>CM028327.1:19811176-20366176 GCA_016647705.1 Eucommia ulmoides | reverse complement strand
TTTGATCTTACCTCATTCTATCTTCGCACTCTCTTTCTCTCTCTCTTGCTCTTTAATGGTTAGTGTTTGTAGGTATTCTCTCTCTCTAATGGTTGGTATTGGTAGGAAGAGGGTCTTAAGTAGGGTGTTGTACCCTTTCACGGGGGCGAAGCCAGTGGGAGTGGAGGTTTACATCATCATCAATGATATCAATGAGAAGCTACTAATTCCGCCGGATCAGCCAGTGAGGCACCCATCGGTGACTACGCTTGCCAACCCTTGGTATCTCCAAGCGAACTTGGATTATCCAGTAAGGCAGTGGTGGCACTTAAATGAATTCACACACAAGGGAGGACACTATCACAATTATACACACTAAAGGGTGTTGAATTTGGTAGGGGTTTGTAATCGCTCTTTCTTAGTTATAGGAAGTTGTGCGGTAGTGGTACTAAAGATTTTGCGAGTAAGACATCTCTTGGCCCAACTGATCTTGTTTCTCCTATTTCTCCCTCTCCATCTCTTGATTCGACTGGCTCGGGACAATCGACTACACATCCAAGTCTCCATCTCACTTTCCCTAACGGGGAGTACCGGGACTCCATTCGATGTTATTCCGTAAGAGGCAAGGGCACCGAAGAGTTGCCTTATTTGTATTATTAGTACTTAGTACTGAAATTGGCATAGATCTCGTATCGGTTCATTCAGCGCCAACACCGTCTTCGCATAATGCGAGAACATTACCTCAACTCGTAATTAATGACAAGGACTTTCATCATCGAACCCAACCTATGCCCCTTGTTAGAACACACTTATAAGTGCATGCTGGTCAGACACTCGGGAGATCACGGCTCGACCGGCCTGAGCGCTTCATATCACGGGCGGGCTGCTATGTATGTGAAAGCGGAGCGGGTACTATTTTAGCGGTACGCCCCTTGGACCTAAGCAAACAATCCCAATTTTTCTTTTGCTAGGCCCCTGGCTAAAAAACCCACTTTCTTACGATTACGAGGTTCGTTCAAATATGAAATCCAATCCTGGCACCGCGCAAACGAAGTTCCCCAACCTTTAGCTTAGGGGTGGAGCGCTAAGAAAGAAAAAGCGTTATCACTATACGAAATGAAGCAGCGGCTCGGATTGTTCTCTGCAACTCGGGAACATGAAGTTGGAATTGCTAGTAATCGTTGATCAGCATGCCATGGTGAATATGTACCCGGGCCCTGTGCACACCTCCTGTCACACCCTGGGAATGGGTTTCGCCTGAAGCATCGGACCAATGATCGGTCGTCTGTCTTAAGTTGTGGATTCCGATTCATGCAGTCATTCTCTGCTGCATTGGTCTTTTCACTCCCCACTCTCCACCAAAAAAATGTTCCATTTAGAATAATCAAGATAGAGAAGAGGGTCCGAAGGTCGGGAAAAAGACGAAGAATCTTTCATCAATACTTATCACCCTAGAATGAGCGATAGCTTTGTTGGATTGCTCTTAAAAAGCTCTCTATCCCAATTCGGGGATAGCTTTAATGCCTAAATGCACTAGAGAAATTAGGCAATATCCAAGTACCTAAAAGGGCGAGTTATATCAGAGTCATTATGTTGGAATTGAGTCGTATAGCTTTGCATTTGTTATGGCTGGGTCCTTTTATGGCAGATATTGGTGTCCAAACCATTTTTTTCTATATTTTTCGAGAAAGAGAATTAATATATGACCTCGATTCTCGTCCCGGGGTTCATCTCGCAGTTCATTCGCCTTTTTTTCGGTATGAGAAACTATAAGCTCTTTCATTGTGGGATATTTCTCTGTAGTAGTCAAAACAATAAGGATGGATTGGTGCGGAAAAGAGGGTGACCCCTCTCCCAAGAACAAGAAAAACCCTCTCTAACTAATGCAAGGCGCGAAAGCCATTGTGCTAACGCGCTTTAGAACAGCTTAAACGCGCATAACTTACCGCACAAGCCTACATGCGTGGAACTTTGTTTGCTAAGAAAAATATTAACTAAATTACACTGAGCCTCTTTGTTATTGACCAAGTTTCACTTTTTTGTCCTAATATTATAATTTCATTAAATTACTTGGTGAAATTTTACATTTGTACTTACTTTCCCATTTACATTTGATATTAACTTATGCAAAGAATATGTAGAATATATTCTAAAGAAAAAATATGTCTAATCTTCCGATTCATTTTAGTAAGAAGAGGGATTACATACATGCAAAAATTCAATAAAAAATATGATGAAAATCTAAGTAATTGGTGTTCGCAACTTTCCAAATCAGTAATTGATTCTTATAAAAAATAAAAAATATATTTTTTTAAATTTTATTGAAGAATGTGATGTGAATTTTGGAATGTAGAAAAAAAAATGATTTTTTTTTTGCCGTATCTTTTATTTAGTATTTTTTGTATTGATTCGTACTGTTGAATTTTTGCCGTTGTATTGTTCGTTTCGCTTAATCAATTGTATTTTTTTTTTATATTAACTTAACAATGAAAAAATTAAAATCCGTGCCTTTAGGATATGGCTAGTATCTTAATAAAACACAAACTTTGAATCAGATTCTATGCTTTACCATATAAATTTTATTTAAAAAAAAACGTGTAATTTCGTTGTTACGTTGATATATTGCCCAATCTTGATGCACCCATCTTTCAACATTGAGGGTCCGGAAAGGAAGAAACAAATGAAAGTGGTCCAATTTTCCTTTTCATTGGCAAATGCATGCATGTCGAAAATCACACATTTATGTATGTGAAGTGACAGATCGAAACTTTCTCAAAATTCATAGACCAACAAAGTGGAGCCACGAATGACCTACCATTACAAAATATTACCATATAGAAAATGAAAAATTAAATAATTTAGGCCAAAAATTATTACTTGGTCCTTAAAAAAAAAAAAAATCGACCCAATTATTTTGTTATTAACTTTTAAGCATTTCATTTTAGTTTTAGATTTTTAAATTTTCAATTATTTAGTTGGGGTTATACCACTTTTAACTCCCTGTTATTTTACGTAGAATCATAAATTTTTCCTGTCATTTGAAAAATACCAATCATTCCTTTTGACCAATTTGTTATTGTAAAAAAAACATGAATGCCTTTTGTTTTTTCATTCTATTATTTTTTTTTAAAAAAAATAAAATTACTAACACTCCTTATTTTTAATAATACAATTTTTACTCCTAATTTTTTAAACAATTTCTTTACCGCCATCCTACCCTCCCATTGCCACCGCCCCCTACCTCATCCACCACCTTTGTTGTCATCGCCGGAATCCTCTTTTACTTCTTCCACTTTTTTTTTCCTCTTCCTCTTCATCATCCTCTTTCTCTCTCTCTCTCTAATTTGGATGGTCTGGATTTGTGCTATGGAAAAACCTTGACATAACCTCTGTTATTTTCCTACCATATCGAAAATGAAAGCAACCTAGAGAGAGAGGGATAAAATAAAAAACCTCTTATTGAAAACACAGTTCGATTTCCACAGACATGGGTCTTGAAAGTTTTCATTCATTGTGAAGGCTACAAGAGAAAGGTTAAAAGAAAGTTCTTCAAAGCGTTAATGGTCTCTCTCTCTCTCTCTCTCTCTCTAAATGAGTGATTTTGCTTTTGATTTTGGATAAATTTCAAGTGTTTATACAATAACAATTAACGATTGATTCTCAACAACATAATAGTGACTGGAAATGTCGACGCAGAGACGTTGATCAAGAAGCTGGTGAAAAATAGGGAAACACGTTGAGCTTCGACCAAAAAAATTCCAATAGTGAAGAAGAAGACGAAGAAATCTATCGGATCTGTGCCGCATAGATCTAGCGTTGAATCTATACGCCAAAGCACAAATTCGGTAATTTCGATCATGTCACGAAAGTGGATTCAGTTGGTTCCATTGGTCATTCTATGTGAACCGGGGGGGGGGGGAGAGAGAGAGAGACAGAGAATACGGAAGAAGGAGGAAGAGGAAAAGGAAGGAGGTGCAGTGGGCAATGGTAGGGGTAGGGTTTGTTCCAGTGAGGTGGTGGTGGAGATAGAGAAGAGAAGGGGGGCGGGGGAAGGAGAATAAGACGTGAGAAAACTTTCAGAGGAGAAGATGTAAGAAAACTTTCATCTTTTTTTTTTTTTTTTTTTCCTTTTTTTTAGAACAGAATTTAGAAAAAATATTTGTAAAATATGAATGTTAGTGTAAAAAGATAAAATAAAAAAAATATATTAAAAAAAAAAATTAAAAAAAATTTGTGTATTTTAATTTTTAATTTTTTTTTTAAATAATTAAGGGTAAAATTATCATTACAATAAAAAATTTAATAACTTTTTATTTATAGGCAAAATAAATGAAATTTTTTTTAATGATAATGATTTGGTATTTAGAAAATGACGTAAGAAATTTATGTGAATCACGCACACCCTAGCGGAAAAGTTGACTTTTATATCCTTGAGTATTTTCTTCCTTTTCTTATTTGTTGATTCTTTTTTCATTATTTTTTTTTTCTCTTTTCCTTCTCTCCGTATTCTCTTTCTCCGCCATTTTTATTGTTTAAACATACATTTTATTTTATTTTTTTGGTAACTTCACTTCAACTATACCCAAAAAAAAAAAGAAAAAAAAAGAAGGAAAAAATACACTCAACAAAATATAATATGTCAACTAAATATCATAGGTATTATTCAACTAAAATTGCAAGTTCGGCTAGGCATAAGAGTCCAATGACTAAAAGTATAATTTCAAAATAATTTACTTTAAGCAGTGGATTTCAAATAAAATCACTATAACAAATAAAAATAAAAAATTGACATCATATTATAGAGATTTTTAAAAGGAACACGAATGTATTATTATTATTGTTGTTGTCATTATTAGTTAGACATTTTTTGCCATAGTATCCAAAATTTAGGGTCTAATATGTGTCCAGTGAAGCCCAATATGTATCCAATCCAACAGATTACAACATTTGGCATTGATTCATTTTTCATATTTTTTTACAATAGGTCCAATCTATTTTGGGCAAATGACCCATACGCCCTTTTAGGTGTTTAATAGTAGCCGATCTATGTGTTTGAATATTGCGAGATTATGGATCCATATTATTATTTTTTTCTTGTCTTTGTGTGATCACAATCCATTCTTCGTAATTTTGGCTTGATTTTGTGTTCGAATTTGATTTTTGTCATGGTATATAGATTTTGATATATGTTCGATTTGCGATTTGCAATTGTTAGAAAAATAATTTAAAAATTAAATATTTTATTTTATTATATTATATATAAATTATATTATTTTACTTAATAAAATTATTATTGACATATATTATAATGATTATATTTATTTGTCCTAATTACTTATTTATGAGACATTATTATTGTTATTAAATTATAAATTTATTAAAATGACTTTATGAATTTAATTATAAATATATATGTTACAATGTAATTATTATAATATTTATATGTGTAATTAGTGATTTTATTAATTATAATATTATGATTACTTAATATTATAGTAAGAGTTACATAATACATACGCTATATATAGGTGTATGAGAAAGAAATAAGGTAGAAGAATATAGAGAGAGAGAAATTTAGAGAAAATAGTGTAATACTATATGATGATAGTATACAAAATAGTGACTATGTTTTATTGAGATATATAAATAGTAAGAAATAATATTTTGTGATATTTCATGTATATTATATACTTGATAATTTAAGAGAAGTAGGGTTTGAGATCGGTTCAATATAGGGATGTTCTGCTTGCACCTTGAGTCCCTGAATCGTTGTATCTTGGGAATGACTTGTCATTCAACCTTGTGCAAAGAGAGGACGGGGTGTATCTCTTCTTAGGACAACATTTACTCACTTCGATCCACCAGATATGTATTTTCTCTCTATTCTATGATTTGTTTGATTTAGTTAATTATTGATGTTCTTAGTTATTTATAGAGATTAAGATAATATGCTATACTTATTTATTATTTAATTTGTGTTTATATAATTATATGAATTTTTCCCAACAGTAATTGCGTAATTTTTTTGCATAATTGTTTGCGGTTGTACTTTCGATTGCGATCTATCCTTGCGATTTCAACTGCTTCTTTGACTTCTGTGCATATTTAGTCGAATTAAGTGATTTAATATGTTTAATTTCAATTTCCACCATTTAATTTGAAAAAAAATCACCAAATACACTTACTTTACGTTTTGACCTCAAAAACTTTTGTTTTCGCTGATTGTATCAAATTGACAGCCAAAAACATTTTATTGTTTTGAAATTGAACATTACAATAATATTTTGGGTAGTTTAATTTCATTTTTAAACCTTTAATTGTAAGAAAATCAAGAAATAAGTTTTTAATTAGACAAATGAGTGTCCAAAACACAAAAATTGCTACAAACACCACCTGGGAATAAGAGGAAGCATTGGATGCTTCTTGAGAGTTGCGATAGACAAAATTGAGCATACCTAGGTCATTTCCATAAGTGGTATGTTTTGATTTTGACAAAATAGAAGATTCTACATGCATTACCAAAAGTAGGGGGGTTTAAAATGTCATGATCATGCCCTAAGGGGGTAGCCCCCATCAATCAGCGGCATTTAATGTCATTTGATTTTCCTGCATATTCATAAATGCATATGCAGGGCAGTAGTATAAATAGGGGTCCTTTTTTTCAAAGGACCTTACCCCTTGATCATTTTTCTCTCTTTCTAAGATCAAAATTCTTTTGGTTTGGCTACTTTCCAAGATTGAAACACTCTCTAAAGCTTCACAGATTCTCTCTAAAAAAGTTTCAAAAATAATATTGAAACCCTCACACAAAGAGGTAAAAAACTAAACAAGAAAACAAAACACAAGAAGACAGAGGAAGAGAAAGAAGAAAGAAGAAGAAGAAGTAAATTACTTAGGGAAAGACATCTTCCCTGAGCAAGATAAGCTTTTCTTAACCCCCCCCTCAGATATCATTTTGTTTGTCAAGTAAAAAACCACAAGAAACCAAACCCAAAGAACCTAAAATAAATCACTAACATAATATTAACCGCTAACTATTTACTTTTTTACTCTACGCCCTTTTGCACTTTACTTTTCTGTCATTTACTTTCCTTCTTTACGTCTTTCCACACTTTACTTTTTTTTTTGGACTTTTTGGGCCATGGATTGACACTAAGTCTCAGACCATTGCTTGACACATTTGTTTTTTTAGCTGAGGCCATTGATTGGTATTAAGTCTCAGAGTTTGGTCTCACACCTTTTTTTTTTTCTTTTCGAGTCTAGGCACATTGACTGGCGGACTGGCACTAAATCTCGGACCATGAATTGATATCTTATATACATATTTAAGTCGAGTCTTCGGACTGGCTCTATATATAATCTAAGTTAAGTCATTCGTGGTTAAAAGGTAGAATAAAGGAAGACCTTTTGTTCCTCACGAGATAAGTGCGGTCTTCTTCATATACGTTTCTCTCTTCTTAACTATGGGTAGGATTGATAATATATTTTACTTTATTTTATGTTCCTAAAAGAAAATAAAAAAAGCTAAAAAACAAACAAAAACATAACCTTATCTAAGCAAGTGGGTTTGGTTGAGGTGGTGTTGACAAAAATAAATATGCATTCATTTTGTTAATATTTTCTCCTTATTTTTCCTTTAAAAAAAGAAAAAAAGAAAAGAAAGAAGAGAGTTTTACAAAGGAAATGTTTATTCACAAAACGAGACTTTTGTTTTACTCTAAAACAAATATATAAAACTTTAGTTTTCTTTAAAAACAAAAAAAAATTCAAGTGTCTTCTTAAAAAAAGAATTCCTTAAATATGGATTTTTTAAACTTGTATTTTTCTTCTAAAAAAAAAATCTTCTTAACTTTGTCTTAGAAAAGAAAATTCTTGTTTCTAAAATTAAAATATTTTTTTCAAAACAAAAAAGGTCCTTACAAAAGTTTTACACAAAAATATTTTCTAACTTGCTTTACAAAAGAGCTTGCCCTTCCTCGTTTTGTGAAAATTTGTTTATATGATGATAGGTCTGGGATTCTTCACATCAGGTTGTAATGTTTTTCTGCTTTGAAGAATTTTGCTTTTGCTTAAAAAAAAACCTTGGTTTACAAATATATATCTTTTAACTTGGTCCCATTTCTAAAAAGAATTTTTTCCTAGATTGTTCCTAAAGGAAAGGCTCTTCTTAAAAATGACTTTTTCAAGATTTTTTTTTTCCTATACAAAAGTTCTTTTAAAAATTATTTTTCTAAGGAACCCTTTCAAAAAATCATCTTTAAAAAGTTCTTCCTCAAATTTCTAAAAAATATTTTTTCCAAAAACGTCTCTTCAATTTTTTTTTATACTTTTTATTTTAAAAACTTGTTTTTTTTTTTTTTTTCCTTTTCTAAAACAAACTAGTCAAAATTTAATTTATAATCTCTTTCTTAACAAATTTTTTTGAGAGACTTTCCTTAAGAGGAATCTTGAAAGTCTTTGTTTCCAAACTCTTTTCATCAAGAAAATGTTTGTGTTTGTGTTTTTTTTTTTTAAATCAAAACTTTATCTAAAGTTTTTGCTGAACAAACTCTTTTTGTTTTTTTTTTTAATGTTTTTCTTTACTTAGAAAATATGGTTTTCCACATTCTTGAAAAGTATTTTTCTGCCTTACTTAAATTTCTTTTACCCTTTTTTATTCTCTTAGAAATACATACTAATTTTGCCAAAACGACCTAAACCAAACAATTTAAATAATAAAAATTCCCCCCAGGGTCAAACTTGTCGATTTTTCTATAATTGATATGCGATCGGAAAAGGGAAACATTTTTTTTCCTGTTTATTCTTGTTTTATTTGTTATTGTTTTGATGTTTTAAAAATCATTTTATTTCTTTTACTTAAACTAAATATAAAAAATAAAAAAAATAAAAAATATGGGAATTAGTGTATTAACAAAAACTGAAGAAAATTACTTGGAGTTGTTTTGATTTAAAAATTTATTCAGAATTAGGTACCATCTTCGGAAGGGTGTCTTGGACTGCCTAACAACTTCTCGGAGTATGATCGACTCCCGAACATTAAAAAAAATTCTGCTTAAGACTAATCAATTTTCGAGTAAAAAAATTGTGTCATTTCTAAAAATAAAAAATGATTTTCAAAATCTCGGTGACCTAGCATATCATTTAACTCAATACTAGATGGAGACCCCATTTTTTAAATACAGTTTAGCTTAAAAAAATATTTTCAAAACCGGCGCCTAGAAAAGCCCTTGAAACTATTTTTTTTTCTAAAAAATAAATGGATTTGACAGGAAGGAAACCATATTACGTCTTTTTATTCTTTCTTATTTTTTCAAAATTTGGGGTGCGCTAATATATTTGTGTACACACACACACACACACACACACACACACACACACACATATATATATATATATATTAAAAAAAATAAAAAAGAAAAAACGTGCAGAAATTTAAAGTGCGGAAAGACGTAGAGTAGAAAAGTAAATGATAAAAAAGTAAAATGTAGAAAGACGTAAAACAGTAAAGTAAATGATAGAAAAATAAATCGCGAAAAGGCGCTGAACAAGAAAGTAAATGATAGAAAATAAATAACAAGAAAGTAAAGTTTTTTGTTTGTGTTCGCTTGGAAATTTTCTTAGTTTTTTTGTCGTTTTTACTTAACAAGCAAAAGAAAAGGGTACAAGGAGGTTAGGGAAAGCTTACCTTGTTTAGGGAGGATGTGTTTTCGTAAATGTTTCTACCTCCTTCTTCTTCTTCTTGTTTTTTTTTTGACCACTTTTTGTGAGGGTTTTAGAGAGCTTCTTTTGAGATTTTTGAGAGCTTTAGAAAGATTTTGAAAGGGAGTAATGCGTAGTATTCTAGCAAACCCGATAGAGAATTTTGATCTTAGAGAGAGAGAGTGTGTGATCAAGGTGTCTTGGGGGTGAAAAAATACCCCCTATTTATACTATTGGGAGGCCTGCGCATTCAGGAATGCACAAGCCTACCCCCTATTGCGTAAATCTTGCACTTTAGCCCCCTATTTTTTGTATGGCGTGTAGAATCTTATTTTTCACAAAATAAAGTTATACCACTTACGGTAATGACTTTGGAAAACTCAATTTTGTCTATAACTACTCTCAAGAAGCATCTGATGCTACATGTTATTCTCGAGAGGTGTGTGCGTAGCATTTTTTGTGTTTTAGGCACTTTTTGTATAATTAAATGTTATTGTTTTTATTTTTCTTGAAATTAAAATTTAATAAATGAAATTAAACTATCCAAAATATTATTGGAATGTTCAAGTTTGAAAAATAATTTTTTTTTTCTATTAATTTGATAAAATCGGCAAAAATAAAAGTTTTTGGGATCAAAACAGAAAGTAAGTGTATTTAGTGAAATTTCTTCAAATTAAACGGTAGAAACTGAAATTAAACATATTAAAAGTGATATACGTAGGAACACCACTTTTAATTTTTTCAATTTGGTCTTGAATTAATTTTTAGAAATTTCAATTTTACTTGAAATTTTTGTTGATGCAGGAATTTGATTCAATTGACGATTTTTTCTATTCCTTTTTTTTTTTTTTTTTTAAATCATTTTGCAGTATGTAACATGTAATCTAAGGTGGAAATTCATCCCTCTAAACGTTGGTTTAAAGTTTATCTTAATTTTCACTTTAGACCCAAAACTTTTTAAAGTAAAAAGGAGTGGGATAAAATGCAGTGTCTGCATAGGTTTGAGCTATAAACTCACAAATACAAAAGATTTTACAATTTCTTCTCATAAGGGATTCTTCCAATGCAAACCAACCTAAACTCAATTGATGTCCAGATCTAGGTAATTGAAGTGTTTTATCAATTAAAGTGCGTGAGAACAATAATATGGATTTATATCAAATAAGAAATAATCAATTAATACTAGATCTAAGAAATTGTTTTTTATCCTTGGAAATGATATTTTTAATTAAAGATTCAAAGATTTTTAAAAATATGTTTCATAGAAATATCAAATTAATCTTACAGGCTAAAAAACAATAGACGATCATATAACAATATAACACATAATTTGAGCACGCACACATATAATAATCAAAACGATGTCACCAAGAATCCTTTAATGAATGATTTGAAAATGAATGCAATGCTCCTCTATTTCATAGGACAATTAGAATAATTTCAACAAAAATTTTCTTTATCAATTTAACACTCTCTTGATCTAGATGTTTACAAGTATTTTGCCTTTAATGATATTTTAGAAAATAATTTTTTTTCTCTCTCAATTTTTTTTTGATATTCTATATGATTATAATTTGAAAAACTCAGGTCAATATAAATGGTTTTCAAAGACACACTCCAATGGCTATATTTCAAAGAAGTTGCCTAAAATCTCTCCCTTAGACCCCTAATATTTAGCCCTGCCAATAATATATACTTTAACCACGCCTCTAGCCTTTATAAAGTCCAGATTCATCCTCAAAATAATTCAGATGATGGACCCAAAATATATGAAAAGAAGTTTTACCGAAAAGATCACGAAATCTAGAAAATTGAGGACGAAAATGTGATTTCAATAAAATCCTTATAAAAATATTTCTATTCTTTTAAAATTATTTTAAACCATTTACAAGTAATTTAGAAATATTTAAACACGAAACTGGAGGCAAGAATATCATGGAATAATGTTTAGAATATTTTAAAAAAAAATCTTAACTAATTGGTCGATTGACCCCTTAATCAGTCAACCGTTTGATGTCCAACGTTCAAAAAATTTCACAAACGCAAGATGTTTTGGTTAACCGAAACCCATTATCAGTCGACCAATCCTAATTTTCTGAAAACTTGTATCTACCATTCAATCTATCAGTCGACCGATTTCCAATTATTTACAAGTCTCTAGGATCCTGTATTCGTCGGTCGATCGTTCCCAATGCCAATAGACCGTTTGATAATTTTCTAGCTTCTAACCACTTTTCAAAAATTAGTTACAACCAGTTGATCAATTTATAAATTAGTTGGTCGATTCTGACTATCTTTTTTTTAAACACCCTTTTAGAAACATATTTCATATTACTAATCACATAATCAATCAAATATAAGCAAGTAAGTTCATTTTTATATGTAGTTGGTGATCCTAGTCAAATTATATCAAGAGTTTATAGGAGTTAGCGATGTTTGACTAAGGAATACAACAATAACTAAGCCTTTGTCCCACTTATGTAGCGTCGGCTACATGAAACCATTTAAGCCATAGAGATCGATCAAGGGCCATCCCTTTCGTCAGGTTTAATAACGCCAAATCATTTATAATAGTCTCGTCCTACATTTTCTTAGGTCTACCTCTCATTTTAGTAGTCCCTTGAACTTGAACTAAATTACATTTTCTCATTGGTGCTTCTATGGGTCTTCTATGCATATGCCCAAACCATCGTAAACGATTTTTTTTTAATTTTGTCTTCGATGGATAATATCCTTAAATTCTCACTAATAGTTTCATTCTTAATTTTGTCTTCGATGGATACTATCTTTAAATTCTCACTAATAGTTTCATTCTTAATTTTACCCATTCTCGTCTTCCCATTTATCTACCGTAACATCCTCATTTTGGTCATCCCAATTTTCTAGATATGATTCATTTTTACCATCCAACATTCTGAAGTATAAAGAAGCGCTGGTTATATAGCAGTTTTGTAGAATTTTATTTTAAGTTTCAATGGAATCCTACGATCACAAATCACCCCAACTGTACTTCTCCACTTTAACCAACCTGCCTTGATTCTAAGCGTAATATCTTCCTCGATTTCGCTATTACTCTGAATTATTGAACCTAAATTTCTAAAATGATCAACCTTCGGCACCTCCTCATCTCTAATTTTGATTGCACCACCATCTCTCCGGGCATTACTAAAATTGCAATACATGTATTCCGTCTTGCTTCTACTAACCTTCAAACCTTTAGACTCTAACACTTTTCTCTATCTTTCTAACTTAGTATTAAGATCTATTCTACTTTCATCTACTAATACGATATCATCAACAAACAACATACTCTAAGGTACTTCATCTTGAATATGTTTTGTGAGCTCATCCATCACTAGAACAAAGAGGTATGAACTTAAAGATGATCATTGATGTAAACCTATATTAACAGAAAATGCACAAGTATCATCTCCTCCTGTTCGAACACTAGTGACTACACTTTCATACATATCCTTAATTACCTCAATATACACATTAGATACATGTTTCTTTTCTTGCACCCACCACAAAACTTCTCTAGATACCTTATCATAAGCCTTTTCCAGATCCACAAATACCATATGTAAATCTCTCTTCTTTTCTCTATATTTTTTCATTAATCTCCTGAGTAAATAGATAGCTTCCATGGTTGATCGGTTAGGCATAAATCCAAATTAGTTCTCTTCTATGCTTGTTTCTTGTCTTATTCTATATTCTATCACTCTCTTCCAAAGTTTCATAGTATGACTCATAAGTTTTATGCCGCGATAGTTCGTGCAATTTTGAACATGCCCTTTATTTTTATAAATGGGCACTAAGATACTCCTCCTCCAATCGTCAGGCATTCTCTTGGTCCTCAAAATGTGATTGAAAAGTCTAGTCAACTACTCTATTCCAATATCTCCCAAACTTTTTCATACATCTATAGGGATTTCATCTGACCCTACTGCTTTTCCAATTCGCATTTTCCTTAGTGCTATTCTAACTTCCGAAGCCCTAATTCTTATATGAAACCTATAAAACTTATCTGGAGATAAACTAGGAAACTCTAGTTTAGATTCTCCGACGTCATTCTCATTAAATAAATTATAAAATTAACATCTCCATCGTTCCATAATCTCCTCATCTTTCACCAATACCTTTTCATCAGCATCTTTGATGCACCTGACACTTCCAATATCTCTAGTCTTTCGTTTACATCGCCTATTAAGTTTAAATATATCCATCTCTCCCTCTTTTGTATCTAACTTTTGATATAAATTATCATACGCCTTAAATTTCGATTCCTTAATTACTTTTCTCGCCTCCATTTTTGCATGTTTATACTTCTCCAAACTCTTCCGACTTCGATATTTTTGCTATTCTTTATAAACTATTTTCTTGTGCCGAACAACTTTTTAGACCTTCTCATTCCACCACCAAATTTCTTTATATCATGGTCCCCTCCTCTACAAACTCCTAAAACTTCTCTTCCTATCTCTCTAATACGACTCGCCATATCAATCCACATTTTATTCACATCCTCATGTCTCTTCCATAACTCATATTAGCTAATTTTATTCTTAAACCACTCCATCTTTTCACCTCTTAGATCTCTCCAACGTATTCTTGCATGTCTACTTATCTTATACTCCTGTTTCCACCCCTAAAACTTGAGATCAGTTACCATTAGTTTATGTTGGGTAGAAATACTCTCTCCGGGTATGACTTTATAGTTCTTACATATTAAACGATTACTCTCTCTAGTAAGGATAAAATCTATCTGGCTATTCATCTGTCCATTCTTAAATGTAATAATGTGTTCATCCCTTTTCCTGAAGCATGTGTTTAGAAGAACTAAATCATATGCCATAGCAAAATCTAAAATCATCTCCCCCATTGTATTATTCTCTCCAAATCCATAACCATCATGTGATTTCTTGAAAGTCCCCATTTCTTTCCTGACATGTCAATTCAAGTCTCCCCCAATAAATATTTTTTTTTGGTTATGTATACTTTGAACGACTTCGTCCATCTTCTCCCAAAATTATCGTCTAATATTTTCTTGCAGTCCAACTTGGGGAGCGTACACACTAATAACATTAATCACCTCCCTTCCAATCACCAGTTTCATAACCATCATCCTATCGCCAATTCTCCTAATATCAACAACGCTATCCTTTAAATATCGATCTACTATAATGCTCACCCCATTCCTATGTTTGTCCTTCCCCGTATACCATAATTAATATCTCGTACTCTCGATTTCTCTAGACCTTTCTCCAATGCACTTAGTTTCCTGCAAGCAAAGAATATTAATCCTCCTCCTACAAATTACATCCACCAATTCTCGAGTCTTACCATCAGCGTTTCTATATTTCAAGTTTCCAACCTAAGCCTATTCTCATGGATATTCTCATGGATTAACTTCTTTATCCGCACTCATCTACCATAATGCGATAACCCTCGTTCATTTGACACCGTATCCGGGGCGAAAACACGGCGCGTTGCTTCCAGGCGACGCCTTAGCCCACCCTAACTCATTATTCACTACATCCGGGCGGTGGAAATGTAGTGCGTCGCTAGTATGGAACGCTCCAACATTTAATATCTTTGGATTCATGTCATAAAAGTTTTGACAAAGTTTTTCGCTGGCTGTTAGCTACCTAACGCAACCCTCCTACTTTACCCGGGCTTGGGACTGGCTGTGTGTAAGGAATAAAACATCGAACCCCACAAACGGAGTTGTTTGACCAAGAAAAAAATTATTCTAACTTTAGCTTAGAAAAAAATCCCTTGTCTTTATTCAAAAGATATCAAGACTAAGCACAAAAGAAACTCCATTTTTTTTTTCTTGTTTTTTATTTTTTGGAATAAAATTAGAAGAGATGTAATAAAATGGGTGAGAGTGAAGACAAAATGTTGTGTAAATACTAAGTAAAAAATATTTATTTAAGAAGAATTATACACTAGACTAGTAATTAAACAACCCTTAACATATTAGTGATGCCCCATAGCGAAAGCCACTCGTAAATTTAGATTAAAGAGAAAGGGGCTTTATCAAGTTTGAGGTGAGTGGGGCTAGTGGGTTTAGATGGAGGGAAAATGGGTAATTAGAGACATGTAAAGAGAGTGACAAATAGAAGTTTGAGGTTGGTGGGGTGAGAAATTATATCAATTTTATGGGGTATAATGCTTGAGAGAGAAATTTTTCTAACCCAAAATAAAAGTCAATCTAAACCTTCATCTTTTAAAATTAAATCTTGACTATTAAAATGTATTTGCATTCAAAATCCATCCTAATTTATTAACTAGTGACGTCATGTGACTAAAGCCACTTATAAATTTAGATGAAAGGGAGAGGATCTCTATCATAAGTTTGAAGTAAGTGGGGTAGTGGGTTTAGATGAAAGGGAAATTGGTAGTTAGATTCTCTTAGAGAGAGTGACAAAGAGAAGTTTAAGGTGAGTGGGTTAAGAAGTTGCAAAAAAATTTTGAGGGTGTATTGTGTGTGAGAGATTTTTTTCTAACCCAAAATTGAGTTCAATCGCAACCATTTTTTTCGATCCTAGATGTTGTGATGAACCAATTGACATTGATTTTTTGTGAAACTAATGTGTTTATTAAGTATTTCAGAGTTTAATTTCGGTGCTTCAATGAGAAAATTTTATGAAGAGTATAGACACTGCATTTTCTCTCACTCGTTTTGCATATTGTAAAAGTGCCTGGTTTAAAGTACAAACTTGGACAAACTTTAAATCACGTTTACACAAATAAATTTTCTCCTTAGATTCATTTATTTAAATTTTATTTAATGTTTTGAATCTGTAATTTGCTTGAAATTGACAAAGAAATAAAGTTTTAGACTAGAATCGAAATTTCTAAAAGTTAATTGGGTACTAAATTGGTTTATTGGAAGTGTATTTTCATAGAATATCACTTTTCATATAATTAATTTTATTTCCCATTCCCTAATTTTTAGAAATTTCACCAATTCCAACTACTTTTTATTTTTCGCCTGTTTTGTGAAATTGACGGCTAAAAACAATTTATTTTTCGAAATTGAACTTTCCAATATTAATTTGGATAGTTTAATTTCAGTTTTGTCTTTTTAATTTCGAGAAAAAAAAATCATATGTAATTGACAAAAAGTGGTTAAAAAAAAAACACTTAATGTGCACCTCCTAAGAATAAGACAGAGCCTTGAATTCCAAAATTGGAGTGCCCCAAGCACCCTCGGGAGTTCTCAAGGCCATTTTCCTTAATCGTATGATTAATAAAGGTCAAATCAAACAAGTTTGACACTCAATATCATAAATAGAGGCAAAAGAGTGTAAATTTTGAAATAGGAGTAGCCCCCCCATGAAATGAGCCAACATGGGGCTGTGAAAGGATATTCGCGCACTCCCAAGGGCACACGTCCTAAGGAGCGTACAAATGGCCACCCCTATATATTGGGATGGCCTCCTTCCATTTTAACTTGCCAATTTACTCATCCTTGTATGTACATTCTCTCTCTACATTCCACTAGAAACACTTCTCAAGTTTAGATTTAGTCTCTTACAAGTCTAAGAATCTCTACAGAAAAGAAATCAAAAAAGACAAAAAGAAAAGAAGAAGAAAGGAGAAGAAGATCCATCATTCCAAAGAGGCAATGTAAGTTCTCAAACTCCATACTCTTTATATTTTTTTGTCAAACCAAAGGCAAACAAAAGAAAAACAAACCAAAAGCGGTCAAAACCAGACAAAAATACAAGCAGTTTTTCGAGAACGCACAAAATAATTTCTTTCTTGCATTTACTTTTATTGTCATTTACTTTTTTGCTCTGCGCTCTTTTCGTGGTTTTAATTTTCTGCATTTACGTTCATGTTATTTACTTTACCGCTCTACGCCTTTTTGTGCTTTGAATTTCTGTATTTTTTTAGTTAAGACCTTGGACTGACCTTTTACACATACAATTATATATAAAAAGTCGAGACCTTGGACTAGCATAGAGTCAAGTCCTTGGACTAACATCATAAATATAAATATAAATATATATATATATATATATATATATATATATATATATATATATATATATAATCTAAGTGGAGTCCTATATAGCTAAAAGGATGAATGAAGGAAGAACCTCTATTCCTCATTTCATGTAAATGATGGGATAAGTGCGGTCCTCTTTAGAAACATTTCTCATTTCTTAGTTGTGGTTTGGACTGACATTATACACGCGCGCGCGCGCACACACACACATGCACATATCCTCTTTATATTTTTCCTACATATCGAATAATGGAAAAAAAAATAAAAGTTAACCCAAGCTAGAAAACCATAAGGGAGAATTTTCTATACCTTGTTTTTAGGGTTCCCATTTTTTGTGAGAAACTTTAATTGAGGGTTAAGGAAAATCCTTCCTCCAAATGGTTTAGTTAAGATTGTTATGGCAAAAAATGTATGATTTTGTTTTTTAAATAATAAGAAAAATAAAGTCTCATTTGTTTTCTTTCAAAACAATTAAACGTAAAAAAAAAAAAAAAAAAAAGGGAAAACTGTTTTGGGCTCCCAAAGTAGCAAAAAACAAGTTTTCTAGGATTATGGCTTTTTGGATCAGCCTAAAACTCCCACGAAATATTGCTTGCCAATTTTTCCCCTTAGAAGATTTGTAATTTACAAATGAATGCCACTCCCTACACCCTCCGCACAACGTTTGGTGACACGACTGCTCTAGCACGATGCAACCCCTTCACGCCTACACGATATCGTCATCATCAATCCCACTCCACTCTCGTGATGATCAATCCCAATTTTCTCCATTTTCACGCAACCGAACTCCCATAAACCCTAGATATCCAACAAACGATTTTCGTCGATTGTTGTCGATTTCCATCGATTTTCACCGTAAAATTGGAAGCGATCGGTGCCTACAACAGAACGAATCACAAAACCCTTAGACATTGAAACGTGGTCATGACAAAAACCATAAGAAGAAGAATGGTGGCCACGCGGTCTTCAGAGAAGAAAAAGAACCATATTGAAACGTTAGGTTCCAAATAGTCCAAACTATTATCAAAGAGGGCAATGGAACCACAACGTTCGGCGGAGAGAGGGAAGGAGAAGGAACACGACAAAGACTACAAAGAAGAGGTTGAGCAAGAAGGTGAGTAGGACATATACTAGTCGTTATATTCAAAATTTTTAAATGAATGTCATCTCAATATAATGTTGATATCGTGCAAATGTAAGTGGATATCATCTAAATATACTCTAGATTAGATATCATCTACTATCATCCCAATGATTACGTCTCATAGGTAGAATGTGTGGGATATCAAAACTCATGAACTGTTGAATTAGTTTAGAAAAAAGGTTTAGTCAATCTCCGTTGATTTGTGAAACTGTATCGTGCAATATTAAGTGGATATTCTCTGAGAAAAACTGTACATTCAGTTGATATCATCTAATGTTAACCTATCAACATGTGTTTTTTTTTCAGTATATGTTTCATCAGTGTATGTCTTGTTTTAAATTTGTTTTTTGCATGTGAACAGTTGGTTCTGACAACGACTTTAATGATGCCCACATGAGAAGAACCCGAATCAAAAAACAAAATAAAAGGAATACTAAAACTAAACCAAGCAGAAGAATTGGTAAGTTTTACCTATAATATAAATCTTCGTTGAAGCTTCTGTATGAGCTGCTCAACATCATTGTGTTGACTAGAACGCATAGATGTTTGCTGCAATGTACGCTATTCTGGCCAATTTTTTATTCCATTTTGACCAAGAGAGTGACTTTGGAGATGATAAATAAATTGGACGACAACATCGTCCAAATACTCAAGACTTGGAACGAAGAAAAAAACGCTTTCAAAATTAGAGCTGTTGATGTGAGTTTTGCTGTTTCGGATGTGAGACTCATATTTGGGCTGAAATGTGGTGATAAAGTCATCAACCACTCGTACGAAAAGCTGGAAAGCCAATATTTGGCTAGTATTTGCAAAGATCGAAAGAGATTGTCGACAACTGACATAAAAAATGCAATCATGGGGTTAGTGGACAGTGAGAACGATAAAGATATTCGCCATGTTGTCAGATTGTTGTGCTTGTATCTGCTGGGCACGTGTTTGCTGCCCAACAGTGGAGTGTTTGTGGCATTTGGGCTTTACAAGTATGTTAAAAATATTGAGCAAATGCACACCTATGCTTGGCATCACGCAATTCATAGCCTGTTGATCACATCAATTCAGCAAAACTCCCGTCAGCCTGGGAAGGTGAAAGGGCGTGTTCTTACATTGCTGGTACGACCTGTCCAAACTTAGTTGAAGCTGTTAATAATTGAATAATTACTAATAAAATGTTCATTTTGTCTAGTATTGGTTTTGCGAGCATGTACATGTCATCAAGGAAGATAATGAGGCAGCATCCCCACGGTTTGTCAAGTGGGATCTCTCAAAATTGACAACGGACACATTGAAAAAATGCATTGAACGAGGGACATAATGCCCCAGATATCAGGGTTAGTGGATATGTACTGTTTTATAGGTTTTTCTATTCATTTTTTGTTCCTCTCAAGCATTGTATGTAATGCATACATTACAAATCTAGTAGATATCTACTTGAAATTACAAATCTATTTACTAGATATCTACTGAAAAATACACGTATGTAATGTATATCTACCTGAAATTACACATCTATTTAGTTGATATCTATTTGAAATACACGTGTAATGGAACCGTACTTGAAAATATACATCTTTAGTGATATCTACTAAACACTAGTGGATATCTACTTCAAAATACTAAAGATGTACTGCATACATGTTGTATACATTTTTAGTAGATATCCACTTAAAGATATACTGCATACAACTTAAATGTTCAGTGGATATCTACTGAAAATGTTCATTAGATATCTACTTAAAAATATACATGTGTACTGCATACATGCTATTTTAGTACATATCAACTGAAAATACACATGTGTAATAGAAACTTACTTGAAAATATACATCTTTAGTTATATCTACTAAACACCAATGGATTTCTACTTGAAAATACTAAAGATGTACTGCATACACGTTGTATACATTTTCAGTAAATATCAACTCAAATGTTCAATAGATATCTAATGAAAATGTTCAGTAGATATCTACTTAAAAATATACATGTGTACTAAATACATGCTGTTTTAGTACATATCAACTAAAAATACACATGTGCAATAGAAACCTACTTGAAAATATACATCTTTTGTCATATCTACTAAACACCAGTGGATTTCTACTTGAAAATACTAAAGATGTATTGCATACATGTTGTATACATTTTAAGTAGATATCAACTCAAATGTTCAGTAGATATCTACTGAAAATGTTCAGTAGATATCAACTTAAATGTTCAGTGCATGCTATTTTAGTACATATCAACTGATATATACATATATTTAATGGAAACCTACTTGAAAATATACATCTTTAGTGATATATACTAAACACCAGTGGATATGTACTTGAAAATACTAAAGATGTACTGCATACATGTTGTATACATTTTCAATAGATATCAACTTAAATGTTCAGTAGATATCTACTTAAAAATATGCATGTGTACTGCATACATGCTATTTTAGTACATATCAACTGAAAATAAACATGTGTAATGGAAACCTACTTCAAAATATACATCTTTAGTGAAATGTATTGCATCTTTTGTGGATATCTACTTAATGCACACCTATGCTTGGCATCTACTTAAATGTTCAGTACATATCTACTTAAGAATACACGTGTGCTGCATACATGGTGTTTAGTAGATATCGACTGGAAATACACATGTAATGGGAACGTACTCGAAAATAAAATTCTGTTTAGTAGATATCTACTGAAAATACACATATATAAACTTGAAATTACAAATGTGTTTAGTGATATCCTCTGAATAAACGGCATGTTGACAGGTGAATCCAAATACGATAAAAATGACAAGGACTGAGACAAAAATGATCACACACGCTAATGATGTAAAAAACAAGCGTGTTGGGAAATGAGAGAAAGTCAAACAAAAGAAGAACGATGAAAAAGAATCATGGAGTGAGGAAGGTGAAGAGTATGAGAAGGGCGATGACGAAGGCGAACCAGAGACTATGGCAACCCCCCATGGTACTTATTTCACTGACAGCGTTCCGGACAGTCTAGACCTGATGAATACATCGTATTTCGTGCCACATATTGGAACTGCATCTAAAAGTGAGGGTGAAGAAAGTGAAATAAGAAAAGAAAAAAAGAACTACAAGCGAAAATTGAGTGCTTGGAGCGCGAGAACGCAAAGCTGAAAAAGAAAAATATGAATATGAGAGGAAAAAATACGAAAAGATGAGAGAAAATTGCAAAATTGAAAATGGAATTGGCTGAGCTGAAAAGGACAAGTCATAAGCCAAGAAAAGAGGAAAGTGTGGGGAAAATAAAAGAATTGACCAAACAAATGGCTCGGCAAAAGAAAGACATGGACAAGAACTTCAAGAATTTGACCTTACTTTTAGCTCAGAGGGATAATGACCTCAAACAGCCCAAAAACAGTCCTCCTCCAAACCTTGTTTCTGTAGAAGAAACTGAACAGCATCCCTAAGAATCCACGCAGAGACTGAGCCCAAAGAAGGTAAAGAAGCGAAAAAAAGAAGAGAAAATTGACAAAAAAACCAGACGAAAGCTCAATGGTTAAAAGGATGAAGCAGAGAAACAGAGCACAGGAAAAAAAAAAGATGATTTCAAATATTTGGACATCAAAAAAGGCAGAAAGGATAAAGGGTCACAGGAGGAAACGGTCGATGTCGACACATATCAGGCCCCAACACAAAAAAAAGAAGAAACAGGTTGCCAAACTACCTAAGAGGGGTCAAAGTGAAGTAGCAACTTCATTATCTGATAAGGATTAGCAAAAGATAACAACCATCTCCAAAATCAAAGGGCTGAGGTAATACAAATAAACATCATGTTAACCATTCTGTTTAGTAGATATCTACTGAAAATACACATAGGTACAGGATACATGCTGTTTTTAGTAGATATGTACTGAAAATACTCACGTGTGATGGAAACCTACTTGAAATATACATCTTCTGTTATATGTATTGCATCCTTAGTCGATACGTATTTGAAAAAAATGTTAACCATCTCTTATATAATACACAACGCAATTGTCTACAATGGGGAATATAGTGTTGTATCTATTGTAGATGTGATTTCACTTATGAACGGGGGAGAACTAAGCAACTTTGTAAGTGAATATATTAAAAAACATCCCACATATGAACATAAATGAGTGAACTGCACAAACTAAAAATGAAAAATGATTGCAGGTCATAGATAGTTACACCGAGTTCATAAGGGACAAGAACGTGGGATTGGAATTTTTTTTTTGAAAAGTGAAGGAATTGCTGTCTGTGACCGGTCGTACTTCATAACAAGCTATTGCTGGGTAAGTTTGGGTACATTCATACATCTGTTTTATACTTTTGTTTGATGCATTAAAAATAGTATGTATGTGTGTATATATATATATATATTAATTGCATGGATATTAACTGAATTCTATACTTTATTCAGTGGATATCTACTGAATTATTTCAATTATGTAGTGGATATTAGCTGAATTATAAATTGTCTCTATCTTTTACAGAATTAGGTAAAAGGTAGATCCATACCGTCAACTGATATTTTTTTGAATACCCAAATCCATGAAGCATTAAAAAGTGGCTATCGGTACATTTACTTCCCCATCAACACAACGGACTAAGGGCCGAATCATTGGACACTCCTTGTGTTTGACACAAGTGAGACAGAATAGAGACACTATAACTCGCTCTAACCAAGAATCGGCACCAGAGATCCATACTTCAAAGATGCAATGCTGATGGTAATAAAACTCATGGTTTGTTTCCATTCCTATTTTAAATGTTAGATAATACTACTTTAATTAAACAATTTGTTTGTTCTGTAGAGAAAGTATAAAGTGGATATGATCAAAGATCTTAGAGAAGATGGTGAAGATTTACAAATAACCCAGACTGAAACACATCTAACAAGCGTCAAAGACAGTCCACAACAAATACTAGGATTGTAAGTATTTACGTCATTACATATTTTTTAAATAACTGTAAACTCTACATAGACTCAAATGCATCAACTTTGAATGTTAGGTTGGATTGTGGGACAATGATTTTGTTTATAATGGACTAAATTGCCCAGGGGATGCCAATAGTACCATTCAAAAATGAGAATAAGGTGAAAGTAGCGATGATAAAGTATAGAGCAAAAATTGTGAATCAATTTTTGAATGATAATGCCAAATCATGGATGCTTCCAAACGTTTGAGTGAATGAAAAATAGTGGTGAAGACACTGCTGGCCCTAAAGATGAAGATGTAGAAACTGTTTGATGTACTGCTCTGTTTTGTTGTTCACATGAGATGTTCAGTTCAGTGTGTTTGTATATACTATTTTGTATATATCTACTATTGTGGATATTATTTGATGTGTAATTTGTCTAACATTTTAGTATATATCTACTTGGAAATACAAATCCTTAGGTGAATATGTATAAACTATTTGATGAAATGTACTGCTCTGTTTGTTGTTCACATTGTCTGTTCAGTTCAATGTGTTTGTATATACTGTTTTGTATATATCTACTACTGTGGATATTATTTGATGTGTAAGCCTCCACAAGGCATGTTGATATGCATTGCAATTGCATCCAAAGCTGGCATTTCATCAACCAACAAACCAAGATGAATTATTTCTGTAGAGAAGGCCGGCCTCGCAATTAATTTTCCTTAATTCTCTAGGAAGACTTTCCTCATGTCTAATGAAACTTTCTATTACCTTACTGAGATCAAACGTTGTAATCTCAGTTCTCTCGAACACTGCTGGGAACAATATAGTTACTGTCTTATGTGTGGCAAGAACCAGTTCTGCTGAACAACGAGCATGCATCTATGGAACCTCTTATTGGAATGCAACATCTGGGCTTCTGCAGTGCACAGTGCTTAAAGAACTCTGTAATATAACTTCAGTTCCCCGGTGGAAGAACAGTGGAAAAAGGCCAAAGAAGCTGAAATTCAGAACCTGCAGCCACCGCCGCAACGATCAAAGTACAGAGCCAAACCTAAAATCACTGCAGTGTCACCGCCATGGCGGTGGATGTTCAGTAAGATCAACACCTTCTCTGCATTCTGATGGCCCAGGCAGTAAAACTGCAGTGAGTTTAGGCTTGGTTCTATACTTCGACCGCGGCGGCAGTGGTTTGATCGCCACGACGGTGGCTGCAGGTTTTGAATTTCAGTTTCTTTGCCCTTTTTCCACCGTTCTTCTACCGTCTTTGTACAAAATTCAAAGCTTGTGTGTTATTGACCATGTATATCATTAAAAACACAATTAAATGTCTATCGTTCATTGACACTATGAAAATGTATAGACACATCATATTTTATACATTTAAGTAGATATCTACTTAAAAAAGACACCTATTTAGTTGATATCATCTGAACCGAACCCCCAGTTACAGATGAAAAAGTTATCTGTTCTTATTTATCTGTTTAGCACTGGCTCACAATATCATATTTTATACCTGTAAGTAGATATCTACTTAACAAGACACGTATTCAATTGATATCATCTGAATAGAACCAATTAAAAAAACAATTAAATGGCAATGGATATCTTCTAAACAAAACAAAAGTATATTTTTTCACCAAAGTATATCATTAAAAAAACACCATATATTCAAATATAAGTAGACATCTACTGAGAAAATACATCTTCACATTTATACCATGTTAACAACAACATGTACTAAAAATTCAGTACACATCTACTGAAAAAATACACATCGTTGTTGGATATCTTCCGAACATAATCGAAGTACACAAAATGAAAACAACATATACATCAAATGCATTGAGATCAAAAGATGTAATCCTAGTTCTCTCCAATACTGCAGGGAACAACATAGTTACTGTCTTATGTATGGCAAGAACCAGTTCTGCTGAATAAGAAAGCATGCATCTATGGAACCTCTCATTGGTTAGCAGCGAAGTTAGATTGTTGGCATGCAAAATTTGGGCTTCTGCAGTGCATATTGCTTGAAGAACTCTGTAATATAATTTTAGTGCCTCTAGTCGCCGTTGTTCTGCCCATATGTTGTCCATTAAATTTGAGTGCTGTGGATATTATTTGATGTGTAAGCCTCCAAAAAATTTGTTCAAACAATGTTTGTGTTTGTATATATAAAATTCAGAGCTTGTGTGTTATTGACCATGTATACCATTAAAAACACAATTAAATGTTCATCGTTCATTGACACTACGAAAAATGTACAGACATATCATATTTTATACATTTAAGTAGATATCTACTTAAAAACGACACCTATTCAGTTGATATCATTTAAACAGAACCCCCAGTTACAGATGAAAAAGTTCTCTGTTCTTTTTTATCTATTCAGCACTGGCTTACAACATCATATTTTATACCTATAAGTAGATATCTACTTAACAAGACACGTATTCAATTGATATCATCTAAACAGAACCAATTAAAAAACCAATTAAATGACAGTTGATATCTTTTGAACAAAACCAAAGTATATTTCTTCACCAAAGTATATCATTAAAAAACAACATATATTCAAATATCATTAGACATCTACTGAGAAAATACATCTTCACATTTATACCATGTTAACAACAACATATTTAAAAAATTCAGTACACATCTACTGAAAAAATACACATCGTTGTTGGATATCTTCCGAATATAATTGAAGTTCACAAAAATGAAAAACAACATATACATCAAATGCATTGAGATAAAAAAAAAAAAAAAAAAAAAAAAAAAAAAAAAAAAAAAAAAAAAAAACATTAACAAGGTATTGCAATATATAACTAGACAAAAAAAATACATATTGCAACCACAAAAAAAAAAAAAAAAAAAACAGATTGCAACCTCTTCTTCAAATTGTAGCCTTACACGTCTTCCGATTGTGGTTCGCATATTGCTTGCACCGACTACACTGAATTTGCTTTACTTTTTCTCCTTTCAATGCAATTCATTTCTTCTTTAGATGCCCAGCTGGTCGGCGTGTTTGAGGCGGTAACACAACAATTGTTGCGCTGTCATAAACTGGTCTTCCAAGTGTAGGGGCAGACAAAATACTCTCCAAATATGCACTATGATAGAAATCAACACTGAAGAAATCTTCAACATAGTCATTCAAATTATCCCCCGATTTTTGAATGGCGATGCAAGCATATGCGTATGGGAAACCTTTCAATTGCCATTGGAAACATGAACAAGTCCGATTCACAATATCCACTGAGACTGATGGGTGACAATGCACTTCAAATTTCCATTCGGAGCATAAACCCACCAACCACGTCCTACTTCTCTCAACATATTCTAGTAACTTCTTATCCCAAAATGGGCAAATGATACCAGACATCTTAATTGAAAGAACTCTTCTACTCGATATGTGGTCCATAAGCTGTACTCTAATCGTATCAATGCATTCCATTATGGGGAGGTGTCGGGTTTTAACAGTCCAAACGTTAAACGATTCAGCAAGATTTGAATACATCTCGCCGTATCGTTATCCAACAAAAAAGGCATTAGCCCAATTTTCAGGAGGTAACTCATTCAAGAATGAAATAACCCTTGGCCCACCTTCAACAATAAGTCTATTTCTATGAATAACAAACTCATCAACAGTTGGTGCAAACGCACACTGATCAAGTCTATGAAGCAGATTTTTTTTAGCACATTATCCCTCCCACTTAGTTTATCTCTTAGGTTACACTTCAAATGATGTAAACAAAATGCATGGGGGGAGTTTGGAAAGACAGTACGTACAACTTGAATCAAACCTGGTTGTCGATTGGAAATAAAAGTAATGCACCGCTCATTAAAGACTATAATCAACAATTATTCTGCAAACCACATCTAGTTGTCGTTGTTCTCCACATTGACAATAGCAAAAGCCAATGGAAACATTCCTGAACATGTAAAAATTAGAAAATATTCCACTTAAAAACACAATAAAATAGCTTTAAAAATAAAAACAGAAGCTGCAACAGAAAAATAAAACATAATATAACCTTCGTTCTCGTCCTTCGCAGACGCAGCAAGTAACGTTCCCTTATACCGACTCTTGAGAAATGTTCCATTCATAAACAACATAGGCCGGCAAAACTTGAAGCCTTCAATGCATGCCTTAAATGACACAAAAATTCTCTTAAAATGACCAAGCTCCTGGTCATACTCTAAACAAAGGTGGTTCCTCGGGTTTGTCGATTGACAAACACTAATATAGTACCTTAATAAGTCATATGATGCCATATAATCACCATATAATCAATTCTGAGCTTTCTCTATCCCTAGCCATGCATGATTGTATGTTATCTCTAATCCATACATGTTTTTGAAATCAGAAACAACATCAACAGGACGTTTTAGTGGATTTCCACGAATCTCAACTATCAACTCACTTACAATGACATCGGAACTCATCATTTCATTTTTGCAAGACCGAAAAGACGCACCACAAATATGTACGTTATCCAACTTTCTAATTACAAAAATTCTAGTAACAATGTCAGCTCTAGCATGGACATTCCACTTACAGGAAGTGGAATCCCTACGACAGCATGCGGCAGTGACTCGAGCACTGTCGTTCTTCAAATAATCGAAATGAAACCCAACCTCAATTGAATATTTGACTAGATCACTACGAAATTCAGCTGCTCCCCTATCAAAATATTGACCCACCTCTCTAATAAGGGTGGATCACAACTTAGAACGGTGATTTGTCGCATGGTTGACATAATAAGACCCAAAAAAATCTATCACTTCATCACGTGGGAGGGGGGGGGGGGGGGAGGGGGGATGTGACGTCTCTCAATTGATAATCCGCTACAACTACTTGGAGAATTACCCAACACTAGCTCATCGACAATCTCCTTCACAACAACATTGAAGTATCCCAAATTTAACAACTTCACTAACTCTAATAAAACTGAAAAGTCTTTTTGATCATTCAAAATACAGTTTGATTGTCCCACAATTGAATATGATATGCGCAATAAGTTACGTTGCAACACATTCTATCGCTCAATCAACTTATCGACTAACACATCATATGTATATCTTTCATCAAACACGTTTTCTCACCAAATGTACACACCATGATTAACCATCCCATTGTATGGAAACAAAACTGCAAGTTCATAAAATAAAAACATAATATTACATTAAGAGGATATTCACTGAAACATATTCACCACACAGAAACTTGGGGGAAAAATACATTCAGCCTTACAACACATTATGTACGTTATCCAACCTCCCATTGTCAAAAACAAAACTGCAAATTCATAAAATAAAAACACAATATTACATTAAGATGATATCCACTGAAACACATTCAGCACATAGAAACTTAAGGGATGAAACATAATTACATTCAGAGGATATCCACTGAAACAGATTTAGCACACAAAAACTTGGGGGAAGAACACATTCAGCCCTATAACACATTATGTACATTATCCAACATCCCATTATCAAAAACAAAACTGCAAATTCATAAAATAAAAACATAATATTACATTCAGATGATATAAAATGAAACACATTCAACACACAGAAACTTGGGGAATGAAATATTATGTTATATTTAGAGGATATCCACTGAAACATATTCAGCAGACCGAAACTTGGGAGAAGACCACATTCAGCCCTACAACATTATTATACTACACGATATGCAACAACGAATAACACAAAACACAGAAAAAACATGGAACAAGACCAAACCAATAACTCTGGTAAAGACCAAACAACGAATAGAGGACACAAAGAACAAATCTCAGTTGATTATTGAACATCACCTCAAATCAGGAATCCACAAAATGCAGCTCAAATCGATTATTGAATATTACCTCATACACGAGCAACTCTAATCTGAATCCCCAAAATGTGGAGCGGGATTTCAAACCAGTTAAGTTAATTACGATTTCGAACCACAGAAACAAATAATGTGGAACAGAGAAATAGAAATCAGAACAAAAGGATCATTCACCTGTAGAACCCGAAGTCGTAGCGGCAAATTGGATAAAAATAGCTCAAAATTACTCAGCCACTGAGAGAACATAATTCTGCCAACTCAAACCTCCAATTATATACATATGAAGGGAAAAAATGGGATTTTGAACTTCGAAAATCACCTTGACGAAGAGGCGCGAAAATTGTTCTCATAGCTAGCATCGAGCTATTTCTAACGTTGCTCGCTCAAGTCAGTTGTTCTTCCCTAGCCATACTGAATTGACGTTGCTCGCTCAAGTCAGAACTCTTTCATATATATATAAAATATATTGTAAGGGAAAATATGGAAACAAAACTCACTTGCCAAGTTAGCATAAGACTTTTCAAGGCAAAAAACTTAAATTGGGACTTTTCACAAGAAAAGGGTTTTGGTAGGTCTTAAAAAGTTGTTCCAACTTAAAAATGGACTTTTAGAAGAAAAACCCTAAAAAAATGATTTCTTCTTGTTTTTTTCACCCTAAAAGTTCTTTCCATAAAAATAAAGTGTTTTTCTTCATCTTTAAAAAACACAAAAAGATTTTTTTTTTTTGTTTTCTTAAAATGTTTCTTTGAAGAAAACTTTAAATCTTTTTTTCATCTCTAAACTTAAAATGTTTTTCCTAAAAAAGAATAATTCCATTCTTTGCAAAAAATAAATAAATAAAAAATAAGAACCACCCTTAAAAATGTTTCTTTACTTAAAAATGTTGTTTTTTCTAAAAAATATTTTCCTTTTAAAAAATGTGTTTTCTTAACAAAAGCTAAAAGTTCTTTAAAATGTTTCCACTCAAAAATGTCTTCTTCACAAAAAGACAAAAAATTTCTAAAAATGCTTCTTCACTAAATAAAAATATGTTTTTCTAATGTTTTTCTTTGTAAAAAATGTGTTTTCTTTTTCAAAAACTAAAATTATTTTTCTTTTAAAAATGTTTTTCTTCTTAAAATGTCTTCTTCACAAGAAGACAAAAATAAATTCCAAAAAAAAAAGTTTCTTTTTCTTAATTTTTTTTCTCCCATTGGTTTTAAAAATAAGTTTGCTTCATTAAACAAAAATGACTTTTCTACTCAAATTATTTTCTTCAAAACCTTTGTTTTTGATTTAAAATATTTTTTTTTTCAAAAATCAAAAATGTTTCTTTAAGAATTTTTTTATTAATAATTTTTTTATGAATTAAAAATATTTTTTTCTTCTCAAAAAAATTTCTTCAAAATAAAAAAAAAAAAAAAAATTATTGTTGAAATCATTTTCTCTACCAATAAAAGACAACAAAAATGTTCTTCTTAGTCTTTAATTTTCCTTTTCTTAAATAAACATATTTTTTTCCAAAAATAAATGGAAAGTCTATACTTTTAAATTTTAATTCTTTTCTTTTTAATACATACGTTTGTCCATTAAAACTTAAACTGAAAAAAATGTTAAAAATCGAAAAAAAAAAAAGAAAAGAAAAACATTTATCCATTGGGATCAAACTTGTTGATTTTTCCATAATCGATGGGTAGTTTAAAAGGAAAACATTTGCATGTCATAATAAATAAAAAATAAAGGAAAAAGATGATGGTAAACAATCAAATCTAACAAAACTTAGACTTAGTTTAATTTGATATACTTAGACACTAGGGTACCGTTTTCGAATGGGTGTCTTTGGGTGCCTAACACATTCCCCAAGCATAACCAACTCCTGAACTTAAATAATACTTATGACCTCTCTATTTCATTTTTCTTTAAAATCTGGTGACTTAATATATCATTTCAAAACCAATGCTAGGTGGCAACTCCAAGTTTTTTTTATAAAATTTTTTCCCAAGTAAAATAGTTCAAAACTGACACCTAGAAAATCCCTTGAGCTTGTTTTTCTTAAAATATTTTCAAAAATCCAGGGTGCGTCAACTAGAGACTCTGCTAGGAATTCTTTTCAAGGTCAAGCCTAGTGGTGTCTAAATAATTTCAAATCAAATTCAAGTCGAAACATTTTGTTTCATGTTGTTAGGTAAGATAATGCATTTTTCCTTATAAAAAATGATAAAAAAAAAAAAAGAAAAAAGAAAAAAAAATATATAATAAAAAATATATATATATTTCCCTTCTTTCCATTTTTGCATTAGTACATAAGGATGTTTACTTCCTGTATTTAAGTTATTGCATCATATTTCTATTTGTTTCTTGCTTTAAATTCCTACTTTAAGTTTCGGTCATTTAAATTTTGCATTTTATTTTGTCATTTACTACTTTCTGTACATATATATTCTTGTTGTAATTCTCTCCAAGGCAAAACCACCCTATTACATCTACATCCACTTTGAGAACCCAAATCATAGACCTCATTAGGAGGCCAATAATAGAGCTTGAAATCGAGCGGTCCGCCCGCCAGTTTTAAACTTCAAAACCCTGTAGGAGTAGAAAGAGGGGTGAGTAGGGGTTAGGCCAGGCAATTCATTTGTCAGGATCCTGCCTCGAAACTCAACTCTCTCGGACCACCAATTAACGATGGATGTTCCCTCGAGACGATGAAGGTTTGAAGATCTAGGAGCCAAACCTTTTTAGGATGGTTAAAAAAAATTGTAAACCTTATATAGTGAGCCTAAGATAGAAAGACTGCCAAATCCCAGATTTTTAGGACACTACATAGGATTGGAGAGAGATGTTTATATATACTGCTTTATTCTGCTTCATTTTTATACCCTAAAATTGTAAACTTGAAATCTCTAGGACCAATAAGACCTGGAGATAGCCAACCTAGGATTGTCTATTTTTTCCTCATTATTATGTTCAAAGTTAGGATCATGTCCAAATGACAATGAACCTATCATAAGGAAAAAAAAAATAGAAAAATCCTATGTTGTTTATATCATTACTTGTCGGGGTAAGAGATATCATTGGTGCATAGGTTTTGGATTTTATTTAGTTTGAACTTGATAAATGACAAGATAATTGAGATATGGTCGTTATTTAGCCTAAACGTGTCATCGAATCTGTAATTCAAAAATACACCACGTCTATGGGGAACTAATGTTAAAATTCAGTATACTTGTAATTTATAAAAGTCTTGAGCAAATACAAATATCATGTCTTCCCTATGTCATAGTCAAATTCAAACTTGTTCTGTAAATAAATGATACTAGCAAGTTTTTTGGACATGAAAGGAAAAATTCCTCTTCGTAGAAAGACTCTCATCTCCCATTATTCGGTTCGCACTCGGGCTCAGACTCGACACCTCATCGTTATGGACGAACCAAAGAGAGACCACAGACCCCTAGTGAGATAATTCAACTCAAGAAAGATATAGTTTCGCTGAAAGGAGTCGTCAGTCAAATAACCGAATTATTGCATCAGTTTCAAAAGCCTCAATAAAATTCGATAGCTTCTACTTAAACCTCTGAGCAAGTCCATCTGGTAATATCACAACAACCATCTAATTCTCAAGGACCTATCCCGGTAGTGGAAGAATCGTCTCTTCATGCGTCTAGACTACAAGTCACCCTTATAATTCGAATCTGAGTGTTATACCCAAAAAAAGGGCAATCCCGAATCCTGAAGCATCTGAGCACACCGAAAATAATGTAAGGGAACAATCCAAAAATACTTTGCTACTGACTGAAAAGCTCCAACAAATCGAAAACGAGCTAAAATAGGTCAAGAAGGGTAAATGTCGTCGACCTAGATACCTAGGGCTATCGTCTGTTCTCTAGGTAAAATTCCCTGAGAATTTCACAATGCGACCCTTACCAAGTATGAAGGATCTGGGTGATCAGATTGGCATATACAAAGATACAAAAATGAAATAGGAGCCTATATCCACAATGAGGCATTATCCGTCAGACTTTTCCCACAGTCTTTGGATGGCCAGCAACCCAGTGGTACGAAACCTTAGAGCAAGAGAAGCTAAAGACCTTCCTTGATGTTGTCAAGGACTTTTCAACCAATATGGCATTACCGCAAGATATCACTTGACAAAATCTCACTCTGAACAGTAGTCTAGAAAAATGAAGAAACTTTCCGATAGTATGTCGTTCGATGGAGAAATAAGATTGTACAAGTAGTTCCTATAATAAAAGAGTCTAAAATGGTAAAGATGTTGGTACAAGCTCAGCCACATCCATACTACGAGCCCCTTTTCAATACGTTGGGGGGTTATTCTCTAATGTAATATTTTGAGGAAAATAAGTAGAAGAATGAATCAGAGTTGGAAGAATTCAAAATCCATCTAAAAATGAAACAAAAATGTCCACTCCTCCCAAAAGGAAAGGACTTGAAGTAGCAATGATTGCCCACAACCAAAGAAACCCCCTGACGTACTCAAATTTTTGGAAAATAAGAAAAATTGAGAAAAGAGGAAGACGTGATTTGGTTTTCTCCCTCTCAAATCCATTCATTTTTAGAAAAAATAGTTTCAGTGAATTTTCTAGGCGCCGATTTTGAAAACGTATCTTTGGGCCGAAAGTTGTTTAAAAAGTGGAGTCACCACTAAGCATTGAGTTAAATGGTGTGCTAGGTTACTGGAATTTTCAAAATCATTTTCTATTTTTGAAATGGCCCAAATCTTGACTCAACAAATACAGTTGGTCTTAACCAAAGATTCTTTAAAGTTCGGGGGGTCGGTTATACTCGGAGAAGGTGTTAGGCACCAATGACACCCATCCAAAGATGGTACCTGAATTTAAATAAATCTTTAAATTCAAAACAAGTACAACTAATTTTTTTTTCGGTTTTTATTAACACACTAATTCCCAATTATTTATTATTTTATTTTTATTTTATGTAAGAAAATACGAAAAAACTTTTTTAAAAAACAACAGGTAAAACAAAAAATAAATAAAGAAACAAATATCCCCCTTTTTAGACCACCTCGATTATGGAATAATCGGCGGGTTTGGCCCCTAGGGGGATTTTATTTGTTTAGTTAAGGTTTGTCTTGACAAAAACTAGTATGCATTTTAAAGAGAAGAAAAAGGGTAAAATTAATTTAAGTAATTTAAAAAAAAAAACGGAATGTGAAAAATCATGTGTTTTAAATAAAAGTAACATAATTAAGAAAAAAAAACAAAACAAAAAACCAAGAGTCTAACTATAAAAATAAAGTACTTAAAAAACATTTATTGATGGAAATAATTTTAAAAGCAAAAAGATTTCAAGAATCTTCTTTTGGGAAAATCTTTAGAGAAATATTTTTTTCTGTTAAGAAATAAGTTACAAATTTAAATTTTGACAGATTTGAAAAAAGAAAACAAGGTTTGAAATAAAAGATTAAAAGGTTTTTAAAGAGACATTTTTGGGAAAATATTTTTTAGAAAAAAAACTTTTTGGGAATAAAAACATCTTTGTGAAAACTTAAGAAAGGAGTTTTAAAGATGATTCAAAAGGGTTCTTGAAAACAACAACTATCGTTTTTTAGCACTTTGTTTAGGAAAACCTTAAAATCATTTTTGAAAGAAGAACCTTTCTTTTCCAAGAACAATTTGAAAATAACATTTTTTTTTAGAAAAATAAGAACAAATTACAAAAGAAACATATTTTTATGAAATAAGTAAAAATTATTATTATTATTATTTTAATTTATTTTTTTTGTAAAAACTTGTTAAAGACATCTTTTAAAAAAACATGATATCTTTTTGTAAGAATTACGTTTTTGGGAAAAAAGATTTTTAAAGACAACATTTAAAATATTTTTAGAAGAAAAACACAAGTTAAGAAAGAAAATCATTTTTAAAGAATTCACTTTTTAAGAAGAAACTTAAAAATCCTTTAAGGAAACTACAATTTTATTTTATTTTTAAAAGTAAAACAAAAATTCCTTTTTGTGAAGAAAACTCTCTATTCAAAACTCATTTTCTATTTTTTCATTTCTTTTGTTTGTTTAAGGAAAAATAAGGACAAAACGTAAACTAAAAATGAAATGCATTTTTTTATTTTATCAAGAACACTACAACCAAACCAATTTGCTTAGGTAAGGTTAATGTTTGTTTTTTTCTTTCGTTAGTTAGAGAAAATAAAAATGAAATATATATATATATATATATATATATATATATATATATATATATATATATATATATATATATATAAGGAATAGAGGGTCTTCCTTAATTCCGCCTTTTAGCCATGAGGGTCTTGACACAGATTTATATAGGGCCAGTCTGAGGACTTCACTTATATATATATAGGCTGCCAGTCCATGGTCGGTGACTTCGTGCCGGTCCATGATTTAGGCTAAAAAATAAAAATGATGCTAGTCCATAACCTGAGACTTAGTGCTAGTCAAGGATCTAGGCTAAAAGAAAATAAAATGGGTGTTAGACCAAAGTTTGAGACTTAATACCAGTCAAAGGCCTAGGCTAAAAAAGAGTAAAAAAGGGTGTTAGGGCATGGCCCAAGACTTAGTGTCAGTCCATGGCCTAGGCTAAAAAAATAGAAAGTCTAAGAAAAGTAAAGTGCGGAAATGCCCAGAGCAAAAAAGTAAATAGTCAGTAGTTAGTAGTTATGTTAGTCGGATTATTTTAGTTTCTTTAAGTTTGATTTCTTGTATTTCTTGACAAAAAGCAAAAATGATATGCAAACAAAATGGGGTTATAGAAAAACTTACCTAGCTTAGAGAAGTAGTTTGTCCCTAAGTGTTTACCTTCTCCTTCTTCTTTTGTTTGGTTTTCTTGTATGGTTTCTTAACCTCTTTGTAAAATATTGTCAAGAAAATGTATGGATGGATTTGTAGAAGCTTTTTGAAGTGTTTGAGAGGTGTAATGCTTAGGAATCAAAACAAATCGAGAGATAATTTAGACTTAGAGAGAGAAAAATCGAATTAGTGTGTTGTGCCATGAAACAAAGACCCCTATTTATAAGGATTTGGTTGTCTATACATTCCTGGATGATACCCCCTAATTGATGGGGGCTATCCCCTTAGGGGTGAAATCATTCAAAATAGGCCTCATATAAATGGAATGGAGTGTGAAATCTTCCATATTGCTTCATTCAATGCATATTACTTATAGAAACGACCTTGGGATGCTCCAATTTTGCTATCACCTCTCCCAATAAGCATCCAATACTTTATCTTATTCCCCGGGGGTGTGCTTGTAGTGATTGTAGTGTTTCGAGCACTATTTGTCTAATTAAAGATTTATTAATTGATTTTCTTTATATTAAAAATTACATGAAATTACACTATCCAAAATATTTGTTGATCTCAAGATTTTGATGAACAATGGTGGAACTAAAGTTTGATCAAGTGTTTCAGTGATTTAAAGTTCCAATAATGAAGATGTCACAATAAATAGATGCTAAATGAAGATATCAAGATGATGAAGAAGTATTAAGAGTTTGAAGACATTAGGGAAAACAATCCAGGTAAATATAAACTCTTAATATCCCATCTAGAAACACACACACGACAAAAAATGAATTTAATCTTTTATGTGTGTTTTGGTTGAGTATATTTATTTACTCCTATGTGAATTAAAAAGAAATTGTTTTTGAATGACTAAAATAGAATATAACATTAGTGGAATTCATTTGAATATAAATATGGATAAAGGGGCAAAATTGTAAAAGAAAGTAAGTTAAAAACGAGATCAGAGAAGAGATTCAGGAGAGGTTAGTCGACTAAGGAGTCGACCGGAAAAAGAGGATGAACTCTCTGAATCTGCGAGTTGAGAGAGAGGTCGACCGATGGAAGCTTGGCAAACTCTCTGAATCTGCGAGTCGACTGAGGCGTCGACCGATAAAGTGCATTGAATACTTCCAATATCCTTCAGTCGACTGGGCAGTCGACTAAACGTATAGTTTCTGGATATTGGTTGATCCGATTTTAAATCCAAAAGTAGCCATTTTTGGTTAAGATTTGAGAGTGATTTTGGGGATATTCTTAACATTTGAGATATGGTTCATATACAAATTAAATCCTTTCAATATGGTTCGTTAATTATTAAAGTTTCTCAATTTGGTACATAAAATTAATTCTATACTTATTTGTTTTAATTGAGAAATACTTTAGAGATTTAATTGAGAGTTTTAAAAGTTGTTATTAAGTGAAATTAAACCTAAATGAAATCCTCATGTTATGAAGGGTCTATAAGAGTATTTTATTGTCATGACACTTATAAACTAGCCGTAAGGAGGCTGATTACATGTGCCCTTATATAGACCTGCGAATTTCTAAGAGATCTAATTAATTCTATTCATTTTAAGAAAAAAAACATCAGTCTATATTTGGAAGAGCTTTTATAAGAGTGATCATTCAACTATACTTTGGGCTGTTCTAAGAGTAATTCTGATAATCAACTGCGATCAAATTTGTGCTGATTCTGGAATTGAAGCTATATTGTTTTCATTATTAATTCTGTGGATTCCGGATGAGATCTTTCCATATTGATTATTACTTGTTTATTATTGTCTTTGGAAATTGATCTTAAAAATTGTTTTTGATTCTTTAAAGAAAATATTCTTTTAAACAATTTCTTGAATCTGATTACGTGCTCAAATTCGCTACCCATATATTGTTAAAATCAGATTTCTGCATCTCACATAATTCTATCACTAGTTGGGATATTAATTGAGTTTATATATATCTAGGGTGGTCGAAGGTCCGAGTAAGATTTACTTATCAATTTTTGTATTTGTGAGTTATGACGGGTTAAATATAATTGGGGATACTTAATCAAGGGTAGTAGGGTTTCAGTTTTTTCCTGTAAAGAGATTGAGGTAGTGATTATTCCTTGATAAGAATTGCGTGTTTGTGAGTAATTTTGTAATGGTTCAATCCTTACCGAATAAAAGGATATTTGGAGTGTTTTGATGACGTTTTGATTCTTGAGCCTAAGTGTTCAAAAGAATTAGGTTATTCTTTAACCTGTAAAAAGTAGAGGTTACTCCTTAACCTTTGAAAAGAAAATTGTAAAGGTTGATTCTGAGCCTGTAAAAGAATCAGTGTGTGGGTTTAGTTCCTACCTTTGAAAGAATCTTGGTTTTACTGGGTGCGACCTCCATGGAGCTCGGGGGACTGTATTACCCAAGAGTAGCTTGGTGAACCAGTATAAATCTCTGTTGTGCTGCTTTCTTAATTTGTCTATTTTTTGTTGTTTGTGTGTGCACCTAGTTGATTGATTAATTCCGCTGTGTTATAAAGATAAGAATTAATTTAGGTATAAAATTAACTATTTGATTTATTGATTTTTATTCTGATTATTTTTTAATTACCCAATTCACCTTCTCTTGGGTATTTTATTGGGCCAACAATTGGCATCAGAGCTGGTTTAGCTCGAATCTATGTTGCTAACAAAGATCACATAGCACACATAGTAGACACACTAGTTGAGGGGTAGTCTATGCACCGACCACCTTTATTTGCAGGTGAAAGTTACCCGTTTTGGAAAGACATGATGATAGCCTTTCTTCAAGCTACAAATTATGACGTGTGGCTAACAATCGAGGATGGTCCATTTATTCCAATGGAAAACGGAGTTGAGAAGAAGAAAGAACAACTCACTACTTCTGATAAGCAGAAACTCTCTATTAATTCTCAAGCTATCAATATTCTCTTTTGTTCTTTAGATGCTAATGAGTACTCTAGAATTTCAGGTTGTAAGTCCGCAACGGAGATGTGGGATAAGCTACAAGTCACCCATGAAGGGACAAGTCAAGTGAAGCAGTCAAAAATCAATGCGCTTATGAGAAAATTTGAGTTATTCAAGATGGAGGAAAATGAATCGATTGATGAGATGTACACTCACTTCAACAACATATGCAACAGTATGAATCAACTCAGAAAACCATACTCCATGGATGATAGAGCACGAAAGGTCCTAAGGTCCTTGACGAAAATATGGGAGTCAAAAGTGACGGCAATCGAGGAAGCCAAGGATCTTGGCAAATACGACATCGATGATCTAATTAGTAATTTGATGACTCATGAATCAGCGATCAAAGGCTATGAGGATGATACCAAAAATAGCAAGAGGAAATCCTTGGCACTAAAAGTTAAAAAAATTGAAGAAGAGGATGACAGTGATGATGAAAGCCTTGATAGTAAGCAAGAGAAAAATGTATCACTTATCACAAACAATTTTAGAAGAATGACTCGGCACACATTCCGTGAAAAAATAAATCTCAACATGTCCAAAGTGGAATGCTACAACTATTGTAAAACCGGTCATTTTCAAAATGATTGCCTCGAACCGAAGAAAGATAAAAAAAAATGAGAAGAATAAGAAAGAAAAGAAGAAAGCAAAGAAGAGTAAGAAGAAATCGATGAAGGCTACTTGGGATGATACCGGTTCAAGTAGCTCGGAAGAATCAAATAGTGAGGATTCGTCAATGTTTGCTTTAATGGCCACTGGTGGTGAGGTAACTGATTGTTCAAGTTCTTGTCCTTTAAATTTTGATGAATTATTTTATGTTTATGAAGAACTTTCACATGATTATAAAAACCAGTGTTAAAAAATAAATGTCCTTCAAAGTACAATTAATACATTAACCAAGCAAGTAGTGGATTATGAGTTTGAAAACAATGAGTTAAAATCTAAATTGATGGATTTGAAATCAATTGTTCTCAAATTTACTGGTGGTAAAAATAATTTGAAAATGCTTTTGGGAAGTTCACGTGGAGTTTTTGATAAGGCCGGTGTTGGATTTCAGAAAAATCTTAAACAAAAACGCTTTCATAAATTCTTTTCTGAAACCAAGGATCTTATTAGATGTTTTAAATGTAATGTTGTGGGGCATACTATTCGAAGATGTTTTACAAAATTATCTAACTGTAGACAAGTTTGGGTTCTGAAAGGAACAAAAATTATCCCGACTAACAAGATCGGACCCACGTAGACTGGGTACCACTTAGGAACTATTTGAGGTGCCCCTTGCAGGTTATTCTAAAAGCATTAATAAGCAAGGACAAATGGTTCCTGGATAGTGGTTGTTCTCAACACATGGCGGGAGATAAAAGAAAATTTACATCTTTGACACCTAAAGATGGAGGTCATGTGACTTTTGGAGACAACGCAAAGGGTAAAATTATCGGTATAAGTAATATCGGTAATGGTACTACTATGATTAAATATGTGTTACTAGTTGGTGAACTTAAACATAATTTGTTTAGTATTAGTCAACTGTATGACAAGGGATACAATGTTATATTTGATCATGATAGATGCATCATTAAGAATAGTTATGATAGTAGTATTTTGTTAGTTGCATCACATTTTGAGAATGTTTATACTTGTTCTTTTGATGATTTTAATTCTCAAAATTTGTCTTGTTTGAATGCGTTATCTGAGAATAGTTGGCTATGGCATAGAAGACTTGGGCATGCTAGTATGGAGTTAATTTTTAACTTATCTAAGAAAAGTCTTGTACGTGGCCTACCTGATTTGAAATATGTGAAGGATAAAGTATGTGATGCATGTTAATTAGGCAAGCAAGTTAGATCATCATTTAAGAAAAAGATGCACACGTCCACGTCTAGATGTCTTGAATTATTGCATCTTGATTTATTTGGGCCTAACTCTGTTGCTAGTTTCGGTGGTAAGTTCTATGCATTTGTTATTGTTGATGATTATTGTAGACTTACCTGGGTATACTTTCTTGCTAAGAAAAGTGAAGTTGCTTCCGTTCTTGCTAAATTTTGTAAACGTGTTCAAAATTGGAAGCAATGTTCTATTATTAACATTCGTAGTGATAGAGGAAGAGAATTTAAGAATGATGAAGTGATAAGTTACTGTGATGAGCATGGTTATGCTCACAACTATTCTGCACCAAGATCACCGCAACAAAATGATGTAGTGGAAAGAAAAAACAGAACGCTTCAATAGATGGCCAAAACAATACTAAATGAAAATAGTTTGCCAACCTACTTTTGGGCTGAAGCAGTAAGTACCGCTTGTCACGTGGTAAATCGGGTGTCAATTCGTAGAGGGTTTAACAAAACCCCATATGAAATCTAGAATGGTAAGACTCCTAACATCTCATATTTTAAAGTCATTGGATGCAAATGTTTTATTTTGAATGACAAGGATAATCTTGGTAAATTTGATGCTAAATCAGATTATGGGATTTTCCTTGGATATGTTACTAACAGTAAGGCTTATAGAGTCTATAATAAATGTACTTTAGTAGTAGAAGAAACTATGCATGTTGTTTTTGAGGAAGCTCATCCGTACTTGTCGAGAAAGATTTTGGATGATGATGATGCAGGTATCTTAAATAACCAAAACCAAGGTAATGATACAACAAATGAGTCTCAATAAGAGAAGGAACCTAAGGAGAATGATTCAACTTTACTAAGAGCTATAAAGAAAGTACCAGGGCATTCAATTAAAGAAATCATTGGTAATTTAAAAAATGGTGTAAGTACTCGATCTTCTCTTAGGGATATAATAAATCTTGATTTCTTATCTCAAATTGAGCCTAAAAATATAAATGAGGCGCTAATTGATGAATCTTAGATTTCTGCAATGCAAGATGAATTAGTTCAATTTGAGTGGAACAAAGTATGGTGTCTTGTTCCGAGATTGGATTTTCATCCAATTATTGGTACTAAATGGGTATTTAGAAACAAAAAAGATGAATCTGGTATGGTGATTAGAAATAAAGCAAGATTAGTAGCATAGGGCTATAATCAAGAGGAAGGAATTAATTATGATGAAACTTATGCTCCTGTTGTTAAACTAGAAGTAATTAAAATGCTACTCGCCTTTACATGTTCACGTAATTTTAAGCTATATCAAATGGATGTAAAGAGTGCATTTCTAAATGGCTTTCTATCTGAAGAAGTTTATGTGGAACAACTCCCGGGATTTGAAAGTGATAAATTTTACGATCATGTATTTAAATTTCGCAAGACTTTGTATGGGCTCAAACAAGCTCCGAGAGCTTGGTATGAGAGACTTAGCCGATATTTGATTGAAAATGATTTTCGAAGGGGTATTTGTGGTATAACACTATTTGTAAAGCAAACTGATTATGATATTCTATTAATACAAGTATCTGTTGATGATATCATTTTTGGATCTATTAACGAGAATTTTTGCCAAAAGTTTCCTAAGATAAGGCAGGTTGAATTTGAAATGAGTATGATGGGATAGCTGAATTTCTTTCTTGGATTGAATATTAAGCAAACCAAAGAAGGAATATTTGTGAACCAAGCTAAATACACCAAGGAGCTGTTAAAGAAGTATGGCTTAGAAGGAGCTAAAGAGTACAAAACTCCCATGTCAATGGCTACAAAAATTGAAAAAGACAATATGGGCAAAAACGTTAATGAAAAATATGTATCGAGGTATGATTAGTAGCTTGTTGTATTTAACTGCTAGTAGACCTGACATTATGTATAGTGTTTGTCTTTGTGCTAGATTTCAGTATTGTCCTAAAGAATCGCACTTGACTGCGGTTAAGCAAATATTTCGTTATTTAAAGGGGAAGACTAACCTAGGATTATGGTATCCTAGGGGGAGTTTTAAATTGATAAGTTACTCCAACGCTGACTTTGCCAGTTGCAAAGTTGAGCGAAAAAACACAAACAGATCATGTCATTTGTTAGGACATGCTTTGGTTTCTTGGTTAAGTAAGAAACAGATTTCGATAGCCTTATCCACTACTGAGGCTGAATACATGGCAGCTGGTAATTATTGTGCTCATATTTTATATATTAAGTAACAGTTAAATGATTTTGGAGTTTGTATGGAGGAGGTCCCGAACTTTTGTGATAGTAAAAGTGTTATATGTCTAAGTAAGAATCTTACATAACACTCACGAACTAAGCACATAGAGATTAGACATCACTTTATTCGTGATCACATTCAGAAAATAAATATTATTATTGAGGATATTGATACCTCCAACCAGCTTGCTAATGTCTTTACCAAACTACTAGCGGAAGATCAATTTGTGAAAATCATTTGTTCTTTGGGAATGGTTAGGCATAATGATGTTTGCCTAGAGTGACTTACATGTTTGTTGTTTTCTCTTTCCCTACCTAAATTATTTTTTGAAGATGACAAAGGAGGAGAAATGAGTGATGTTTTATTTAGGGGGAGAATTCTAAAACTGTGTTGTTTTAAATCAAAAGGGAGAAATTTAAAAAATTATGCTTTATTGAGTATTTTTAAATTGTGAATTATTGAAATCTTCATTATAATGTGTAAATGAGTTAAATAACCTGTCCTCGGATTCAGGGGGAGTGTGGTTATATTTTATTTTTAAAGAAAACATCAAAGTTAATTGTCATCATAAAAAAGAGGGAGATTGTTGATCTTAAGATTTTTATGAACAATTAAGTATTGAGATTTTGGTGGAACTAATGTTTGATAAAGTGTTTCAGTGATTTAAAGTTCCAATAATGAAGATGTCAAAGTAAATGGTTACTAAATGAAGATATCAAGATGATGAAAAAGTATTAAGAGTTTGAAGACACTAGGGAAAACAATCCAGGTAAATATAAACTCTTAATATCCCATCTAGGAACACACACACGACACAAAATGAATTTCATTTTTTATGTTTGTTTTGGTTGAGTATATTTATTTACTCCAATGTGAATTAAAAAGAAATAGTTTTTGAATGACTAAAATAGAATATAAGAGCATTAGTTGAATTCATTTGAATATAAATATGGATAAAGGGGAAAAATTGTAAAAGAAAGTAAGTTAAAAATGAGATCAGAGAAGAGATTCAGGAGAGGTCAGTCGACTGATGAGTCAACCAGAGAAAGATGATGAACTCTCTAAATCTGCGAGTTGAGAGATAGGTCGACCGATGGAAGCTTGGAAAACTCTCTGAATCTGCGAGTCAACTGAGGAGTCGACCGATAAAGTACATTGAATACTTCCAGTATCCTTTAGTCGACTAGTCAGTCGACTGAACGTACAGTTTCTGGATATTGGTTGATCCGATTTTAAATCCAAAAGTAGCTATTTTTTATTAAGATTTGAGAGAGATTTCGGGGATATTCTTAACATTTGAGATATGGTTCATATACAAATTAAATCTTCAATATGGTTAGTTAATTATTAAAGTTTCTCAATTTGGTACATAAAATGAATTCTATACTTATTTATTTTAATTGAGAAATACTTTGAGGATTTAATTGAGTGTTTTAAAAGTTGTTATTAAGTGAAATTGAACCTAAATGAAGTCCTTATGTTATGAAGGGTCTATAAGAGTATTTTATTGTCATGACACTTGTAAATTAGCCGTTAGGAGGTTGATTACATGTGCCCTTATATAGACCTGCGAATTTTCTAAGAGAGCTAATTAATTCTATTCATTCTAAAAAAAAAAAACATTAGTCTATATTTGAAAGAGCTTTTATAAGAGTAATCATTAAACTATACTTTGGGTTGTTCTAAGAGTGATTTTGATAACCAACTACGGTCAAATTTGTGCTGATTCCGGAATTGAAGCTATATTGTTTTCATCATTAATTCTGTGGATTCCGGATGAGATCTTTCCATATTGATTATTACTTGTTTATTATTGTCTTTGGAAATTGATCTTAGAAATTGTTTTTGATTCTTTAAAGAAAATATTCTTTTAAACAATTTCTTGAATCTGATCACGTGCTCAAATTCGCTACCCATATATTGTTAAAATCAGATTTCTGCATCTCACATAATTTTATCACTAGTTAGGATATTAATTGAGTTTATATATATCTGGGGCGGTCGAAGGTCCGAGTGAGATTTACTTATCAATTTTTGTATTTGTGAGTTGTGACGGGTTAAATATAATTGGGGATACTTAATCAAGAGTAGCAGGGTTTCAGTCTTTTCCTGTAAAGAGATTGAGGTAGTGATTATTCCTAGATAATAATTGCGTGTTTGTGAGTGATTTTGTAATGGTTCAATCCTTACCGAGTAAAAGGATATTTTGAGTGTTTTGATGAGGTTTTGATACCTGAGCCTAATTGTTCAAAAGAATTAGGTTATTCTTTAACCTGTAAAAAGTAGAGGTTACTCCTTAACCTTTGAAAAGGAAATTGTAAAGGTTGATTCTGAGCCTGTAAAAGAATCAGTGTGTGGGTTTGGTTCCTACCTTTAAAGGAATCTTGGTTTTAGTGGGTGCAACCTCCATGGAGCTCGGGGGACTGTATTACCCAAGAGTAGCTTGGTGAACCAGTATAAATCTCTGATGTACTGCTTTCTTAATTTGTCTATTTTTTGCTATTTGTGTGTGCACCTAGTTGATTGATTAATTCCGTTGTGTTATAAAGATAATAATTAATTTAGGCATAAAATTAATTATTTGATTTATTGATTTTTATTCTAATTATTTTTTAATTACCCAATTCACCCCCCTCTTGGGTATTCTACTGGGCCAAAAATATTATTGGAACGTTCAATTTCAAATATATATATATATATATATATATATATATATATATATACATACACACACACACACACACATTTGGTTTTCAATTTGATAAAACTGGTGAAAACAAAAGTTTTTTGGGTCAAAACATAAAGTAAGTGTAATTGGTAAATTTTGTTCAAATTAAAGGGTGAAAACTAAAATTAAACGCATTAAAAGTAATATCTATAGAAAACCCACTTTCAATTTGGTCATTTTAGTCCCCAATCAGCTTTTGAAATTTTTTAATTTGTCTCGACACTTTTGTTTATACTGAAATTCGATCGAATTGGCAATTTTTCATGTATTTTTTTTTTTAAGGCATAATCTAACGTGAAAATTCGTCTCTCTAAACCTCGGTTTAATGTTTGTCCAAATTTTCACTTTAGACCCCAAACTGAAAGTAGTAAATCAAAATAGTGAACCAAGGGTTAGAAGGAACACTAAATATAGTAAATCGAAATAGTGAACAAAGGGTTAGCGAGGAACATTATAAGAGGTAAATCAAAATAGTGAACCAAGGATTAGCAAGGAACACTGTAAGAAATAAATAACAATTCCTACTCAGTGGATAAGGAGTTAACTCAAAAGAGGGCCGATTAACCTGTCCTAGAGGAATATGCCGCAGTGTAGGAGGACAGAGAATGTTGACCATCAACATTTCTTGAGATTTGACCGCACCCAACCAAAAGTTTCTTTACATATCTTAGTCTCGCTGAGAATTAGGTTAGATATAGTTTTAACAAGTCCTACCATAAAAGGCTAAGGATAAAAATCTAAGGAGAGTCCATTGACCAGTCCTAGAGTAAATACGCCATTGCGTAGGGGCAGAGAATGTTGACTCATCAATAATTCCTAAGTTTTGACCGAAACTAACTAGGGGTTTCCTTACATATCTTAGACAAAACTGAGAATTAGGTCAATAAGTCACCAGGGTAAGCAGTCTAGAAGAGGATCCAGGATTAGCCTAAAATCATTGTAGGTAAATGAACGATGTCCCAGAGTAGCTTGGAACTACTGATAATAGTAAAACATCGTAGGAGGGGGTGGACAATTTTGTTCATTAACATCTCTTATGTTGAACCTAATATTTTGATGGACAATTCAATTTTGATATTCTATGGAAGTAATGTTTTTATTGATTGGTTTCAACTAAAAAGTTCCATAGGTTGAAATTGGAAAAAGAAGGGGTTGAAAAGAATAATCATTAAAGAATTCATGAATTGATTTTTTAAGAATCAATAGAATTCAAATTGCTGCAAGATAAAGACAATGAGGATTTTCAGAGTATTGAAGATGTTGAAATTATTACCTTTATGCTCTTTATGCAACCCGAATTATGATTACGCACGACACTTTAAAATGAATAATCTTATGTGTGTCTTAATCAGAAGTCATAAATTTAAGATCCTAAATGTTTTTTTATAAAGTGTTAAATCATAATTTATTTATTTTTGATAAAGTGTCTAAATGAAATAATGATTTTAACAAATAAAATAATGTGTTTTCTAGTCATTTCAGTCAACCGACGAAATGAGTTGGTCGACTAACGAAAATAGTAGTTTAAGAGAGTTAAATAGGTGACCCTACTGGCCAATTCATTCAACCGATGGTTAGGGTCAGTCGACTAACGATTCAAGTAGCCGAAATGAAGGAAAAAGAAAAAACCTACTGAACGAATCGGTCAATCGACTGGGAGGTCGGTCCATTAATTCTCGGTAAAGTAATGGTAAAAATATTTATTGTTGGAGGGGTGGTCGACCGGAGATGGGATAGGTCAACCAGCAGAGTCAGACAATCAACTTTTGAATGTTTTGGTTTTTGAGCCAATCACATTGTTTATCGTGATTTTCAAAGAGGATTTTAAGATATTTAGGTATTTTATTTTTATATATCATATATAAATTATTTCTTATTTATTTAGTCCATATATTTAATTTTTATTTTAATTGAATTGGTAAAAATACTTCTTATCTTTAGGAGTTTTGAATCTAAAAGGTTTTTGGGACCAAATCAAGTTTCTTCTAAAAGTATTTTTAAATGAAACAAATCTATTTTGATAGTATATGATATATTGGGTCTTAGAGTGTTGTTTTTCAGTCCTACATTTTGAAAACAAACTGTTATAGATCTAGTTCTAGGTATATTTATATTGGCCTACGAATTTCATTAAAAGTAATCAAGAACATTTAGCTTTTGCTATTATAAGAGAGAATCTTACGCTGAGAAGTTTACAAGAGAGTATTATTGAAAGAGTTCTTAATCGAAGCACGAAAAAGTTTTGGTCACCGGTCTGTGTTTTTCACTAAGTTACCGTAATCATTTTCAAGAAATTCTGGTGAGATCTTTCCAAGTTTATTGAAGCACCCCGGATTTTGATAGCAGAAGAAGTAGAGATGGGGAATAAAAGGAAACAAGTTTCATTCCTCTCTCTAAGTCCTCCAAATCCGTTCATTTTGAAAATTGTTTTTCAATGAATTTTCTATACGTCGGTTTTGAAAAACTTCTTGGGCCGGGATTTTATGTTAAAAACGGAGTCGCCACCTAGCATGGGTTAAATGATGTGTTAGGTTACTAAGAGTTTTATAAATTTGTTTTACTTTGAAATGACTCATGTTTTGACTTTATAAAGGTCTTTGTACCAAAGATTTCTTTAAGGTCGTGGGTCGGTTATGCTCGGAGAAGGTTTTACGCACCCCAAGACACACGTCTATAAATATTACCTTAGTCTAAATGAATATTCACAGCTAAACAACCTCCAAGTAATTTTCTTTGATTTGGTTTGACAAAATAATTCTCATTTTTTAAAGCTTTTCCCTTTTTATGCATTTTTTATATGTAAAAAAATGCTGGTAAAGGTTTAACTATCTATTATGCAACTACAATAAAGCATATTGGAAATGAAAATATATTATTTTTGATGTAATGAAAGCAAGTAAACTACACTAATCCAGGCAGCGACAACTCAATAGCAGTATGTAAGGTACAAAAATATAAACAACCGGACCTTATAAAGTCTTCCTATATATCCCTATTTTCACAAGAAATCAGGTCGATATGTAGTTCCAACATGCAACCTATATAAAATGAAAATGTTTTTGTTTTTTTTAAGAGATCGAACCTTATAAAGGTTGTCTCAATATCCTTGTTTTCACAAGAAATCAGGTCGACATGTAGTTCCAACATGCAAACTAGACTAAAATATTTGGATATGTGACCGAACCCTTACGTGGGTTACCTACGTATCTCAAATTAGTGAAAATCAGGTCATCATATAGTTTGTTTATGTAAGGCAAAAACTGGTTGATTTTTAGTTGATTTTAGTTATTAAACACTATATGAATCACAACATGATAGTGCGTAGCCCCTTTGATTTTGTCAAGAACACCTTAACCGAACTCTTTTGTTTAGACAAGTTAGTGCTTGATTTTGAGTTGTTAGTTAAAAAAGAAAAGAACTGCCACATATATAGCAAGTCCTACTCGTAACTAAGAAAAACTGGAAAGTTTATGAAGAAAAAACACGTATATCCCCGAAGGAATAGAGGTCCTCACTTTGTCCTAAATATTCAGCCACAAGGGTCTGTCAGGATATGATCTTGAGGTTAACATAAAGTAAATCGATTATTAACAGTTATATGGTTAGATTAATAGTTAGTAAGAGTTCGGTTTGAAGCATTCATGAAAGAATCGTAGAGACTATACACAGCTTATCGTGTGATAGTTGTTTTGTTTGGATCCTCACATGTTCTTCACATTTCTCTTATGATTTTGGTCGTCACATGTTCTTAAAATGTTTTTAGATGTTCTTGATATGATTTTTTATGATTTAGACATGGTTTGATGATTGTAACAAAAATTGAACGTTTTGTTTTTTGTTGATTATGGATTATATGTGTTTTATACATGAAATTAAAGCATGGTGACTACATGATTATGCTATATACAAGCAACTACATGATTATGCTATGTACAAGCAAGATATATAAATTTAAGAAAAGATCAAAGGATGTTAAAGACACATATCTAGTTTAGGGGAGTGGTCTTTCCCTAAACAAGTACCTTCTTCTCCTTCTTGATCTTCTCGGTTTGAACTCGATCAATTACTACCAACTTCTTGAGTTCATACTCCAAGAACCTTAAGAGCACTATTCGGGACTGAATTTCAGTAGAATAATGATGTATTATTCAAGATAAATGCTTAAAAAGACCATCATTTGAGAGAGTAGCTCGAGCTTAGAGAGAGAAGTTAGGGTTCCAAGACTTTAAGATTATGAAATCAGGCAACCTCTATTTATAGGCCAAGGGCCTGCGCATTCATCCATGCACAGGCCATATTAAACCCTTCCTTAGGGTCTATTTGTCCTAGGGGACATGTCCTCTTGTCTTGATCTTGATCACCTTTGGACGAACTTGATATATTGTGGAAGATTCTCAAAGATTTGGTAATGACTGGCACTCATTAGTAATAATTGGAAATCATTTGAAATCATTACTCCCATGGTAACACGTACAAAAATAAAAAAGAAAATACGGGAAAAAATGCCAATGAAAAGATGTATCGAAGTATGATCGGTAACTTGTTGTATCTTACTACTAGTAGACCTGATATCATCACTACAATAAAAATGGCCTATCGGGGCACGAAAAAGTGTCACGACAGAGCCCCTATTGCGATACTTGGGCTTTTTGGGACACTTGAACTAGTGCCCCGTAAAAAGTCACCCCAATAGGTTATAAGGGCACTATATAGTGCCCTTTTATTTGAACTTGTTAAGACAATAATAAGTGTCCTATAAGATAGCTATTAGGACACCATATATTGTCTTTATAGCATTTTATATTTTTTAAATTATACATATTAGGGCACTACAAAGTGTTGTAAAAAACCTCTATTAGGACACGAGAATGTGTTGCAAAATTATCAAAGAGAACCAACATATAAGGGCACTATTTAGCGTCCCAAAAAGTATCTAATTTTTTATTTTATTTTATTTTTATAATTTAAAATAATTTAAAATATCAAAATACTCTAAATCCAAACAATAAAAACTAAAAATTTCTCACAATACAAAATACATAAAGAACTCAAATTTTTACATTAAAAAGGAGGAATTAAAAATCCCAGAGATACACAAAATGAAAAAGATCAACCTAACTAAAGAAAATTATCCTCTAACAATGAGAAAAGAATCATAAAGCATTACCCATTAACCAAGAAATAATGTCTTCATCGATACATTCAATCTTTAACCAAAGAAACCTATATAAACAAAACATATACATAAAGAATCAATAAGTCGTAACCATAATACAAAGTAACCAAAATCCAGTTGTGACTTTACACCTAAAATCACAATACAAAGTAACCAAAATCCACCTATCTCTTTTTTCTATGCACAATTAGCATCCACTGAAATTTATCTCAGTGGATAAAAAAAAGAAGTGATGGGAAATATTACCGGGAACACATTGCTGGAGATAGTCAAGTTGTGACTTTACACCTAAAATCACAATACAAAGCAACCAAAATCTAAATCAATCCAAGTAATCGTATCACTTGAACAAGTATCAAATGCACATACACAAAGAAAAAATCAAAACTAGAGTGAAAAAGACTTAAAACAACACAAATCAATCCTCATCCAATGTATGAAACAGAAATAGAAACAGAAAAACAGAAACCAAAACAACAGAAACAGAAAAACAAAAACCGAAACCTGCATTCAAAAACATCACAAACCAAACAGAACCCATCAAAATCAAATGAATTTGGAGTATCTAATTATGCCCCGTTTGTTTAGTGTTTTTTTTTTTTTTTTTTTTTTTTCAGACTCTTGGGAACAGAAACAGAAAAATATGACTTAAAGAGACAATATATTTCAGCTTCGTTTCCAGTTTTTTCGCACAATGTTTTGATAACACCACAGAATCGTTCCCTAGAACTTTGTTTTGGTTCTTTTTTCAATAAATAGAAACACTAATGCCCCGTTTGGTTTAGTGTTTACGCTCCCAGATTTCTATTGCCGCTCCTAGAATTTTGGGATTGATGTACAAAAAACCGTTGATTCGTATCCACTCCCAAACATGTTTATTTGTTCTCATAAATTAAATTATACAATTTTAGAATAATTGTAGTTACCAAACGTGTTTCAGCTCCCAAATTACTCCCAGAAACATAATTTCCCATCCCAGATTAGTGGGAGTAGAACGCCACCTAAATAAACGAGCCCTTTGTGTTTCCCTATCCGAGATTTCTTCAATTTTCAGCACATTTATATCAAAAACATAAAATCTAATAACAATTTCCCACAACTTTGTCCCAAAAGTGCAGTATAATAGAAACCGGTTTTTCCCTTTTCTTTTTATTTTGTTCCCAGAAACTGAAAACAAAAACTAAAAATCGGAGAACAAAAATACGAAGGGCCCGTTTGGTTGTCGTTCAATTCACATATTGTACTATTTTTCAATTACTCAATTTATGAATTTTTCATACTTGGTGTTTAGTTATAAAAGTTAAAAAACTAGATAAAAGAATAAATTATACAAATCAATTAATCAAAATTAGATAAATCCTTAAAATAGGATGATAATTTAGACACCCAAACAGTCCCTAAACAAACTCAATGTTAGTGTTTCCGTTCCCAAATTTTCTTTAGTTATCTGCACATCTAGAATAGAAACATAAAATTTCAAGAATATAAAATGATTTTTTCCCAATATTTTTTCATTTCGTTCCTAAAGACTGAAAACAGAAACAAAAATCAGATAACAAAAACACTAAACAAACAGTAAAAAACAAAAACAAAAGGGGAAAATAGAACATACCTCTCATCTATGTACTTTTCTTTCTTATATGATGAAGAATAAGAGGTATCCCTTCTAACAAATCCAACAAATAGCTCTCCAAATCGTTGGGAGTGTACTTTATATACTTCCCTCTCCAACACATTCCCAAACCTCCCCATGAATGCCCAGTACGCCGGAATCACCTTTTCTGATATTGAAATCTGGAGCTCTTCCCGGAGCTGAGAATAAACCAAGAAATCATAAGTTCGACAAGTATCAAAGATTGCAAGAAGTGTCCAATAGTGAACCTAATGGGAAATAGATTTTCGAACCTGAAATACATAATAATCGAGATCTAAGGGATAATCGAGTTCTAACCATTTGAAATTAAAGAAATTGGACATTCAGGCGACAAGATCTAGATTTGGATGTGCGAAAAGTAAGAAGATAAGGAGAAGAACAATGTATTCTTACCTGATTTTGATGGAGATCAAATGTCGTAGATGAAGAGGGGTATCTTGGTCGGCAATGCGCTGGCGATTGGAACGACGATGGCAATAGATCCAGCTGGCGACAATGAAGACTGAAGACAACGATGGCGATGAAGGGTGTAGGCTTTGCTATGGCTATGATGACGGTGATGGAAAAATCTCAGATCTGAGATTCGCGACTATATTGGCGGCAAAGGTCGTCGTCTTCGCGACGGCTCAGAGGAGAGTGAGAGAGAGTAAGATCTTGTGGGAATTGGGAATGAGAGTGAGAATGAGATGAGAGAGGATTGGTAGGTAGGGGAAGCAGCGGATCCTCCATATCTAGGGTTTTTTTAGAGAGGGAGACTTTCAATGGAAGAGATAGTAGCAAGAAGAGCTTGACCCAAAAATAAAAGGCAAGAAGAGGATTTGGACGTAGAGCGGGAACACGTAATTTCTAGCGCATTTTTTTATTTTTGGTGAAGTGCAACGCCTTTTTTTTCGTTTTGTTAAGTTTAGCAGTGCCCTTATTGACAAATTAATCACAGTTATAAATAATAAGTATGATAAAAACTACAATTTATTATCACAGTTTATAAAAATAGTGAGATAAAAAAAAATTATCACATAATAAATTTTAAGATAGATTAAATCTCATTCATATTGTTACAATAAAATATATAAATAAGATGTAAATCTATACGTATAAATCTCTACATAAATTCATAATACAAAATTACGTTATATTTATTTTTTCGTCCAATTATATTAAGAACAGAAACAGAAATAAGGTGGAACAAAATAGATACGAAGATGAACAGAAACAGAAATGAGGTCAAAATTATATTTGTATTCAGATTTATTGTTCAATTAGAAACAATAATTTGAATAAAATTTAACAAAAAAATAAAAAATAGGAAGATGGGGAAATGATTTAGAGTAGAAATCGCACATAGGGTTTGCAATCGTTTGCAAGCGGTGGAAGCCGATCTTAGGAAGATGAACAAAAATAGAAACGAGGTCAAAATTAGGTTTGTATTCAGATTTATTGTTCAATTAGAAACAATAATCCGAATAAAATTAAAAAATAGAAAATAGGAAGAGGAATAAATGATTTAGAGTAGAAATTGCAGCTAGGGTTTGAAATCTTTCTCAAGCGGTGGAAGCTGATCTTGTTCATGGTGTGGAATAGTAACAGATTTGTAAACGAAATGGTGGAAGATGAAGGTTTCGTCCTTCTACTGAGCTATCATCTACAGTGGTTGCGACGATTAGGGCTTGCAAGAAGGGTGAGCGTCCGGTGGAAAAGGAGAGGAGTGAAATTAGCTGAACCTGTACTTGAGGGGCCTTGTAAAAATATGTGAACGGGAGAGGATTTTCACTTTGGCGTTAAGAAAAAATGACATCGTTTTAATGTTGACTTCAATTCTTCTTCTTTTTTTAATTATTATTATTATACATATTAGGACACAATTAATTGACCTCTAATTTTGATTTTAATTTTTTTAATTTATTTTAATATATGTATTACCGCACCATTGATTGACCTATAATTAAATAATTAAATTATAATAGGACACAAAATTGTACCCTAATACAGTATATGTTTTTAGGGCATTATTTTATGTCCTTTTACATTATATATAGATATTAATTTATTTAATTACTAATTAAATTCTATTGGGGCACTAATTTGTGTCCTTTAAATATTTAATTATAGGACACAATACATATAGTGTCCCGAAAAGTACCTTTATAAGGCACAAGACATTTAGTGTCCCAACAAATTGACTTTTATGCGACACTATCAATTTTGTGCTCTGAAAAGCACTTTTATAGGGCGCAATACATATAGTGTCCCAATAGAGGTGCCCTTATAGGCAATTTTTATTGTAGTGCATGTTTAGTGCATGTCTAAGCACAATATTACATTTTTGCCTGAAAGAATTGCATCTAACGGCTGTCAAGTAAATATTTCGATATATAAAGATTGCTAGTGATATAGGATTATAGTATCTTAGGAAGAGTGATTTTACATTGATTAGTTACCCCGACATTGATTTTACTGGATGCAAAGTTAAGCATAAAAGCACAGGCGGTTCATGTCATTTCTTAGGATATGCCTTAGTTTCTTAGTCTAGCAAAAATCAAAATTTAATTGCCTTATCTACGACCGAGGCAGAACATATAGTAGCTGGTAATTGTTCTTACAAAAATTCTATATATTAAACAACAATTACATGATTTTAGAATTTGCATGGAGGAAGTACCTATCTATTGTGATAATAAAAGTGTTATACACTTAAGTAAGAATCTAACACACCACTCATGAACTAAGCACATAGAGATACGTCATCATTTTATTCGATATTTAGGCATGTTTAGGCATAATAATGTTTTGATCATTCGTCCCCACTTTTTGAGATGACAAAGGGGGAGAAGTTGTATGATGTTTTAGTATTTATGATGTTTTAATATTTGTTCTCCTAAGAATTGTCATCATATAGGGGGGAGAAATATTTTAAGCAGAACAATGTGTTATGCTATATTGAAAATCTTTTTTAAATAATTGTGTTTCTCATTAAGAAATTTTAATTTTTTAAGGAGAACAATGTGTTACACTATATTTAAAATCTTTTTGAAATGTTTGTGTTTCTCATTAACGGTGCTTAAATGAATTGAAAAAATCCATCTTCAGATTTAAGGGGAGCGTGGTTACATTATTTTTTGAGAAAACATCAAAAGTAATTGTCATCATAAAAAATTGAGAGATTGTTGAACCTAATGTTTTGATAGATAATTAAATGTTAATGTTTTATGGAACTAATATTTTTATTGAGTGGTTTCAGATTAAAAGTTCCATAGGTTGAAATGCGAAACAAAATGGGTAAAAAAGAATGATCATTGAGGAATTCATGAAGTGATTATTGAAGAATCAATGGAATTCAAGACGGTGCAAGATGAAGATATTGAATATTTTCAAAGCATTAAAGATGTTGAAGACAATTAGGTGAAAACAACTCATTACCTTTATGCTTTTAATGTAACCTGAATTAAGATCACGCACAACATTTTAAAATGAATAATATTATGTGTGTCTTGATTAGAAGTGATAAATTTAAAATCCTAAATGATTTTTTTTTTTTTTTTTTTTTTTTTTTTTTTTTTATTAAGTGTTAAATCAATAAAATGTTCTTGATAAAGTGTCTAAGTGAAATAATGGTTTTAACACATAAAATAATATGTTTTTTGGTCAATTCGATTAACCGACGTAAGGGGCCGATCAATTAACAAAAACAGTAGCTTAAGGGAGTTAAATAGGTGACCCTACTTGCCGATTTGGTCAACCGACAATTAGAGCCAGTCAACTAACAATTCCAATAGCCGAAATGAAGGAAAAATGGAAAGCCTACTAGAGGAATCGGTTAACTGACTTGGAGATTGGTCAACCGACCATAGGCAAAGTTATGGTAAAAAAATCTGACTGTTGGAGGGGTGATCGACTGGAGATGGGATTAGTCAACTGGCATAAACAGACAGTCAACTTCTGACTGTTTTGATTTTTTAGCCAAATCACCTTGTTTTTAATGATTTTCAAAGAGGAATTTAAGGGACTTGGGTATTTTACATTTATATATATATATATATATATATATATATATATTTCCTATTTATTTGGTCCATATATTTAATTATTTTTTTAATTAAATTTGTAAAATTACTTCCCATCTTTAAGAGTTTTGAATATATAAAAATTTAGGCGACCAAATCATATTTTTCTAAAAGTATTTTTAAATGAAACATATCTATTTTGATAGTATATGATATAAGGGGTCTTAGAGTTTTATTTTTTGGTCCTAGAATTTAAAAACGAACCATTATATGTCTAGTTTTATGTCTATTTATATTGACCTACAAATTTCATTAAAAGTAATCAAGAACATTTAGCTTTTGCTACTATAAAAGGGAATTTTACACTGACAAATATAAAAGAGAGTATTATTGAAAAAGTTCTTGATCGAAGTGCGAAATTTTTTTGGTCATCGCTCTATGTTTTTCACTGAGTTATTGTAATCATTTTCAAGAAATTCGGGTGAGATCTTTCCATGTTAATTAATTTGCTTTCTTAGATTACTTGTTTAATTACTTGTATTAAGTGTTTTTAGAAAAATCCTTTTCAAATCTAATATCGTGATAATCCTTTAAAAAGGTTTTTACATGAGAAATATGATTATTTAATATTTGTGTGTTAAATTAATTAAATCATTTGTGCCTCACATAGATTCTATCACGTAGTATTCGGGACATTCCTTGAGCTTAATTGTATTGATGTGGTAGAAGCTCATGTGGAAAGAAACTTGTGAATTTTTTGTATTTGCGAGTTTAGAGGATTAGATATAATTGGGACGGTGTCTAATCAGGGTAGTTAGGGTTTAATCCTTATCCTGAGAAAAAGATTAGGGTTTAATTGTTAGCATGAGAAAAAAATAGGGTTTAATCTTTAGCTTGAGAAAATTATTAGGGTTTGATCTTTGGCCTGCAAAAAAATTAGGTTAATTTTTAGCCTATTAAAAGATTAGATTTTTATTCTTCCTGTAATATAATTAGAGAGAGATAAGGTTCTTCTGTAGCTTGTGAAAAGGATAAGTGTAATAGCGTGAAAGTGTAAATGTTGATTTTGCGCCTATAAAAAGAATTAGGATTCTAAGGGTTTGGTTCCTACCCGAGAAATGGATCAAAGGGTTAATGGATTGTGAAATCCCTATGGAGCTCGGGAGACTGGATATAGGTAAGAGTAGCTTGTCGAATCAGGATAAATCTTTGTGTCCTGCATTGTTATATTTCTGATTTATTTGGTTGTACACTTAGTTAAACACATTTTCACTACTTAACAAGATAATAATCAATTAGGGAAATTGATAACTTATGTTTGAATTTATTTTTAAAATTTTTATCAATACCTAATTCACCCCCTGTTGCGTAGATCTTTGGGCCAACCATCTTATGTTGACCAAATACACCCTGGGGTTTTCTACATATCTTAGACAAACTGAGAATCAAGCCAAATGTAGTTCGATAACCATGGCGTTCTGGGGTTAGCCCAAAAATCATTGAAATAAATGACTCAAAAAGTAAAGGCAGGGTTGTGCCTGGGTAACAATGCAGAAAATAAATGATGAAATGGTGAGCTAGGGTTTGCCTGGGCATCACCAGTAATAAGTAAATGAGGAGTGGGTCAGCAAAGGTTATTGATTAGAGAAACCAATCCTGAGGTTTCCATCTTAATCCAAGATTGAATATAACTAAGAGGGTTCTCAGAAGAGAATCTTGGACTAAGGTACAATTTATCTAAGTTAACTTCTTAAAAGCAGATTTCCAATCTTCTTCGACAATTCTATGTGGGATGTTTCCCTAAAACTCCACTGAATGTCTAGTTGGTACATATTTCTCAGAAGAGGTGAATCACACTTTTAAATTTGCCCCAGCCAAAACTAGGGTGAATTCAATCAAGGAATCTCGAAGGAGAAACTTGATATAATGTGCCCTAGCCGTAGGTTGGGGAAAAAGAAAAAAATCCTAAGGTACTTTGGAAGATGTGACAGAACACACCTAGATCTACCTGTGTTTCCCTAATCAAGTGTTTAATACACATTTTAGACAATATAATTTTTCTAGTTTTGAAAAAAGACTAAAACCGTGTGGGTTTCTTATATACTTTGATTTAGGTTAAGGATCATGTAGTTTCGGACAATGACTATTTTCTTAATTGCACGACCAAACTCACTTGGGTTGCCTACGTATCTTGGTCTTTACCTGGAATTAGATCGAAACGTAGTTCGGGCGAATGATTCTATTTTAACTGGATGACCAAAAATAATAAATTGGTGAGAAAAAGTCTCTACAACTCTCCTATGTTATAAGCATTACACAAAAGCATCCGTCATTAGGGACGGGAAAGGAAAGCAACACATCTGCCATCAGATGGAAGAATAAACACTTCCATTTGTCATAGATGGCAAGAAATGATATGGTTTGCTTAACTGTAAGATCGAACCCACATGGGTTGCCTATGTAACCCTATTTTCACATAGAATCATGTTGAAACATAGTTCAGGCACTACAAATGATTGTCAAGGCGTCCCAGTCTAAGACTAGAGACAAAAGCAAACATGGACCACTATGGGGAGATCATAAATATGGTCAAATGTACCCCATTCTTTGACTGGTGCGACAAATGGATAAGTTCTGCGAGAGGTCAAATCCAACACTTCCCAATGTAAGATAGTGAATGAGACTATTGTAAAATAGGCCTTAGCCTACAGGCTGGGAAGGAGACAGAATAGCTGATGTAAGAGAAGCTAAACCGATACACCTTGCCTTTAACAAGGGTGATGAAAAACACAATCTAATTGAATGTGGTGAATCCTTAGACATGCTTGCTGGCGAATTGTCGGGTGCTCACAAAAAAGGCTTTCTATAATGAGAAACCAATTTCCAGGATTCGTTTGTTGGTGCAACACCCGAGTTATCTACGTCAGCATTGAACTGAAAAGTATTTTATTGAGAAAACTTATCTGTTAGACATGCTTCACTATGAAATAATATGACTCGACTTTGATTTGACCTTGATTAGACTTGATTTAACATTCACTTATTATACTTTTCTAATGATCGGATGTGAGGTGACTTAGGCATTCCTAATGTGTCCAAATCTAGCGTGTCTTTAACATTTCACACACCTTGAGGTAAAGTTGCACTCTCCAATGCCCGCACTTAATTCTACCAAAAATAAAATTTAAAAAATGGGGAAAAAAAATCACTTCTTATAAAAATGGGGTAAAAGTTACCTGCATTAAATTGAAAAGTATTTTACTAAGAAAATTTATATGTCTGGCATGCTTCACTAGGAAATGATATGACTCAATTTTGATTTGACCCTGATTAGACTTGATTGCACATTTCGACTTGATTTGACATTTTTTCATAGTTTTCTAATGATAGGATGTGAGGTGACTTAGGCGTTCCTAACGTGTCCAAATCTAGTGTGCCTTTTAACATTTCACGCGCCCCGAGGTAAAGTTCTACTCTCCAATGCCTGCACTTAATTCTACCAAAAATAAAATTTAAAAAATGGAAAAAAAAAAAAAAAAAACTCACTTCTAATAAAAACGGGATAAAAAGTTACTTGCATTAAATTGAAAAGTATTTTACTGAGAAAATTTATTTGTCTGGTATGCTTCACTAGGAAATGATATGACTCAATTTTGATTTGACCCTGATTGGACTTAATTGGACATTTCGACTTGATTTGACATTTTTTTTATAGTTTTCTAATGATGGGATGTGAGGTGACTTAGGCATTCCTAACGTGTCCAAATCTAGTGTGCCTTTTAACATTTCACACGCCCTGAGGTAAAGTTCCACTCTCCAATGCCCTCACTTATTTATTCCAAAAATAAAATTTAAAAAATCAAAAAAATCTTCACTTTGAATAAAAATGGGGTAAATCTTTACCTTCTGCAACACTTCACATTCATGAATGCGCAAGGTTACAATTTAAATAGCAGACAAAGCTTCTGATCTGTCTACCACGCTATTAAAAATGGGAGAGAGGGACCAACACGAGTTGGCTCAAGTGGAAGGGACTTAAGCAACGTCCAGGGATTGAAACCTGGGGGTTATATATGGAGAGTGCTTTGTTGGGAGAGGTGCCAGCTTCGGCGCCCAACAATACCTCGAGAGATTAGTCTTCGCCGATCGTGGTGTGAGGGATACCCTGGTATACACCCAAAAAAAAAAATTGGGAGAGAGGGAGAGGAATAGTCCTACGGCCATGCCAACTCATTTTTAGCAATTCCCACTTAAATATCTTCAAGATTGTTCATCAAAGAGGTAATCCTAAGGTGTTTTGGAGCATTCCCATTTGATTTTCTTCAAGATTTCTTTAAGTTTTCACCACTTCAAGATTAGGGTTTCTTCTATCTCTTCACTCTCTCATTTTTCATGAAAAACTTGTTTGTTCTAGTAGTTTATTGTTAAAGTTGTTAGTTTGAGATGTTGTATATAGTTTATAGTGTTAGAAATCGGGTTTTTTCTTGGCACACTACGTGAAATGGAAAATTTCCCCCTTTATTGTGTGGATAAAGTTTTATTTTTTGATGGATACTATGGATGTATGTGAAGGTTTTGAAGATTGTTTTAGTGATTATTATTGCTTGAAAGTGTTCAATCGTGTGCGTTCACTTGCTTCCGCGTTTTCGGATATCCTAGTTACATTTATCACTTTTTAAGGGTAAATGTGTATAGAATATGCTTGTTGTTGAGTTGCTCTACCTTTCCATCATATGAAAATTGTAACAAGGTTGCGATGAAACTTTGTTTTAGTTTCTCTCTTTCAAATGCTTTGAAAATTTTCAAACAATATTACCTAGATTCTTGACAAAACCTTAATTTTTGACAAACCACATAGGCTCTTGGATGGTGATATTTATGCCTATCGTTATGAATTCTTTGTATTAATTTGTCTTTTTGAGATGTTTTTATTTTTCTCTGCCATGCGATGTGTTGTAAAAATTTGATTTAGTTTAATTTTAACGGCAGGAGTTTTGAACTTGAATTTTTTGATTTTAAATTAGGGTTAGATTTCCAATAAATAAATGGATGAAGTGTGTTTCGTTGAAACCTGAAGCCTTTAGAGGTGCTAACTCATCCTCCCTATTCCTCGAATAATAGACTATTAGTGGTTTTGGGCTTGTCGTCGCAAGGGTTCTTTGGAGCATTGGAAATGATAAATCGGATGTCCCTTCCATTTTTATAATGAATTTCAAGAGATCGATTCGTAACTTTTAAATTTCATTTCTATCCTTAGTCAAATGTTCGGATGACGGAACTTGATTTTTTATTTCCAGTTTTCCTTTCTAGCTGATCTATGTCAAAGATAGGTTCCTCAGGTAATGGTGGTCTCTGTCCTACCTGCTCCCATAGGAAAGGCAAGGCTGGGTACATCTGCTAGTAATCGAGGGTAGGACTAGGGCGGTGACAATAAGGATTTTTTATGATGTGCCGACTCCTACTTCTTCTACGGTTGAGGGTATTCTATGAGAATGCCAACCCGCTAACCAGTCGATGGCTGGATCATCAGGTATCTCTACGAGTCATGCATCTGCAGGCCCTTCTAACACAGCAGAGTAGGCTGCAGATCTTGATTACTTCCCTCCTGAGGACGAGGTGTCGGAGGAAGGTCTTCCGGAGGACTTCCCAAGAGATGACTATGAGCCTGGTGATCCCAAATCTTTGCCTTTTCGCAATAGAGCCCTTACCATCGATGAGGCGCAACTCAAGCATATAATACTAGCTCATTGGACTCTTCTGGGAGATCACTGCCATTATCCATCCATATACCAATGCTTTGCTCAAGTTCTTGATTAAAAATACCTTATACTTTCTATTTTACTTTTTTCTTTTAAATGAAAATGATTTCTTATTGCTTCGCGTGTTAACTTACGTATAGGTCGATTCTGCGAGCAATAGGAACTTTCAGGGATCTTGGCTTTCTTTCATCCTTCTTTATATGATAAGGATGCATCCTGATTATTTTTTTTTTCTTTCACGACTGCGGTTTTAGAGATTTCCTATCCATTCAGGCATTTTGCATGGACCACGGTTATACGAATGCTTTAATAAAGCGCTAGTTTTCTTTTACTAATTTACTGTATTTAGTCTGCAGAGAGTTGGTACTCACGCCTCTTGACTGGGAAATGATTACTGAGATGCATTTTTGAGGTCGAGTCGTGTCGCTACAGCCGACTACTTGGGAGAGGGCAGCGGAGCTATTGGGTGGCATTCCTGAGGAGGCTAGGACTAGTGAAAGTATTCGATATAATCGTCTGGTTTCTGAGGCGACTTTTGAGGCTCCTGCTCCAAGACCCAGAGTTGAGAAATGTGTATCACCATATTCTGTTTCTTATCTTATTCAGCGGTACTTTTATGGCTTTATCGAGCACCACTATTCCTCTCCATTTCTTAGGGACTCTAAGTGATCTAGATAGCCTTGCTGAGTACGACTAGAGGAGTTTCACCTTTGTGGCCTTTCTAATGGCTATGAGTTTCTGCGTGTTGACTTGAGTCTGCATTTTTAACGACTTCTAGCAGTTTTTAGCAGTGAGTTTATTCTTTTTTATATCCTTAATTATCTTATATCTCCCATGTATTGATTTTCCTTAACTACTTTGGTATCTTCCTTTTGCAGTTCTAGGCATATTAGTGTCTTCATTTTTGTTATCCTTTTTCTACATCAGATGATAGCTTCTTTAGGGGAGAAAAATGGCATCGCTCTGCTTTGGATGAGGGTTCATGTTTTAGATATCATGTGGTTGCCCAAACCCAGCTGGAGTTCCTGACTCGTTCTGATATCATCTAGCAGCCTTATCACCGAGATCCTTGCTGGGGCGACTTGTTTCGTAAGAGGACATTATCTATTTTGCGCTGCTACTTTTGAGGACCATCTTCATGGGAGATGTACTTAGGTAAGAGAGACACACCTCATATTTTAGGGGAGTTACACCAACCTCCTGTCGTATTATCTGAACCTTATACGGATATTGCTAATATTGATCGATTCGACCTAGAAGACTTAGCAGATATCCTGGTCACCTCACCTATTCCAGAGATATATTACATTCAGTGGTTCTTGAGGGTATCCGTTGGCTCGTAGATAGACATCGCACACCTTGTGGGTGGCATTCTCTTAGGCCACCGAGTGTTAGCATTATGGGCGAGTCATAGTGATGATGCAGTGGTTCCTGCAGCTAAGTTGGATGATATCAAAGTAGAGATAGATGTTTTTCGAGAGGAGTGTAAGCGGTAGCATTGAGCAAGTGATCCTGAAGTCGCCCGAGCTAAGGTGGAAAGAGAGCGAAACACCGAGAAGTCAATCGTCTTCAAGATATATTGTCTTCCTATTATATTTTGGTTCCTTCTTCCGAGGCTTGTACAGCTACTCCCGGGACAACACAGTACGTGGCTGATTTGGAGGCCTCGATTCATTTCGCAACGCCGACCCCACAGAAAGGGGGATCAGGAAAAGCTATCAATCTGCCTACGCGGGACTGTTGATAGGCGCATATATTTATTTCTTTTTATTGTATAATATCTTTGGATATGTTGTACTGTTGCGGAGAAATTGTTGTATATTTATCTTCTTATTTAGGATGATGTATCATATTTTTTATTTTCTATCTATGTATCACTTTTTCTCTTCTTATTATTATCTTTTGATAGTATTTGTATGATCTCAGCTTCATTATTATTGTTAGTGTGGAAAAAATATTGGTAGGGTAATTCTTATCCTAAAATCATTTTTCCACGTATAATTAAACAACATATTTTTTAAATCAACTTACGCTTATAAATAGATGCCATTTTCCAAACCTAATCAATCAAAGAAACTAAAGTATGAATAATGACTCTTAATGATATGGATTTGTCTTGCCCCAAAATTTTTATGTGTGGGATTTTTCTGGTTATATCAGGATTCATCATGTCGAGATGTTTCGGAAGTTTCCCCTCCTCTCAAGAGAAGGGAAGGGGTGTAGCCCACCCTTCAGTAAAAAGGGGCTGATCACCAAGTTGGACTACTTCTACCTTGAAAGTGGGAAAACCTAGTAGCACTGCTACTCGGTCTAGATAGGCAAGACTAGCCCATAATAGAAATTAGGTTATTTTAAAGAAATTTAAATTTGTACTTGGCATACCTTACTTTTGCATACCTGTGGATGACAACATTTTTTATTGCATTTTTTCAGGAAATTTCATCAACTTCGAGTTCCATTGTGTCATCAATTCACCTCAAATGTTTGTTTTACCAACCTACCCATTTTCCTCTAATGGTCTGGTTGGAGTAACTAACTTTGACCGAGATGGAGCTTCTTCAAACTAGTCTCGGATATATCATAGAACTTTATCATGTCATATACATAGGACACTTCTCAGGGCTTTGGTGCACCTCTAGGTTCCAGTGACTTCTTGCTTCCGTATTGGACCAGTTGAGTCAACGCCTTGCTTAGATGAGGTATCTTTCTTACTTCGACTCCCTTTATTAGGAGAGATCCCTCACTTTTCATTGATATCGTTCAATACTTGTTTATCCTAGACTCTAGGTGTAAAAAAGAACCTACCTCTTCGTTTAAATGATACTAATGATTCTTTGGAACTAGTGACACTCCAATGATGGTTTCTAGATGATCAGGGATACCGTTGTTATAAAGATGCATGGAGTAGTTATAGGAATTAGCGGAGGTGTCGGATGATTGTACTGGTGGCCTTGTTGCTGAAGGAGGCATTATTCCTTAGAAAGAGAACTGATCTTTATGGTCGAACGATTATTCTAACTGAGAAAATGTTGAGTGGTTCATCCAGTCTAATAGTGCCCCTTGTGGGACCGAATTGCATCAGTCGCTGACAGATTGTCAAGCTGGTCGTCATTATTTTTTCGGGAGTTGTGCATTGTTGTAGACATTGCTCATTTACCACTTGACTTAGTTACTTCTGACAAACTGGTGTTTGGAAGAGCCAATAGTGGACCAGCTACCTTACAACTTCCCTCGATCATTAAGCGACTTCAATATCCTCCAAATTGGATGTCAATTCTCTTGGAGATTGTTAGTTCTGGTGTGATATGGACCACTTGTCGTATGATCTCGACCGACATCTATCTGTATTGCGTAGACTTGTCTTTTATCCCTCTTCTTGGATTTAGAGGTTGCGTACCTTATATGCCTATTCGGGTTCTTCGCTAGTTCGGAAGGACACAAAATAACACCATGGTTGACGACACAGTCATAGCACGATATACCTTTCAGTTTGGGAATGAGGCTTAGGGTACCGCAACCTATGTTTAGTAGCAACGATATTGTTTGACCTCTAATGTGATTCCACTTTTTTTCCCATCCTTCTACTGATTCAAAGTATATGGCCTGGATAGATCCTCATTTTTGCCCAATAATCCTGAGGCCTCTTGAGACGTTTGTGGCCGAGGTTCTTTCTCTGTCGATAAGAGACGCTTTATCCACTTCAGATTATCCTTCGGCATTCTTGGCGGAGAAATTTGCCTGTATTTGTGTCTGTTTGGAGGCTCTAAATTATGTGAGGTCTCTAAATTTATCTCTTGCTTCCTGATCATCGATTATCTGATGCTTGTTGTTGGCCCTTTCATTTATATTTCCTTTTACTGCATTTAAGACATTAGTAGCTCTACCTAGTAACAATTTGTAAAATTAAAATTCCTTGTTCGCTTTTAGTTCTGCTTTCTTAAATCCTATGAAATATATAGATGGCAGTCTAATTATTGTCTATATGATAATCTCATTTGTTTCTTTCCTATTCTTTTTATTATCATGGTTCTTATGGTTCCCTTTTTAGGGTTGAGTTAAATATTGTTTGCCTTTAGCCATCTCAAGGTATCCTTTATTGTCCTGGAATGGGAAAATTTATTGGTTCCTGATGAGAGAGAAGAAAAGCCTTCTCCCTGGCTTCAAATTTTGATGACAGGATCTCCTACTTCCTTTTAGATGAAATTAACTTTTGGTTTTTTACTGTGTGCTCTTTCTTGTGGTAATCCTTTTTTTTGGATGATCACCCTAGTATTCCTGATTTAGGAATAGCAAATCGTTTCTAGGCTGATTTCCATCCCTTTTGTCCTTTTCCTTAGTTTCAATTTTAGTGTCTTAAGTTATTGTTCTTATTGCGCCTTTGTATATTCTCATTTTTTTTCTCTATTTTTTTACAGGATTATTTAACTAAAGCATAATTTGACTTCCATATTTGAGTATTCAAATGTTTGTTTACTATCATAATCTTTTACATTAGAGAAGTTTGGATTATGGTAAATATAATTTTAACAAGAATGTAGAACAATTACCTTAGTCGTGTGTTATTCAGAGTTGTCAAGCTCAATTCCATCAAGTTTCGATCTTTGATCTTTTTCTGAAATTGATATTAGGATTACCTAGGTTGTGTATACTTCTCAAGGTTCTTCAATTGTTCTGAACTATTTCTTCTATCTCGATGCTGAGGGAAACTTGAATGGGCCTTCCCGAGATGACCCAAAGGAGAGAGAAATTAAATAATAGAGAAACAAATGTTAGTTGATGATGACTAGACAAATGTCGATTTATCCTGGCAGTATTAAGAGAATCATTTTTTTTTCTCTTTCACTTAGGTAACTAGTGTCTCACACTTCCTATATAGTCTCTAAAGTGAGTTTTGGGTAGTGATCCAGGTCCAATTGACCCAAGGCACTAGGTGTTGAGACACTCCTACGACTTAATTACTCAGATTACATAGACAGCTTGATCCACATGATTGCCTTTGTGTGACCATTCAATGTGATCGCCTTTTTGAGATAGGTTTTTTCTCTCTATTTTTTCTCTCAACACCTACTTACAGGATTTTACATATTGAAAATAAAGTAACTTGTGTTAATCTCGAGGTCTTCGTTGAATCTGCCTCATTCCAGGCTATTTCTTTATTATTGATTTCTACCTAGTAACGTCGTCTTGTTTTCTTCTAGCTTCATCATTTCCTCTTCAGAATGGAAGATTCTTTTGGTCACAGTCATTTCTCCTTTTGAGTATTTTGAGTAGGCCTCATGGGTTTCTAAGAACTTTCTTTGATGGGTCTGCTATTTCTCGGCACGATCATGGTTTATACAACTTCTCTTTGAGGACAATCTTCCTTTGTTCGCCTGCCCTGGCCTTTTTCGAGAATTTCTCTTAGGCAAGGTTATGTTTCAAAACTTTCCTTCTTCCTTATCAACGCTTCATCATGAATCATCATTTTGAGTCTTCAAATATTTATTTCCTTGAGTTGGTTGAGGACGTCTTCTGCAAATCTTTTTTTTAATGGCTTCTTTGACAAACCCAAGTTGGAATGTATGTAGTGATTCCATATCAAGGCTCTTAGGCTTTTCTTGTAACTTTTTCAAATTTTATAGTCAATATCTCACCATCATCTGGTTGAAGCAAGACTTTCCTTTTAACCTTTACTTCGGATTATGTTCCACCTTAATGTTAAAATTGTATTATCAAAACCCTAATCTTCTCACGGTGTATAAATTATGTTAGACAAGTCAAATTTTGAAAGCCAAAAATGGAAGTTGAAATTAATAGATAGATAGTACTGCATTACATAAAAGTCGGGTACACCATAGTCGTTTTAGCATATTACTTAAACACCAAATACTTAATTAAGGGAAAATAGGAAGATCAAAAACAAATAGATAACTTATTTCTTTCCGAACTTACTATCCTGTCTTGATCAGCCTGCTACTTTATTGATGTTGATCACTCCTGCCTGGATAAGATCCTCGACACGGTTCTTAAAGATGTAGCACTGATCTGTGTGACGATCAACTCCTCCATAGTAGTTTTATCAAAATGCATATGGGTTAAACTGGGGAGAATGGTGATTGGGTTGGTGAGGAGGAAGAGGTGTTAGTAGGTTGTCACTGAGGCAATGGTGGTAAATCTGGCAGAGTGGGATAGGAAGTATACCGAACTTCCTACGCCCTTGATAGGTTCGAGCAATTTTAAGATTCCGACAAGTTTTGCGAGAGTTGTAAGAGTGCGGTGCAACGGTAAAGGTTGACACTTAGAGTAACCTAGGGTTTCAAACATAGGAGTCGGGTACATGGTTCCTTCATTTGGAGTGTTAGGCTTGCTATAGGCCTGCAAGTTAGGCATGTCTTGTCCTATTTTTTTGATAGTTTGACCCATGGAGTCAATCTATACCCACATCACAGAGATTTGTCCCTTGATGAAGTTTTGCTTAGGGACCTCATCTTAAGGGTGCTTAGAGGGCAGGTGTTTCACCATTGCTTCCATATTAGTAGTCTAGGTGTCATATGAGATTTTGTCAAAGTGTTTATCATCTTCAGGGTCTTCCTCGTATTCCTCCTACTTAATGTCATGGTTGTTGACTTCTTTCATAGGCTCTAAGTAGGTTACCCAATAATCTTTTTCACAATTTCTAGAGGTCATCCATTCTCTATGAGGGGGTTTAGGGTCATGCTTCCATATTTCGGTGTTTTCATATTCATTGTAAGGTGTCTACTCTTTTATTTGCTCCAGGGTCATGTTTCTGTCTGCCCTAGGTAGCGTAGATGGTGGTTCTTGGTTAATCTTCCCAAGCACTAGCACTGGGTTTATCTCATCTAAAGCTTTCTTTATAGTAGCAACAACTTCTTGCATCTTGGTATACTTAGCACGGTTTTACGAAGTTGATTCTATCTTGTTGTCTTAGCGTACGAACCTTTAGATGACTATTTAGGAAATACTATTTTTAGATGACTTATTGAGGTAAGGGTTTTTATGTGCATTATTTAAAAGGAAAATGTATTTTTGAATTATTGAGGTTTAGGCCACATTGAGTCACAAAGAGTTTTTCGCACTAAGCATTACATAGGCAAAATTAGGATTTCCATTCATCTCTTGCCTTGTTCACCAGTTTGATTTTTGAAAAGTTTTTGACTTTGAACAAGCTTGTAAAATATGAGATAGAACGAGAATTCTCATGTTATCTATTAAGCTCCTTATTAGTCCTAGAGATTTCTTTCTATGGATCCAAAATAACAGATGTGTAACAAATGTAAATAAGGTAAAAGAAAAATGACGCTCTCCAAATAGTATCCTAATGCGAAAAAGGATCTTTTGGGTATCATTCTATCCTAGGTTCACTATTTAAGTTTCATGTATTTTCCACTAACATATCCTAAAAAAGGTCCAGCTCCCAGATCTTCAAACCTCCGGCGTCCACCTCGGAGAAACATCCATCATTGGTTAGTGATCAGAGCAAGACGAGTTTCGAAACTGATCGCGACAGGTGAACCACACGGACTAGATTCTACTGACTCATCTTTCTATTCCTACAAGGTTTTGAGGCTTAGATCAGTGTGGTGAAATCGCACAATTTCAGTCACTATTGCCGGCCTTCTGATGAGGTCCATGACTTTGGATTTCTCATAATATATGCAAATGAAATGTGGTGCTCGTGCCTTGAAGAGAGCTTAAAGAAAATAAAAGGAAATAATATACAAACAATGAAATAAATATGATAAAAAAATAGGAAATAAATGCAAGGAATACAAGGCAGAGTATAAGCGGGAAACATGCATTAAATAAAGCATAAAAATAATTGCACTCACACACCCATATGCATGCTAAATTAAATATGCACAAAAAAAATAAAAATTGTTTTTTTATTTTTTATTTTTTTTTTATAAAAGGAAATTATTATGTTTAAAACCAAAAACGTATTTCTTGGACATTATTTGTACTTGAAGATAGATTTTAACTCCGATTAGACTTGACCCTCAAATGTCCCCAGTGGAGTTGCTAGCTAACGCATCCTGGATTTTGGAAAATAAGAAAAGGCAAGAGAAGAGGAAGACGCGATTTGGTTTCCTTCCTCTCAAATCCTTTCATTTTTAGAAAAATAGTTTCCCGGGTTTTCTAGGAGTCGGTTTTGAAAATATTTTATTTGGGCCAAAATTTGTTAAAAAAGTGGAGCTGCCACCTAATATTGAGTTAAATGGGGTGCTAGGTCACCGTGATTATGAAAATCATTTTTTTTTTTTTTTGAAGTGGCTCAAATTTTGACTCGAAAAAAAAATAGTTGGTCATAACCAGAGATTTATTTAAAGTTCAGGGGTCGATTATACTCGAAAAATCTGTTAGGAATCCAAAGACACCAATCCGAAGATGGTACCTAAGTTTAAATAAATCTTTAAATTCAAAACAAATCCAAGTAATTTTCTTTGGTTTTTGTTAACACACTAATTCCCAATTATTTGTCTTTTTTTATGTTTATTTTATGTAAGAAAATAAGAAAAAATATTTTAAAAAGTAACAACAGATAAAATAGAAAATAAAAAAACAAAAAACAAATATCCCCCTTTTAGACCGCCTATCTATTATGGAAGAATCAACAAGTTTGGCCCCCCGGGAGGATTTCATTTGTTTAGTTAAGGTTTGTTTTGACAGAAACTATTATGCATTTTAAAGAGAAAAAAAAAAGGGTCAAATAAATTTAAGTAATTAGGGAAAACTATTGAATGTGGAAAACCATGTGTTTTAAATAAAGAAAACAAAATGAAAAAAAGGAGCAAGGGTTTTAACTATAAAAACAAAGTATACAAAAAAAACATTTATTGATGGAAATGATTTAGAAAACAAAAAGATTTCAAGAATCTTCTTTTGGGAAAATCTTCCAAGAATTATTTTTTTGGTTAAGAAATAAGTTAAAATTTTAAATTTTGAGTAATTTGGGGAAAAAAAAAAACGAAAAAAAAAAAAGAGACAAGGATTGAAATAAAAGTGTAAAATATTTTTGAAGAGATATTTTTGGAAAAATATTTTTCAGCAAAAAAAAAAAAAGAAAGAAAAAATAGCGACAATTTCTTGGAAATCAGAACACCCTTGTGAAAACTTAAGAAAATGTGTTTTAAACATGATTTAAAGGGGTTATTGAAAACAAAACAATAACTTTTTTTTTAGAACTTTGTTAGGGAAAACCTTAAAATTATTTTTAAAAGAAGAAACTTTATTTTCCAAGAACAATTTGAAAAAACAAATATTTTTTTTCAGAAAAATAAAAACAAGCTGAAAAAGAAACATAATTTTATGAAATAAGTAAAAATTATTTTTTGCCTTTTTTTTTTGTCAAACCTTGTTAAGAATATCTTTTGAAAAAAGCGGATATCTTTTTGTAAGAATCATTTTTTGGAAAAGAATTTTTAAAGATAACATTTAAAAGATTTTTAGAAGAAAAACACAAGTTAAGAAAGAAAATCATTTTTAAAGACATTCCCTTTTTAAGAAGAAACTTAAAAATCCTTTCTAAGGAAACTAAAGCTTTATTTTTTGGGAAAAATATGAAAGTCTAGGTAAAAGACAAAATCAACTATATGGCTACACAATTTTATTTTATTTTTTTGCACACAATAATTCTAACAAATGCGCAACTTTGTGCCAAATAGTCCTAAATTTTTTGATTTCCCATTTTACCCTTCCTTCTATAATCTTTCTTCTCTCTCCTTGACCAGAAGAATGTTGGAAAGCATCCTTGACTTTCCATGGCCACCCATAACCCAAAACTCTCTTTCCTCACATTTCTCAACAAAGAACCCTACACAGCCAGCTTGAACACGTGGCAAATTGTCCAAAGCCACCCGTTCGTCCTTTACATTATCGTACATCTCTGCGGAACTTATCCGAATTCCGATGGCCCCGAACATAATGCTCTGGGACCCACCATCGGCAATTACGATCTTGTCAGAATTTGGCATCACGGCACATGCAAAGTTCCCTTGGTGAGATTTCATGGGGGAAAGACACTTCTAGGAGAAGGTGATGAAGTTAAATCGGAAAGTGTAAGACGAAGGCGACGGTTGGTCGCGGGGGAACAGGCAACTGTCGTGTGGGTCAACGAAGGACCTATCGAGGATGTAGAGATCAGAGTCGATTCAAATGAGGATAAAATTGCAGAGGCTGTAGACGTGGGGGTTACACTTACGGGGTATAAGAGGGAAAGCGCACCAAGCGAGGCTTCGAGAATTTAAGGTTCATTTGGTTATATTGATTTAGTTTGTATTGCATTGATTACCCACAATTTCTATGAATGTAGAGAGATAATTATCAATTAGAATATAACACGATGGTGGTGGCCCTGAACTCGTCGCCCTAAACAAATATGTGTGTGTGTGTGTGTGTGTGTGTGTGTGTGTGTGTGTGTGTATGAGAGAGAGAGAGAGAGAGAAAAAAAAAAAAAAAAAAAAAGGGACTTGGTTTATGCACCTAGTAGAGTGGATTTTATGTTGGGTATGACTTGGTAGAATTTAAACGGCGGTGACAATGGATTATAACACGATCTCGTGTTATATTCAACATGAGATTGTGTTGAACATAACACGAGATCGTGTTGAATAATCGTATTGAATATAACACTAGGGGTAAAATCATCACCAAAGGACTATTTTGTAACATGTTTTTAAAAAATATATATTTGGTAGTTTTGTCCTCATACGAGGACTTACTGGTAACTGCCCTTTATTTTTTTTCAGAGTAAAACAAAAGTCCCTTTCTTGTAAAGAAAACTTTCTATGTAAAACTTTTTTTTATTTTGTCATGAACACTACAACCAAACCAACTTGTTTAGGCAAAGTTAATGTTTTTGTTTGCTTTTGTTAGTTAAAGAAAATAAAACTGAAATATATAAGGAATAAAAGGTCTCTCTTTATTTTGCCTTTTAGTCACGAGGGTCTGGACATAGATTAATATAGGCCAGTCCAAAGACTTGACTTACATATATATATAGGGCACTAGTCCATGATTCATGACTTACTGACGATCCATGATCTAAGCTAAAAAGAAAAATAAAAATGGTGCCCGTCCATGACCTGAGACTTAGTGTCAGTATATGATCTAGTCTAAAAGAAAATGAAATGGGTATAGGCCAGAGTCTAAGACTTAATACCAGTCAAAGGCCTAGGCTAAAAAATAGTAAAAAGGGTGCCAGGTCATGGTCTGTGACTTTGTGCAGGTCCGTAGCCTAGGCTAAAAAAATAAAGTGCAGGAAAGTTAAGCGTGGAAAGGAGCAGAGCGGGAAATTTAGGTAGTAGTTAGTATTTATGTTAGTTGGTTTATTTTAGGTTCTTTAAGTTTTATTTCTTGTGTTTCTTAAAAATATAAAAATAATATGTAAACAAACGGGAGTTGAAAAAAAAACTTACCTAGCTTAGGAGAGTGGTCTTTCCCTAAGTGTTTACGTTATTCTCCTTTTTTCTTTTGTTTTGTTTTCTTGTATTTCTTAACCTCTTTGTAAAAGAGTGTCAAGATGATGTTTGGAGGGATTTTTAGAAGCCTTTTGATAGTGTTTGAGATGTGTAATGCTTAGGAATCGAAGCAAACCGAGAGAGAATTTAAACTTAGAAAGAGAGAGAAAAAAAAATTGGATTAGTGTGTTGTGCCTTAAAAAAAAAACACCCCTATTTATAGAGATTTAGTTGTTTGTGCATTCCTGGATGTGCAGGCCAACCAGAGGGCATTTAATGTCCCCTGATTGATGGGGGGCTATCCCCTTAGAGTGGAATCATTACACATAGGCCCTCTATAAATGGAATGGCGTGTGCAATCTTCCACACTGCTTTATTCAATGCATATTACCTATATAAATGACCTTGGTAAGATACAATTTTTCTATCATCACTCCCAAGAAGTATCCAATGCTCCATCTTATTCCCGAGGGGTGTGCTCGTAGTGATTTTAGTGTTTTGAGCACCCATTTGTCTAATTAAAGGTTTATTAATTCATTTTCTTGGAACTAAAACCTTAAACATGAAATTGAACTATCCAAAATATTATTATAAAGTTCAATTTTGAAAAATAAAATATTTTGGGTTGTCAATTTGATAAAACCGGTGAAAACAAAAGTTGTTGGGGGTCAAAACATAAAAAAAGTGTAATTGGTGAAATTTCTCAAATTAAAAGATGGAAACTAAAATTAAACATATTAAAAGTGATATTCATAGAAAACCCAATTTTAATTTTGTCATTTTAGTCCCCAATTAATTTTTGAAAATTTTTAATTTGACCTGAAACTTTTGTTTATACCAAAATTCGATCGAATTGACGATTTTTCATTTTTTTTTTATGTAATATTAAGGCATAATCTAAGACAAAAGTTCATCTCTCTAAACTTTGGTTTAAAGTTTACCCAAATTTTTACTTTAGACCTGAAACTTTTCAAAATTAAAATGAGTGGAACAAAATGCGACGTTGACACCCGTCAAACATCAGACCCCAATGTAATCATCAAAATCCTCCCAAATACCAAAATTTCCCTACTCAAAACCAGGGTTTACCCTGGTTTTCACCATTCCAAGCTCAAACATACACTCCTTATCCATATGCTACACCCTACAGAGCTCCAACACAACCTCCTCTGACCTTTTTCAATCCCACTCAGAACCGCAAAAGGATTATCTCACATCCTAGAGAAAGAAGACATTTCACCCCTCTACTACTACCACTATCTCGAATCTTCGAGGAGTACCTAAATAACAAAATTCTTGAGCCAATTCCACCAGGCCAACAAAACCCACAAGGCCCAAATTACAACCCTAACCAACTGTGTAGTTACAGTTTCGAGGATTTCGTGGATCTGTTCAAAAAACTAGTCGTTAACTATCTGTTTTTGGGATATCTGAGTAAGCTATTTTGGGGCTTTGGATATATTGAAGATATGATACACTTATTTTAATATCCCTATATATATAGTTCATAAAATTAAAGTGTTTCTCAATTTGGTTCTTTTAATACTTCATATCTATACGATTTGAGATTGAAAATTAATTTAGGGACTAAATTAAATGTTTTAAAAGTCATATATGAGTGAATTAGACCAAGAATGAATGGTAATAATATATGGGGTCTATATATGCATTTAAATATCATATCATAAGAAAACTAGCCGTTAGAGGGTCTGTTTCAAAACAGATTAAATAGACCTACGTTTTTTAGATATAAAATAATCACATCAATCAAGAACTTTTAGTTCCTGAGCTTTCTAAGAGTTATTATTCTGAGATATATTTGATAGATCATTTGTGAGATCAATTGAGTGCAAAGTTCTTGAGTTAACACGCTGACTGAGTTGGTGTAACTGAATTTGCGCTGTCTTGCTATTCTGATTTCAATCTTTCGGTGTTTTCCTGGTAAGATCTTTTCAAGTTATTGTTCTTTATTGTAAATTCATATTACTATATCTGCTTAGTTTATAAGATCTTAGTGGAATTATTTTTGAACTTTAAAGAACATAAAAATTCTTTTTAAAATGATTTTTGTGATTATCTGATTACATGCTTAATTTTGTGCTACCCACACATATTATAATCAGGTATCGAATTCCTCACTTAATTTCTATCACTAGTAATTATTGGGATATTAATTGAGTTTAATTGGTTTGAGGTAGTAGAAGCTCCGAGTCGGAAAAAACTCATTGATTTTTATTTATTTATTTATTTATTATTTTATAATTGGTGAGTTTATACAGATTAGATACTATTGGGAGTACCTAGTCAGGGTAGCTTGGGTTTCAATTTTTTTCCAAGAAAAAGATTGAGTTTTGATATTTGCCTAAGGTACAAAAAGGTTAGATAATTATTTTCCCTTGAAAAGAATTAGGCTTGATTCTTCCTGATTAGAATTAATTGTAAGTGAATTATAATGGTTCCATCCTTACCGGTGGAAAAGATACTTGGAGTGTTTTGTGAGGTTTGATCCTTAGCCTGTGAAAGGATTATGTTAATCTTGATCCTGGTAAAAAGATAAATTTATTCCTGTGCCTGGGAAAATGATTAGGTGATGATTTCTCCAGAATAGTATTAGGTTAATCTTTAACCTGGTAAAAAGATAAGGTTCTTCCTTAACTTGGGAAAAGGATAATTCTAAAGGTTGATTCTGAGCCTGGTAAAATAATCGTTGTAAGGGTTTCATTTTTACCTAGTAAAAGGATCAAGTGGTTTAGTGTGTGTGAATCTCCATGGGGCTCAGAGAACTAGATTAGCAAAGAGTAGCTTGGTGAATCAGGATATATCCGTGTGTGCTGTATTGTTTACTTCATTTACATTTTGTTGTTTGGGTTTGCACTTATATTTGAACACTTATCTGCTGCTTTATAAAGATAAATAATTGATTTAGGATAAATTAATTATTTGATTTAGTAAGTGTTGAAAGATAAGAATTTTGTTAAAATATTTTATATCTATCCAATTCACCCTTCCCTTTGGTAGCTCACTGGGCCAACATGGAAAAATCAGTGTCAGAGTAACTAGTTAACATAAAATCACTATCCCTAGGATACCATAATCCTAGGTCACTTGTCCCTTCCAAATATCGAAAGATTTGCTTGATTGCAATTAGATACAATTCTTTAGGACAAGGCTGAAATCTAGCACACAAGTATACACTAAACATTATATCAGGTCTACTAGCAATAAGATACAACTAGCTACAATTCATACCTTGATACATTTTCTCATTTACATTTTTGCCTGTATCTTCATTTTCTATTTTTGTAGTTGTTTCCATAGGAGTTTCATACTATTTAGCATCATCCAAGCTATACTTTTTTAGTATCTCTTTTGTGTACTTGGCTAGATTAATGAAAATTCATTCTTTAATTTTCTTGATTTGCAACCCAAGTGTTGGCCTAGTGAGCTATCCAAGAAGGGGGGTGAATTGGGTAGTTAAAAAAATTTAAAACAAATTTCTTATCTTCTCAACAATTAATTAATCAAATAATCGATTTACCCTAAATCAATTATTATCTTTATAATGCAGTGGATAAGTGTATTTAATCTAGGTGCACACCTAAACAACAAAATATAAATTAAGTAAACAAAACAGTACATAAAGATATATCCTGATTTACCAAGTTACTTTTGACTAATCTAGTCATCCGAGCTTGACGGAGATTCGCATCTACTAAATCACTTGATCCCTTTAACAGGTAGGAACTAAACCCTTATAATTACTCTTTCATAGACTCGGAATCAACATTTACAATTCTCTTTTCACAGGCTAAGAAGAACCTTATCTTTTTGCAGGCTAAAGACTAACCTAATTCTTTTACCAGACTAAGAATTAAACCTCACAAAACACTCCAAGTATCTTTTTCATGGGTAAAGATGGAACCATTACAATTCACTCAAAAGTAATTCTAATTTGGAATAATCAAGTCTAATTCTTTTCAAGGGAAAATAATAATCTAACATTTTTATCCACTAGGTAAAGATCAAACCTCAATTGTTTTTCCGAAAAAGATTGAAACCCAAGCTACCTCTAACTAGATACTCTCAATAGTATCTAATCCACACAAACTCACCAATTACAAAAATCAATGAATTTCTTCCCACCTAGAGCTTTTACCACATCAAATCAATTAAACTCAATTAATGTCCCAAAATTACTAATGATAGAATTTACGTGAGGAATTCAATATTTGATTATATGAAGTGTGGGTCGCACAAAATTTAAGTGCATAATCAGATAATCACAAAAAAAATCATTTTAAAAGAATTTTTATGTTCTTTAAAGTTCGAAAATGATTTTAACAAGATCTTATCAACCAAGCAATTATAAGAATATGATTTCACAATAAAGAATAAATAGTTGGGAAAGATCTCACTAGGAAAACACCGAAAGATTGAAAATTGAATCGTTAGACAGCTCAGATCGATGATGCCAAAACAATTAGCTCTTTAACTTAAGAACTTTTCACACAATTGATCCCTCGGTATAATCTCAAAATAACAACTCTTAGAAAGCTCAGGAATTGAAAGTTCTTGATTAATGTGATGTAATGATATGTGAAAATCTCAAGTTTATTTAAGCTGATTTGAAACAGGCCCTCTAACGGCTAGTTTCCTCAAGATGTAACTTTTTAATGCACCTATAGACCCCCTATATCATTACCATTCGTTCCTAATCTAATTCACTTAGATATGGCCATTAAAACATTCAATTTAGTCCCCAAATTATTTTTCAATCACAAATTTTATAGATAGGAAGTATTAAATGAACTAAATTGAGAAGCACTTTAATTTTATGAACCATATCTATAGGGATATTAAAATAGGTGTATCATATCTTCAATATACCCAAATCCCTAAAATATCTCAATCACGTAAGCCAAAAATGGCTAGTTAATGGCTAGTTTTGAGTAGATCTCCAAAATTCCTCGAAACTGTAACTACACAGTCGATTAACCGATCATTGGCCATCAGTTGAACGATCGATTCAGGTTGTAGCCCAAGCTATTTCTCAAATAACGATTAGTTGACCAATCCCATATAGGTCGGTTGATTAATCGATTCTGGATGTTTTTCCAAGCCAAAGTTTGGCCCTGGTCGGTAGATCGATCACCTAAGGTTGATCAACTGATCGATATAGAGAGTTTCAATTGGGTTCATCGGTTGACCGATCTCTCCTGGTCGATTAACCGATCGATTTAGAGACTCATCCTTTTTCCAGCCTACACTCATCAATTGACCGATCAAAGCTGGAACACCAACTTGTCAAATTATTTCAACTCCAAACTTTGACTTTTTAATCCCTTTAACCAATTTATTTTCTCAGTTAACTCAATTGACACTTATATTCAATTTTAAACACTAATCTTACTTAGGTCAATTTTTATTTTTCAATTTCACGTTGGAGCAAATAATTAAACACTAATTAGGACATTAATTTCATCAAATTAAACTAAGATATATATTACTCATTAATTTGTGTCGTGTGTGATCTTAATCGAGATACATTAAAGGTAAAAAAGATTTAAGTTGTTTTTACCTAGTTTCTTCTGAATCTTCAATACTCTTTAATGTCCGTCTCTGCATCCTTCATAATTACTTCATGGTTTGATCTTGAATGGAACTCTTAAATTGAAACACCCAATAAACATGTTAGTTCCACAAAAAAAATCAACTAATTGTCTATCAAAATTTTAGAATCAACAATCTCTCCATTTTTAATGATGACAATTAACTTTGATGTTTTATTCAAAATAAGAATGTAACCACACTCCCCCTAAATCTGAGGACGGGTTTTTTAACTTGTTAAAGTATAATCATGAAGATAATTCAATAAATATTCAACATAGCACAAAATTTGACCAATAAAACAATTATAGATATTCAATAAAACATAAAATATGATCAATTCAACAAAATTCTCCCCATTTATTAGTGCAATGTTTAGGGGGAACAAATCCTAAACATTAACTAACTCTTTTTAGACACAATAATGATTTCCCCTCTGTCAATTCAATTAAATTCAATAAACATCCATCATATTCTCCATCTTTGTCATCTCAAAAAGTGAGGAAGGGGAACAAAAAAACATCTTTAGTTTCAAATGAAATATTTTTCTTTAAAATCTTTATCAATACTTTTTGATTAAAAAATAATTTTTTAAGAATAAAAAATCAATTTTAAGCATCAAGTTTACCTAGATTATCCTTATCATTCAAATAAAACATTTACAACCAAAAACTTTGAAATAAGATATGTTTGGAGTCTTACCATTCCAGATTTTGTAAGGGGTTTTGTTAAAACCTCTACGAATAGATACCCGGTTTACCACATGGAAAGCAGTACTTATTGCTTCACCCAGAAATATGTCGGTAAACGATTTTAATTTAGCATCGTTCTAGCCATCTCCTGAAGAGTTTTGTTCTTCTTTTCCACAATACTATTTTGTTGTGGTGATCTTGGTGTAGAGAAATTGTGAGCATATATGTGCTCATCACAGTAACTTATTACCTCATCATATTTTAATTCACTACGTATATTAATAATAGAATATTGCTTCTCATTTTGAACACATTTACACAATTTAGAAAACACAGAAGCAACTTCGCTCTTCTTAGTAAGAAAGAACACCCAAGTCAGTCTCGAATAATCATCGACAATCACAAATGCATAAAATTTACCACCTAAACTAGCAATAGCATTTGGACAAAATAAATCAAGATGCAAGATTTCAAGATATCTAGACGTGGCCGTGTGCATCTTTTTCTTAAATGATGATCTAGATTGTTTGCCTAATTGACATGCATCGCATACTTTATCTTTCACAAATTTTAAATCAGGTACGCCATGTATGAGACTTTTTTAGATAAATTAGATAATAATTTCATATTAGCATGCCCAAGTCTCCTATGCCATAACCTACTATTTTCAGATAAAGCATTTAAACATGATAAATTTTGAGAAGTAAAATCATCGAAAAAACATGTGTACACATTCTCAAAACGTGATGCAGCAAGTAAGATGCTACTATTATCTCCATTCTTAATAATGCATCTATCATAATCAAACATAACATTATAACCTTTGTCACATAGTTGACTTATACTAAAAAAGTTATGTATAAGACCATCAACTAGTAAAACATCTTTAATAACAGTAGTATCATTACCGATATTACCTATACCGATAATTTTACCTATAGTGTTGTCTCCAAATGTCACATGACCTCCATCTTTAGGTGTCAAAGATGTAAATTTTTATTTCTCTCCCGTCATGTGCCGTGAACAACCACTGTCCAGGAACTACTTATCCTTACCTATCGATTCTTTCAGAATAACCTACAATGAGCACATCAAATAGTTCCTAAGTGGTACCCAGTCTACATGGGTCCGGTCTTGTTAGTCAGGATAATTTTAGTTCCTTTTGGAACTCAAACATGTCTGCAGTTAAAGAATTTAGATAAACATCTGTAAATAGTATACCCCGCGACATTACATTTAAACATCTAATTAGATCCCTGGTTTCAGAAAATAATTTATGAAAACGTTTTTGCTTAAGATTTTTTTGAAACCCAATACCAGCTTTATTAAAGATACCTCATGATCTTTCAAAAAGCATTTTCAAATTATCCTCACCACCGGTGAATTTGAGAACTATTGAATGTAAATCTGACATCTTGGATTTCAATTTAACATTTTTAGATTCATAATCCATCACTTGCTTGTTTAATGTATTAATTATACTTTGATGGGCATTAATTTTAGAACAATTGATTTTATGATCTTGAGTAAGTTCTTGATAAATATCAAATAAATCATCAAAATCTAAAGGATAAGAACTTGAACATTTAGGTACCTCGTCACCAATGGCCATCAAAGCAAGCATGGATGATCCTTCACTTCCTGATTTTTTCGAGCTACTTGATTCAGAATCATCCCAAGTAGCTTTCATTGATTTCTTCCTACTCTTCTTTCCTTTATTCTTCTTATTTCTTTTCTTTGGTTCAGGGCAATCGATTTGGAAGTGTCCAGTCTTGTTACTGTTATAATATTTCACATTTGTCATGTTGAAATTCTTCTTTCCCCTAAATGTACGTCTAGTCATCCTTCTAAAATTCTTCATGAGAAGCGCCACATCTTTTTCTTGTTCACTATCAAGACTCACATTATCACTATCATGTTCTTCCTCCTTTTTTCTGAACCTCTAATGCCAAGGATTTCTTTTTTATATGACCGGTGTCATGCTCATATCCTCGAATTGCTGTCTTATGCCTCATTAAGTTGCCGATGAGATCGTCAATTTTATACTTAGCAAGATCCTTTGCTTCCTCAATCGTAGTCACCTTCGGCTTCCACACTTTAGTTAATGATCTCAAGATCTTTCAGACTTTATGCTCCATAGTGTAGGGATTTCTGAGTTGATTCAAATGATTGCAGATATTGTTGAACCGTGTATATATCTCTTGAATCGATTATTCCCCACCTATTCTGAATAATTCAAATTAACGAATTAGGGCATTGATTTTTGACTGTTTCACCTGACTAGTCCCTTTATGGGTGATTTGCAATTTATCCCACATTTCTTTTGCCGATGCACAACTTGAGACCCTAGAATATTCATTAGCATCTAAAGAATAAAACAAAAATGTTAATAGCTTGAGAATTAATAGAAAGCTTTTGTTTGTTAGAAGTGGTCAGTTGTTCTTTCTTCTTGGCAACTCCGTTTTCCATAGGGACAAACGAACCATCCTCAATTGCAAGTCACACATCATAATTTGTGGCCTGAAGAAATACAATCATCCTGTCCTTCTAGAATGCATAATTTTCACCAGCAAATAAAGGTGGTCGGTGCATAGACTGCCCCTCACCTAGTGTGCCTCTTGGGTATGCCATGTGATCTTTGTTAACTAGTGTATCAAGCTAAACCATCTCTGATACCAATTGTTAGCCCAGTGAGCTACCCAAGAGGGGGTAAATTGGGTAGTCATAACAAATTTAAAAAAAAAAATCAAATAATCGATTTACCGTAAATCAATTATTATATTTATAATGCAGAGGATAAGTGATTTTTAATCTAGGTGTACACCTAAATAATAAAATATAAATAAAGTAAACAAAGTAGTACACGAGAATATATCCTGAGTCACCAAGCTACTCTTGGCAAATTCAATCCTCCGAGCCCTACGGAGATTCGCACCCACCAAACCACTTGATCCTTTTAATAGGTAAGAACAAAACTATTACAATAATTCTTTTCATAGGCTTAGAATTAACCTTTATAAATCCCTTTTCACAGGTTAAGAAAGAACCTTATCTTTTTGCAGGCTAAAAATTAACCTAATTCTTTTACCAGGCTAAGAATCAAGCCTCACAAAACACTCCAAGTATCCTTTTCACCAGTAAGAATGGAACTGTTACAATTCATTCAAAAGTAATTCTAATCAGGAAGAATCAAAACTAATTTTTTTCAAGGGAAAAGAATAATCTAACCTTTTTATCCAGTAAGTAAAGATCAAATCTCAATTTGTTTCCCAAAAAATATTGAAATCCAAGCTGCCCTTGACTAGATACTCCCAATAGTATCTAATCCACACAAACTCACCAATTACAAAAATCAATGAATTTCTTCCCACTCGGAATTTCTACCATCTCAAATTAATTAAACTCAATTAATGTCCCGAAATTACTAGTGATAGAATCTACGTGAGGAATTCAATATATGATTATATAAATTGTGGGTAGCACAGAATTTAAGTGCATAATCAGATAATCACAAAAAAGAAATCGTTTTAAAAGAATCTTTATGTTCTTTAAAGTTCAAAAACGAATTTAATAAGATCTTATCAACCAAGAAATAATAAGAATATGATTTCATAGTAAAGAGTAAATAGCTTGGAAATATCTCACCAGGAAAACACCGAAAAATTGAAAATTGAATTGCTGGACAGCTCAGATAGGTAACGTCAAAACAATTAGCACTTTAACTCAAGAAATTTTAACACATATAATCTCTCAGTATAATCTCAGAATAACAACTCTTAGAAAGCTCAAGAACTGAAAGTTCTTGATTGATGTGATGTAATGATATGTGAAAATCGCAGGTTTATTTAAGATGATTTGAAATAGGCTCTCTAATTACTAGTTTCCTCAAGATATAACTTTTAAATGCACCTATGGACCCCTTATATCATTACCATTCATTCATAGTCTAATTCACTTAGATTTGGCTTTTAAAACATTCAATTTAGTCCCCAAATTATTTCTCAATCTCAATCTTTATAGATAGGAAGTATTAAATGAACTAAATTGAGAAATACTTTAATTTTATGAACTATATCTATAGGTTTATTAAAATAATTGTATCATATCTTCAATATATCCAAATCCCAAAATATCTCAATCAGGTAAGCTAAAAATGGCTAGTTAACGACTAGTTTTTAGCTGATCCCCAAAATCCCTCGAAATTGTAACTACACAGTTGGTTGACCAATCATAGGCCATCAGTCGACCGATCGATTTAGGTTGTAGCCCAAGACATTTCTCAAACAACGGTTGGTTGACCGATCCCCCATAGGTCGGTTGCCCAATCGATTCTAGGTACTTTTCCAGGCCAAAGTTTGGCCCTAGTCGGTTGACCGATCACCTAAGATCAGTCAACTAATTGATACAGAAAGTTTCAATTTGGTCCATCGATTGACCGATCTCTCTGGGTCGGTTAACTGATCAATTCAGAGACTCATCCATTTTCCAACCTACACCCATCGGTTAACCGATCTCCTTGTGGTCGGTTGACCGGTCAATGCTGAAACACTAACTTGTCAAATTATTTCAACTCCAAACTTCAACGTTTTAATCCCTTTTACCAATTTATTTTCTTGGTTAGCTCAATTAACACTTATATTCAATTTTAAACACTAATCTTGCTTAGGTCAATATTCATTTTTTAATTTCATATTAGAGCAAATAATTAAACACTAATTAGGACCTTAATTTCATCAAATTAAACACACATAAATATTACTCATTAATTTGTGTCATGTATGATCTTAATCGGGATACATTAAGAGTAAAAATGATTTTTAAGTTGTTTTCACCTAGTTTTTTCAGTTGCTTCAATACTCTTTAATGTCCGTCTCTGTATCCTTCATAATTACTTCATGATTTGATCTTAAATGAAACACTCAATAAACACGTTAGTTCCACCAAAAATATCAACCCTTAATTGTCCATCAAAATCTTAGGATCAACTCCAAGAAAGAAGATTAACTCTCCTTTCATACTCATTTCGAATTCGACCTGCACAATCTTTGCAAACTCTTGACAAAAATCTTCATTAGTTGATCCAAATATAATATCATCAACATATATCTGTACTAATAGAATATCATAATCATTTTACTTGATAAATAGAATAATATCACTAAGACCACGTCGAAAACCATTTTCGATCAAATATCGGCTCAGTTTCTTATACTAAGTTACGCAAAGCTTGTTTAAGTCTATATAAAATCTTCTAAAGTTTAAAAACATGATCGGGGAGGTTTATCATTCTCAAATCCCAAGGGTTGTTCTACATAAATTTCTTCTGATAGAAAGTTACTCAAGAATGCACTCTTTACATCTATTTGATATAATTTAAAATTACGTGAACATGCAAAGGCGAGTAACATTGTAATAGCTTCTAGTCTAGCTATAGGAGCATATGTCTTATCATAATCAATTCTCTCTTTTTTATTATAGTTATGTGTTACTAATCTTGTTTTATTTCTAATTACCATACCTGTTTCATCTTTTTTATTACAATAAATCCATTTAGTACCAATTACAGGATGGAAGTCAGGTCTAAGAACTATATACAACATCTTATTACGTTCAAATTTCATCGCAGAGATCAAAGATTCATCAATTAACGCCTCACTCACATTCTTAGGCTCAATTTCAGATAGAAAAACAAGATTAATTATATCCCTAAGAGATAATCTTGTCCTTACACCTTTCTCAAAATTACTAATAATTTCTTTTACTGAATGTCCCAGAATTGTCTTTATAACACGTGGTAAAGTTGTCTCCTCTCCTTTTGGTATCTCATTTTGTGGTTCATTTTTCATATCACCTCCTTAGTTTTAATTATTCTGTCGGCTTTGGCACAAAAGTATTTAGGAAGATGATTCTCATTTAGTATTGTTCTAGCCATTTCTTGTAGCATTACGTTTTTTCTCTTCCACGACACTATTTTGTTGTGGCGTTCTTTAGCATATTTTTCATCACTCACATGACTATCGTCTTTAGGTGTCAAAGACATAATTTCAGCATTTATCTCTCTTCACATGCTAAGAATGGCCTTTTTCTAGGAATAATTTATCCTTGCACATAGATGTTGTTAGCCTAAGTGATTTCAATCATAGGATCCTCCAATAAATGTGATTTTGACGATAACACCACATTTGATGTTTTAAATGAACTAACAATGTTTTTGAAGTATAGATCATCCAAGTATCACTTAAACGTATCATGGAAGTGAATTCAAGTCGAAAGGTATGAAATGTATGATTTAAAATCGAGTAATTTTTTCATTTCAATAATATTCGCAAGATATTGAACTCAGAACTCTATAGGATGCACACACACACACCGAGAGTATACGAAATTGTGATATATTGATTGTAACATGTCCAATATGCCTAAATATCACAATGTAAATTATGTGTTTGATCATTACATACAAAATCGAAAAAATCACCTCTAAATCATAACTATGAGAAATAGGAAAATCACGTTTTTAACATGATCATAAGGTACATTGTGTTTTTGGATCATCTAAATATCATGAATATCATTGTCACGTGTTTTAAAAGTGTTTCGAATGATAAACGATCATAAAGCAAGACTAAAAAACCAAAACGCACGAAAATGAAATGTCGCAAGAATTGCAGTACCAGTAGTCAACTACTTGTGCCAAATGTAGTCAACTACATTACAACATAATATTTTCTCTCTCCTGCTCTTTTTTTGCTTGACGATTTGATGACGTTTGCTTGCTCTAATTGTTGTATGATGATTTTGACACCTTATAATGATTGTTTAACATCTTATCATTATTCAATTTGAGTTAAACAACATTGAATTAAAGAGAATTTGATCAAAATATTTTAAAACTCTTAAGAAATCATTTTTCATTTTTTTGTCACGATCCAAAAATTGAATTTACATATCAAATCTTGTTCGGAATGTTAAAATCATGTTATGATATATTAGTTTAATATGTCTATATGATATATGCATGATCGATTGATATGTTCAACATTGTATGCATGATTAATTAACAAATTAGCTACACTACTCTAAATATTCTATTTTTGCATGCAAAATGTGTTTAAGTGTTGGAACATGTTTGGAATTCTTCTAGATGATCAGATACATTGTATTCATGTATAAATGTGATTATACATCATGTATTTTATGTATAAATTCGTGGTCCAGTTATTATACACATGAAATACATTTTATTAATCAAACAAGTATAAAGTGGTTGGAGTATTTAATGATATCCTACTTTATGGTAGGGTTGGCTAAGTGATAGGTGTGCAAAACCTATCTATTTCTAAATCAGATTTATTAGTTCTCAAGCATTTTAGTTATATTTAATTGTGTTTTAGTGTGTTTTAGTGTAGAACAGGTGAAAGGATGTCAAAGGGCGAGAAACAAGTGAAAATGGTGGAGAAACGGTGAACAAAATATGCAAAATAGGGTTTCGGTGAATGAAGACTTCCGCCTAAGCGGAAGTTCCACCGCTTAGGCAGAAAAGAGGAAGAATATTAGAGTGCTGAAGGGTTGAACCACTGCCTAGGTGAGAAAACCACCGCCTAGGCAAGAAAACAACAGAATATCTTGCCAGTAGCCACCGCCTAAGCGGAAAAACCACCGCTTAGGCGAAGTTACCGACAGAACTTAACCGACTTAAGTCCACCGCCTAAGCGGTGACACTTTGCACAGAAATATCTATTTTTAGCTATTTTGAAGATATTTTCCAAATCCCTCCTTTTAACCCCTTTCTCCACCAAACCAAAAGGACAACCCTTATACCTTAGACACTACTAAAACGTGGGAGAGGGCTTGGTTGTTCTTGAGATCTCTATTCCACACCTTAGTTAGATTAGATTAGTTTAGGAAGTATATTAGATTAGTTATAAAGAGTGTTCTTGGCCAATCCTTGAAGAGCTAGAAGAGGAAGTTCATCAAGCAAGAAGAGGAAGCTTGGGAGGATCGTTCTTTGGCAAAAGTGGACCACTCCACTTTGAGATTTGGATTTTGTTCCCTTGTTTCCATCTTTGTATTTAATGTTTATTGTTTATGATGATGATCTCCTCTTGATTAAATGTTGTATTGTCTAAGAACATGATAGTGTAATTTAGAGATTAGTTAGGGAAATGTGTAGTTGTGTAAATACTCGTTTAGTTTAATATACGTTTCTTTAACGGTTGTTGTTTTAAGTCCGATGTGTTTATCATCTGATGACGATCTTAATATGCCTGTAATGGTATTAGGGTTGGACTTGAGAATCTAGGGTTTGACACTCGGGAGAGGTAACCCTGGATTCGGACTAGGGTAAACACATCGTTACGACCTAACGACCCGGGAGGGCGTTAGTTAGTATGAAATCGATGACGTTGGGTCAAGACTCATGCGGCCTAGAGTTGTTAAGACATTTAGGGGGACCTCTTTGTCAACACGAAGTCGCGTATTCCCTCGTCTTACACTCGGAAGAGGTGGCGGAAGAGTTTACGAATCAAGATTGTCGGATACCTAAACTCCGTTATTGTTAACCGAACGAAATCAAACTTGTATTAAGTGAATGAAATCAATCCCTAATTAATCAACTTAGTTAGAATTAATCCACTAATTGTAGTTTAGCTTACTTTAATTTCAATTCACGCTTTCCGTCGTCAGGATAACACGAGACTACGTCAATTGCGGTATTCAATTCAATTATTCACACTTTTCTCTGTGGGAACGATATCTGATCTTCAAAGATCTACTATATTAAAACTTTAGACCTCGTATACTTGCGAGCGTACGTAGGCATACACAAAATTGCACCTACCACTAAGGTATGGTCTATATCATCTTGTCCTATTCCAACTATACTCTTTAAAATCTTGATCAATATTCAAATAGGAGGAGCTATATCTTTAATGATTCACACCCAACTTTGAAGACCTCCATCATGATTTGTCTATATGCAATAATAACAAACCATACTTAATTATATACATTTGAATATATGAACACTTTGTTGTATTTTTCCACTACCTCAATAACAAAATGAACAATGGGTCATTTGTAAATAATTATACATATCTAGCATTTATGGGGTTGGAAAAGGTTGTTGGCCATTTAACAAATCTGCATAAATTTGAAAGTCAAGAGGAGCCTATGTCTTGACATCTTGAAGAGATCACACCCAACAGTCATATCCTCTCAACACTTCAATTGTGATATCTTCCCAATACTTCTCCACATATAAAAGTAAGAAAGATTGTTAGAAGTATCAACCAAGTGAACTAACCGATTTGAGCTACAAAGATCAATCACACAAAGAGTTTCAAAGAGATATACTACCGAGGCTTGCAAGCAAATTCTGTGCGACATCACTTTTTTCTTTCTTGATTCATTTTCTTGAGTGATTGTTGTATTATAACTTCACATACATAGATTCTTGAGTTCTTTATCTTGTAAGTGTTGAAACTATATTTTTGTGAGACGGTGAGAATTTGATTGTAAATTTTGAGTAAGTGTTTTGCTCAAGATGATAGATTTGTGAGTGGAACTTATTCACTTTAGATTATAAAGTCTTGGGATATAAACTTCTCAAGCGACGATGATAGACAATTTCATCTTTACTTGTAAGAAGATCAAAAATCGTAAAATCCTCGAAAGAGCTCGGGAAAGTAGACTAGGCAAAGGGTTTTTGCTGAACTACTATAAATATTGGTGTAATATCTCTAACTCTACTCTTTACTTTTCCATTTATATTTGTGTTTATGATTATTGTTTTGATTGAATATCCGCTGTGTACTTCACACAATCACATAAACACTTAATTTAAATTGAGTAGAAGTAATTAACGAAAAGTTATGAAACCCAATTCACCCCCCCTTCTTGGTTAATTCTTGGGCCATCAGATGTTTATTTGATAATCTACAAGAAGCACCTCAAAACATTTCTAGATGGTACCCATTCTACGTGGGTCCAATTTTGTTAGTTGGATCCTCCTTTGTTCCTTTAGAAACTCATACTTGCTTACAATTAGATATATTTAAAAAAACATTTGCTAAAGGTATACCCCCACAATGCTACGGTTGAAATATTTCACAACTTTCTTAGTATTAGAAAGGAATTTTTAAAATTTCGTTTGCTTGACATTTTTCTGAAAGCCAAGACTTGCTTTGTCGAAGACATCTTTAGAATTTTCCAAAAGCATTTTAAAATTATTTTTACTATTTGTAAAGTTCAGAACAATAGAATCTAAATCCGTAACTTTAGATTTTAATTCATTATTTTCCTTTTCCAAATTATATGAAACAATTTTTTAAATTTAATTTTTAAAATCGGTATTTTCGTCCTCGAGATTTTCAATACGTTCGTTTAATGTAATTGTTGTTCTTCGTAGAGAATTAATTTGAAAACATTTATCGTTATAATCAAGCAATAATTCTTGATAAATATAAAATAACTCATCAAAATCCGAAGGACAAGAACTAGGACATTCAGTTACCTCAACCTCATTGGCAATTAGGGCGATCGTCGAAATTTTTGCATTATCGCTCGATGCTTCAAAACTACTGGAATTCATATCATTCCATGTTTCTTTCATAGATCTCTCCTTTCTCTTTAACTTTCTTTCTGATCCATCCTCATATTATCGCATATCTATCTCATAAGTTGTCACATTTTTTATGAGTTTATCTATAGTGCATTTGGTGAGATCTTTGGATTCCTTGATTACGATTACTTTTGATTCCCTGATTTTGGTCAACGATATCGAAATCTTTTGTATTTTTTGCTCCATGGAATAAACCTTTCCAAGCTGATCAAGATTGTTGCATATGTTGGTCAATCTCACATACATTTTCGAGATCGTTTTCGCCTTACCCATTCTGAACACTTCGAATTGATAAGTGTAGGCATTGATCTTGGATTGCTTCACTTGATCAGTTCCCTTATATGTGGTTTTCAATATATCCCATATTTTTTTCGCAGATGCACAACCTGAAACTCTACTGTACTTATTTGAATCTAAGGAACAAAACAGAATGTTAATAGATTGAAAGCTAATAGACATTTTTTGTTTATCAAAGGAAGTCAATTGTTTCTTCTTCCTAATTACTCCATTCTCTTTAGGAATGGATGGACCATCTTCAATAACCAACCATACCTCATATTCGGTGGCTTAAAGAAATAAAATCATCATGTTCTTCCAAAAAGCGTAATTACTACTTGTAAACAGATGTGAACGGTGCATAGACTGCCCCTCACCGATAGAGCCCATGTAGTACACCATATGATCTTTCTTAGCTAGGATTTTAAGAAAAATGAGCTAAACCAACTCTAGTACCAAGTGTTGGCCCAAAGAGCTACCCAAGAGATAAGGTAAATTGGGTAGTTATTAAAATTAAACAATTAATTCATTTAAACACTTAATCTCAAATAATTAATACCCATGAATTAATTATTATTTTTGTCACACAGCGAATATTTGTTTAATACTAACTGCACACCCAAACACAATATAAGAAAATAATCAATGCAGCACACAACAATATATCCTAGTTCAACCAAACAAGTCTTACCTACGTCCAGTCCCTTGAGCTCCACGGAGATTCATAATCCACTAAATCCTTTGATCCCTTTACTAGTGAGGAACCAAACCCTTATAATGTTTCTTTTACAGGAACAAAATCAACTTTTACAAATTACCCATTTTTCAGGATAAAGATGAACCCTATCTTTTTACCAAGTTAAAGAAAAACCTAACACTCTCTTACTTATCCTTTTCACAGGCAATGATGATCCTTTACAATTCACCCAAAAAATAATTCAATTATCGGAAGAATAAAAAACTAGTTCTTTTCAAGGGAAAAGAATAACCTAACCTTTTTACCAGGAAAAAATCAAACCCTAATATTTTTCACAGGAAAAAGATTGAAACCTACCCTGACTAGATACCACCTCAAAAGTATCTAATCCACTTAAACTTACAAATACAAAAAATGCAAGTTTTTTTCCATAAGGAACTTCTACCACCTCAGTATGAATATACTCAATTAATGACTCGAATAATTACTATGCGATAGATACAATGTGAGGCAAATAAAATATGATTAATTAATAAAGTGGGTAGTGCAATTTAAGTACGTGATTAGATAATCAAACAAATATCGTTTAAAAAAATCAAGCTTTTAAGTTTAAAATGATTTTCTAATCAATCAAAGTAAATAATAAAGCTTAAATAGATCTCACCGGGAAACACCAAAGAGAATGATAGCGTAGCACTAGAACTCAAGCCGATGACACCAAACCACAAACGTTTTAGATCAAGAATTTAGAATAAATCTCTCACAAAAATCTCAGCGTAAATAACACTCTTAGAATAGCTCAAACTGACTGTTCTTGATGTGTGATCAACTGAATTCTCATAGTTCTATATTAATAGACAAATAACTAACCCTCCAACAACTAGTTTCTCAAATATATGCCACGTGATGACACTCTTAGACCCCATATATGATAACCTTTCATTTCAGGCGTATTTCACTTAAAAATAACTTTCAATTCTCTCAATTAAGTCTATACAACTATTCTCAATTTAAAACCAAAGAAATAAGAATTATTAAACCATTTAAAATAGGACAATCTTAAAATATATAAACCATATCAATAGGGATAACATAATAGGTTGTTGATACTTCAATTAAGTTCAAATCCCCTAAATCCCTTTCTTTGAATCATAAAAAACGGATAGTTTTTTACCAAGAGACCAAATCTCCCGAAACCTCAACTAACTCAGTCGGTTGACCAAATCACACAGGTCGGTTAACCGACCTGTCCAGCTCCAAATCTAGTCTTTGTCTTAAGGCCAGTCGATTGACTAATCACATCTAATCGGTTGACCGATTAGATCAGTATGATTTATTATCCCTTCAATTCATCTACTAACTTAAATGGTTGACCGACCTTCTTCATTCGGTTGACCGATTGGATTAGTGTGCTCGTTTTCTTTGCCAATTCAGCTACTGTTTCAAATGGTTGATAGACCAATTTTATTCAGTTAACCGAGTGGATCAATAGCGCCTCATTTAAACTCCAAAACACACTATTTGATTCAGTTGACCAATTGATTTTCTCGGTTGACCGAATTAACCCCGAAAACTTAACCTTTTATGTTGATCCTAAAATTTTGATGGACAATTAAGTGTTAATATTTTTTGTGGAACTAATGAGTTTATGGTGTGTTTCAGTCTAAAAGTTTCATTATTGATGTTATCATGAAGAAATTGTTAAAGTTGCTAAGTGTACGCACGGAGGATTTCGCACCCTCGGCGTATCTGACCACTCTCAAGTGTACGAGGTCAAAATTTTAGTATAGTCTGATCGTGAAAGATTGGGTTATCATATCTACAGGGATTGGTGTAGTTACTATCGAATACCGCGCTTGTCATGACCTAATTTTATCTAGGCTAAAAACAAATGTAATTAATTAATTTAACTAATAATAATATAACCTAAACTATCTATACTAATATACTAATATGTTTTAGGGTAAATAATTGTCTAGGGATTAACGTGTTTACAAATAAGTGTTTGAATTCGATTTACTCACGCTTAAGGTGTTCGACCTATTTGATAACCTCGGTACGTAAACTCCACCGCCACCTCTCCCGAGTGTAAGACGGGAAAATACATGGCTTCAAATCAACGAACAAGTCCCCCTCAACATCTTAACAACCCTAGGTCACGTGAGTCTTGCCCAGCGTCATCGATTGCACATAATCCAACTTCCAACCAGGTCATTAGATTGTGCGTTGTATTTACCCTATCGACAATCTCCGTTCTAAAACTCTATCGTCACCTATCCCGAGTGTAAAACGAGGGATATAACGCGACTTCGTGTCAACGAAGAAGTCCCCTTCAACGTCTTAACGACCCTAGGTCACGTGAGTCTTGCCCTAACGTCATCGATTATCCACAATTCAAACCCTGATCGGGTTATAGAATCGTAGCGTTTCTTAACCCAATTCCGAATTTCCGAATCCGAGGTTTGTCAAAACCCCATATTCTCTATTTATCAATATTATCAAAATAAACAAATAATATGATAAATACAATCAAACTACGAAGAACAATCATAAACGCAACACCGAAATCATCCAAACAACATATTTATAAATATAGTGTTAATCCCCATACAATCCATGTTTAACTATGTCCGTAGACACATTTACAATGAAATAACAAGATAAACATGCTCACAATATCCTAAGTTAAAGAAATAAGGAACGCTAAGAACGCTCAATGATCGCATCGCCATCTTCCTCCACTTCGAGATGTGAGCTCCACCTCTAAAACTACTCTATCTACCCTTAGATATATTCTAAGGGGCTCAAAATATCAAGAGAGGCCAAATAAGGGAGAGGAAAGGGGATATATATATAGGCCAAATATCCTAAAAATATCTAAAAATATCTTCAGTCCGTGCAGAGGTCACCGCCTAGGCGGTGGGTATGTCGGTTGGTTGATCGCCTAGGCGATAAAGAAGGCGGTGGCTGTGGAAATCTTTCTACTGGTTCATTGCCTAGGAGGTGAGTGGTCAGTAGTATTTTGATTTTCTCAGCATTTTCACCGCCTAGGCGATGGTCTGGACGCCTAGGCGGTGGGCTTGTTTCACAATATGGCCTCTATGCTCATTTTTCCACCATATCTTCGACCACTTTTGGTTCGATCTCATCGTTTTCACTCCAGTTTCATAATAAAAATACTATATAAATGCTCAAAAACTAACTTAATTTGGTTTGGAAATATATAGGTAGATTACACCTATCACTAAGGATGCAAAGAGACGAACATTTGAAGATTAAAGATTCTGAAGAATCTGGGTGAAAACAACTCAAGTGAATTTTTACTCTTAATGTATCCCGATTAGAATCACACAAAACACAAAAATGAATTTATATTTATGTGTGTTTTTATTAGGATCCTAATTAGTTCACATACTTGTTTAAAACCAGTATATATAGACTTGCATTTTTCACTTATGAGATATATTATTCTATAAAGAACAAATAAGTTCCTGAGCTTTTAGGGAGTCATTATTCTAATATTATACTGAGAGTTTATTGTGAGATCATTCTTGAGAAAAATTCTTGAGAATAAGTGCTGAGAATTTTGTTGTCACCGATTTAACCTTTACTACAATTCAATTTTCATTCTTTTAGTGGTATTCTGGTGAGATTGTTTCAAACTTTTGTTCTTAATTGTTATTCGATATTATTATTACTTACTTGGATTCTAGATCATTTAGAAATCGTTTTTAAACTTTAAGTTGTATAAAAATTATTTTAAAAAATGATTTTGGTGATAATCTGATTACGTGCTCAATTGTGTGCTACCCACTTATTTTATAATCAAATTTTAAATTTCTCACTTAATTCTATCACTATTATTTATTGGGACATTAATTGAATTTAAATAGACTTGAGGTAGTAGAAGCTCTGAGTGGGAAGAAACTTATCAATTTATTGTAATTAGTAAGTTGTGTGCGGATTAGATATCGTTGGGAATATCTAATCAGGGATAGCTGGGTTTCAATCTCTTCCAGTAAAGAGATTGAGGTTTGATATTTTCCTAAGGCATAAAAAGGTTAGGTTACTCTTTTTCGTGAAAAGAGATAAGTATTAATTCTTCCTGAATAGAATTAATTTGTGTGATTTTGTAACGGTTCCATCCTTATCAGTGAAAAGAATACTTGGAGTGATTTTGGTGAGATTTGATTCTTAGCCTAAGTATAAAAGAATTAGGTTAATCTTTAACCTGTTAAAAAAATAGAGGTTCTTCCTTAGCCTGTAAAATGAAAATTGTAAAGGTTGATTTTAAGCCTGTGAAAAGAATTATTGTGTCAAGGATTGGTTCCTACCTGTTTAAAGGAATCTTAGTGGTTTAGTGGGTGCGACTCTTCGTGGGGCTTGAAGGACTAGATTAGTTAATAGTAGCTTGGTGAACCAGTATACATCATGGTGTGCTGCATTCTTAATTTATTTATTTTCTGTTGTTTGTGTGTACACCTAATTTATGTAACACTTATTCGCTGCCATATAGAGATAATAATTAATTTAGGATTAAATTAATTATTTAAATTTTTAAGTGTTGAAAGATAAACATTTGCTTAAATTTTTATAACTAACTAATTCACCCCCTCTTGGGTAGATCACTGAGCCAACATTTTGTACTTTAAAACATGTTTTGCAATTAGGTCATTTATCAAATTCATTTCACATAAGAAGCGTATACAATATTGCATTTTTGGATCTTAAACTTATTACTTTCTATCATGACACGCATATAATTAACTCATTTTAAGTGTCGTGTGTGATCTTAATTCGGGTTGCATTAAAAGTCTATAATTATAGAGTTGTTTTTACCTATTTTTCTTCAAAGTTTTCAAAACTCTTCACATTTTCATTACATCCATCTCCCACCCTCTATGTTTTATTCATGAGTTCTTCTTCTTAATCCTATTGAACTATAAATTTGAAACACTCGATAAAACCATTAGTTCCACAAAAAACATCAATCCTTAATTGTTCACCAAAACCTTGGATTCAACACTTACTACTCACCTGATTGCCCGAATGGATCCATTGAAGTTCATATTCAAAAACCAGTACTCACAGAAAGAATTTCCAAATGGCAAATGTTGCTCCCTGAATTTGACATTGTGTACGTCACCCAAAAGGCGGTCAAAGGACAAGTAATCATTGATCAACTTGCTAAAAATTCATCAACCGACAATGAATCGATAGGGACAGAATTCTCAAATGAGCCTGTAGTAATCCTCATGTCTAATGGAAAGAAATATATATGGGAGATGTAGTTTAATGGATCGAGCAACTCGAAATGAGATGAAATCTAGGCTATCTTGATTTTCCCGACAAGACAACACTTCCCAGTCATCACCAAGTTGAAGTTCGCAAACACAAACAACATCGCCAAATACAAAGCGTGCATCTTGGGAATCAAAATGGTAATTAGTTTGAAGATAAAAGAACTAATGGTATATGGAGATTCCAAACTGATGAAGACGCCAAGTTAGTATGGTACAATAAACATTTAATCGATCTCTGCAAAAAGTTTTCAAATATTGATTTTAAACATGTACCCAAACTAAAAAATGACTTCATTTATGCTCTCTCAACTTTAGCATCCATGATTTTTGTAATCAATAAAATAATGAAGAAATCCTCATAACCATCCAAATACGTCACCGGCCAACCTATTGATCAAATTGATGTAGAGAAAGAAACAGAACCTCGGTACACGGATATCCAGAGGTTTCCAAAGCATCGAGAGTACCCTGAAATAGATGATAACTTAAGTTGAAAAACTTTGCAAAGACTGGTCTGTCAGTTTTTCCTAAGTGGGAAAACATTGTATAAGAGATCACCAGACATGGGTCTGCTACAATGTGTACGTGCTCGAAAGGCAATATATCTAACAAAAGAAACATACAGTAGAGTTTGAGAATCGCACATGAGTGGGTTCAGCCTAGCCAAGAAAATCCTTCAAACTTGTCACTCTGGTATGGAAGGTGATTGCATAAATTTCGTACAAAAATGTCATAAATGCCAAGTACACGGAGATCGATCAGGTCCACTTATCACCATCATAGTTATATTGTCTGGTAGCTCTATGGCCTTTTCAATATGGGGGAATGGATGCTATTGGTCTGGTTACGCCAATAGTTCCAAGTGGGCACTATTTCATCTTAGTAGATATTGACTACTTCACCAAGTGTGTAGAGGCAATCTAGCTCACCCGTGTCACCCAAAAATCTATGACTTGATTTGTTAAAGAAAACATGTTATTATCCTAAGGAGTGTCGCAGATCCTGATAACGAACAATGCTCAGAACCTCAAAGGATGAATGATGAAAACCCTTTGTGCCCAATTTAAAGTCGAGCATAGATGAATGGAATAGTAGAAGCCGCTAATAAAAACATCAAGAAAATTCTCAAAAAAATGATTGATAATCACAAGGAATAGGATAAAATACTCTTATTCGCTTTGATGGCATACTGAACATCAGTCCGAACATCAACAGGAGCCACGCCTTATTCCCTAGTATATAGGACAGAGGTTGTGATCCCAATAGAAGTAGCAATCCCATATTTAAGAATCCTAATAGAGGCCAAAATAGAGGAAACTGAATGCGTAGATCAAAGGCTCGGCCAGTTGTGCTTAATAGATGAAAAGAGACTCACCGCTATTTGTCACAGACAATGTTATCGTCAAAGAATGGCTTTAGCCTACAATAAGAAAGTATTCCATGAGTTTACAAACCAAGTAAACTGGTATTAAAGAAAAAAAAATTGTTTCAAGAAGAAGCCAAATGGATGTTCTTGCGGAACTGGGAAAGTCTGTTTGTCATCAATAAAATATTGGATCACGGAACCCTAATACTACAAACGATGGATGGAGAAGAGTTCTCGAAACCTATCAATTTTGATGTGGTAAATAAATATTACAAATAAAAAAATAATATAAACCAAGACTCATCACCGAAAAAGAATGAGGGCAGAACAAGGGTAAAAAAATGTGTGCCTCGAGGTCGTGGCAAAAACCCGAAAGGGCATTGCAGGCAAAAATGTAACAAGTATAGCAAGATACAAAATCACTAACCTAGTGAAAACCTGAAAGGGTGTTGAGGTGCAAAAATGTGGAAGTCGACCCTAGTGAAAAATCGAAAGGGCATTGAGGTTAAAAATGCCATATACAAAAGAAGGGGGGGAAAGCTGATCAATCTCATTTTGTCGAAAGAGTTTTAAGTTCTGGGAAAAGTTGAGAAATCAAGGAGTTCGACTGGTAATCCAGAGTACATCATTTGTCAAAGGAATAAAGATCGAAATTTGTTAAAAATCTATAAGTTTCTAATAAATGGCTGAATTAAAGATTGTATATCCCAAGAGGAGTGACTTCGAAAAAATGGAAATATATATTTGACACTTGAAGCATCAATTTAAGTAATTATAACTTCTGATTTTTCATATGACATTTTTTCCAATATAACTAACACTTAACAAATAAGGAAAAGAGCAGGTGATAAGTGTCATAGAAATAAAGAAAGCATTAAATCCCAGACGAAATGTCTTGCTGTCTCAAGGGACCCGTAGCACGAATACAAAATAAAGATAATACCAATACCGACCATTCAACCAATCGATTCTGAAACCAGACAAAAATAAAAATAAAAGTTTTGATAGGAAAGCAAAGAACTAGGGAATCCTCATTTCCCCCAGTGAATTTAGCCACTTGACTTTGGAAGGATTTTGTATATCGCGATAGAGTATCTGGCCAAAAGGAAAAGTACAAGAGTACGTAAGTTTCGAATGACAAGAAAATGACACCAAAACCATTTCCAAAATATTAGCAAGTAATCAAATCAAGCGCCAGATAAAGAAAGATGGGAAAGATGGGACTTTCTTTCTATCTAACTTTTTTTTTGTTCTGAGCACAAAAGAGAAAATACAATTCCTCCAACAAAATAGAATCCATGCATTAACGAAAGAAAAGAAAAGAAAAAGGTAACCAACCCTAATACTTTTATTAATAAGGATTGTATCCCGCATTTATAAGCCATTCACCCTTAGTCGAGAAGCCAAGGGCAATCTCATCAAAATCAACTTCATGACTTCGTTTCCCATCCTCCAGCATAAGTTGGGGCATGTTTCATATTGGGAAAATTTTGTGATTTTCTCTAAGAAACAAGTGACGAGTCCTTGGCTACAAAATCATCATTCCAAAACGAACTATATTTTGACCTTATTCCTAGTAAAAATTAGGATACGCAAGCAACCCATACGACTTCGGTCATCCAGATAAAAACAAATCATCATTTCTCAATAAACTACTTTTCGACTTGATTCCCGACTTAAAATTAAGATATGTAGACAACCAATGCAAGTTTGGTTGTCAAATTAAAACAAATCATCGATGCACAGCAAATTGCATAATCAACCCATGCAGGTTTGGTCACATGACATCCAAAATAACGTAATAATAACAAATCAGGGCCTACTTCACGAAAATTAACTTTCGCAAAGGAAGTATAACTTCATTTTTCATCACCTCCGATCACAAACTAGGGCATACTGCATTAGTTATAACTTCCCCTAGAGAAATCTACCTTTATTTTTTATCACTCCTGGCGTAAGCCGATGTGCACTTCACCAGGTTCTACTTCCTAAAAAGTCCACCTTTATCGACCACCATTTCAGCATGAGCCGGGGTATGAGTCACCAGATTAGGTCTTTCCAAGACAAAGACGATCTTCAATGCCCCAACCTTGGGTTGGGGCACATTTCATCACATATCACCATCGCTACCCCAACTTTGAGCTGGGGTACGTTTTATCACAGCTCATCGCCCAAATTATGGACTATGACACATTTCCTATGTCATAGTCATCTCCTTTTAATTTCTTTGTCTAGATGACCCCAATACGTCGGTGACCCCTTTTAATTTCTTTGTCTAGGTGACCTCGATATATCGACGCCCCTTTTTAACTTCCTTGTCTAACTAACCTTGATACATCGGTGACCCCTTTTAATTTTTTGTTTTCAAGCGACCCCAATATGTCGATGACCCATTTTAATTTTCTTGTCTAGGTGACCCTGATACATTGGTGATCTCCTTTAAATTCTTTGTTTAGTTGACCCCCATACGTCGGTGACCCCTTTTAATATTCTTGTTTGGTGACTTCGACAAGTCGGTAACTCCATTGGCTTTGTAGCTTTAGTAGGCAAGTTTGTTAGAACTACATTTGACATTATTCTTAACTTGTCTAAGATATGTAGGAAAACCCCTGGTTAGATTCGGTCAAAACCTAGGACATGTTGGCGCTCCATCATCCTCCACCCCTATGCTGCGGCATAACTGTTTCGCTCTAGTTTTCTTCAGCGGTGATGACCGGTCTTACCATGTGCCATTTTGTTTGTTGCTTTATTTCCAAATTAGTAATTGTCACTTTTCACTTTTCTTGAAACATGAGATGTACTTTTGGTGATTAAATACCATTTTCATTTTCTCCCCTACTAAAAAAAAAAAAAAAAAATGACCTAGTTTGATCCAAGTTTAGTTATTTTCTTTTAGATTTTCTAATAGAACAAAATGGTGTTCGTATTTTATATTAGTCATCACGAGAAAACTCACATCACAAAGAGGGGCAATTGTAGACACCGTATTTTATCTCACTCATTTTGCATGTTACAAAACTATCGGATTTGAAGTGAAAATTTAGACAAACTTTAAATCACGTTTAAAGGGACAAATTTTCACCTTATATTTATGTATTTTAATTTCATTTAATGTTTTAAGGGAAAAAAAAATAAAAAAACAAAAATCAGGAATTTGCTTGAAGTTGGCAAAGAAATAAAGTTTCGGGCTAGAATCAAAATTTTCAAAAGTTAATTGCGGACTAAATTGGTTAAATTGAAAGATTATTTTCATATAATATCACTTTATATATAATTTCATTTCTGACTCCTTAATTTTAAGAAATTTCACCAATTACAACTATTTTTCATTTTAACCCAAAAACTGTATTTTTTGCCCGTTTTGTCAAATTAATGGCCAAAAACATTTATTTTTCAAAATTCAACTTTCCAACAATAATTTGGAAAGTTTAATTTCACTTTTTTTATTTCAATTTCAATAAAAAAAAAAATTACATGTAATTGATAAAATTTAGCTAAAAAAAATCACTTAATGTGCACCTACCGGGAATAAGATAGAGCCTTGGATTCCAAAATTAGAGTGCCCCAAGCACTCTAGGGATTTCAAAAGACCATTTACCTCAATGTTATGACTAATAAAGGTTAAATCAAGCAAGTTGTTCACCCAATACCATAGTTAGGGGGCTAAAGAAATTAAAATATGAAATAGGGGTAACCCCCAATCAAATGAGCCAACATGGAGCTATCAAGGGCCATCCGTACACTCCCCAAGGCACGCACCCTGAGGAGTGCGTAGAAGGCCACCCCTATATATAGGGATGGCCTCATTCCATTTTCACTTTCCATTTCACTCACACTTGCATGTACACACTATCTCTCACTCTCTACATGACAAGTAGCCTTCTCTCTCTAGAAATACTTCTCAAATTTAGATTTAATCTCTGACACGTCTAAGAATCTCTACCGAAAAGAAAAAGATCAAAAAAGACAAAAAGAAAAGAAGAATCAAAGAAAAGACAAAAAGAAAAGAAAAATCAAAGAAATGAGAAGAATAACCATCTCAAAGAGGCAAGGTAAGTTCTCAAAACTCCATACTCTATATTTTCTTATAAAACCAAAGACAAACAAAAGAAAAACAAATCAAAAGCAGTCAAAACCCGACAAAAATACAAGTTATTCTCCAAGAACGCACAAAAAAAAATATATATTTTCTTGCATTTACTTTTATAGTCTTTTACTTTTCTTCAAAGTTCTTTACCAAATAATTACTAATTAAATTAAAAATTCTTGAATACTGATGTTCACCAACTTATTTATGAAATCCTTATAAAATGCAAACTGAATCTAAAACACAGATTCGTTCTGTGTTTTTCACAAAAAAAAAAATGAAAACGTAAAAGAGAATACCTTTTATATGTCAGATTTTATTTTTTCTGGTTTTGTAAAAATGCAAATCGTGATTTGCGTTTTTACAAAAAAAAAAAAAAAAAATTAAAACGCAGTACATGCATGCATTTTTCCCAGGGAAAAAAATTACAACCTCTAGCCTTGCCATGTGTTGCCGTTGATGAGAAAATACAAATAAAAAATTTCTACTATTTATCCTTTAAGTTTTAGAATAGTATTAATGTAAACCCTATTGAAATATTTAAGGGTATAAATATCATTTAACTCAAACTGGCCGATTTACGTTTTTATTTTTTTTCTCGTTAATCTAGCTAGTATTCATTTCAATTTAAAAATAAAAATAATTATTTTTCTTAATTTTTTGTTTACCCTTTGATTATAAAATAATTTTTTACTGTTATTTTATTTTTCAATTAAAATATTCAAATACTAATTGAAATGCAAATTCCACGTAGTCTATATTAGTGAACATCGATGACTTAGATTTCGAGTCACATCTAATGACACTTTCTGGACTATCAAAAAGTGACTTAGAAATGATGTTGGATTTGGATGGAGAAGAAAAAAAAGCAAACGGGGCTTCAAACGTTTTTTGTTCTAACCAAAATAGACATCAATTTAAAATTAAAAGCGATAAGAAGTACAAGTAGTAATCATAAAAGGATAAAAAATTAAAAATTACAAAAATTAAAAAATTAAAAAATACTACCCATTATTGAACTTTTGCAGTGTCAATACCTACTTAGTTTTATCAAATCATTCATAGTGAATCTCTCCGTTTTCGTAATTGGATAGTTTTAGGTCATCGGTGTATTTGGGATCGATAAAGTATTTCAGTGTCTGCTCATTTGCATTTGGGGCATTAGTCTTCCAAATCTGGTGAAGTCACTGTTTGACATGAATCCATTACTCCATTTGTTTTATTTCTCATTTTAATACGTGGTAAATTTTACCGATGTTATCTAGTCCATTTTTCAAAATTTTGAAATACCGTAATTTTGGAATCTTGAGGTGGTACATATGAGACCTTGCCTCATAAAGGTTCTTTTTTTCCATTAGAATTGGCCATTATAAATTCCTTGCCTTTTCACTATCCTTGCCCTATTCGGTGTGGCTGTAACTCTCGTAGTAACGACAATTGACCCATCGAACAGTTTGTTTGAAAGGATCATCATGTACTAAGAAAGTTCATTTTCTTGTGATAGGATTCAGCTATGTGCCAGAGAGATCTAGTTGTCGCTGAACACCAGTGATATCTGTAATAACATCTCATGGACCGTACACGTCTTGTAGGTAACACAACCTCTCTCGGGCTTCATACCATAGTAGTGGGCGGCGCGGTTCGTCTTCGCTCCAACGTATGACCTTTAACTAGAGTATATGGATTCCATACCATGTACCAATCTCATCTTGATACTTGGCATGGTCCCTTGTCTCTGAACCCTCACCGGTGCAATGGATCTTCATTTTTTCCTTACCTTTGCCATTTCCCTTATTATTTGCTGACCCGCTTACCATTTGAACTGATTTTCTAAGTAATAAAAATAGAGAATAGGAATGAATGTGTGTGAATGATAATTCTAAAAATATATATGTATATATAGGCAATTTTTTGCACCTTCCTCATTTCCCGCTAGCCACTCTCCGGCCAAAAGCATTCCCGCCAAAAAAAATTCCCTATTATTTTATGTTTATTTTTTTTTCCCACCATTTTTTCCCCAATTTCTTGCTAATTTGTTGCTGATTTCCTACCTTTGTTTTTTTCTATAAATAGGAACAACCTCAGCTCCTAATAAGCAACGTGTACTGTTGAAATCAATCTTTATTTTGTTTTATTCACAAAGACAATGAATAGAATTTATGAAGAAAATCACCATGAATGTTTTTGGATATATATATTGGTTTTTTTTACAAATAGATGAAATCAATCTTTGTTTTTAACAATTGGTTGTTTTGCAAGGAAGTATTTGGTGAATGTTAGTGTCTACATAACTGGTTAGTATGTCGCCGTATTAGGGTCTAATTAGAACAAGAACATGAAATTGGTATATTGTTTTTGCAGAGATAGAGTTGGTATGCAGTAACACTTTACCCGAGCGTCAAAAAGATGCTGGCATATGAAGTATTCAGCAAAACCTTTTAATGTTGAATCAAACAATGTTCACAAACTATGTAATTTACTATGACTGTAAGGTTTCGGTTGGGGATGTGATAAAAACTGGTAAGTTTGAACAACTCGTAAATGAGATAGGTAACATTGTGAAATACTTACCGAATATGATGAACAACTTAGCAGTTAGGATGGCTTCAAAGGGTTGAGACTATTTATTTGAATTTAATGAGTTTTTAGAATTTCCTGATGGTCTATTCATGAAATATCTGACTGCCCTTGAAAATATCCGAGCACGAAGGTTTGCTGATCCGTTTGTCTAACAATACTCGGTTCCACACTCGTATTTTATAGTAGTTGTGTTTGTAATTGATTATATGGTTCTTTCTACGTATTGTCATAATATTGTAAACATTTCTTATCGTATATGTGTTTTTAGAATTTAAATGAAGAGAAAACATATGTTATTTGGTAGAAGTAACGTTATTATAATTTAACGTAGATACGATACATTAGACTTGAAAAGAAATATATAGTTAAACTGCAATTGACCGATGCGAAAACATTAAACATTACTCTCATCATCAGACATTTCAATATCTGACTGATATTCAGGTTCCCTTGAGTATCGCATGTAAATACGAGCTTTGTCAACCAAACCTTCATGTAGACGCTTGGTAGTGCGTGAATACGTCGCTACTTTCACTCGCAAGTATACGAGGACAAGTTTTAGTCTAGACTGAGAGAGTAGGGGTATTGTGTCTATAGGGATTGGTTATGATTATTATTGAATACCGCATTTATAATAACTTAACTTTATCTAGGCAAAAATAAATATGAATAAAATTATTAAACTAAACTAATTAACTAAATTATCTATACTAATATAATGAGATATTTTCGAGGAAAGAATTGTCTAGGGATTAACGTTCTTTACAAATACGTGTTCGATCTCGTTTTAGTTTATGTTAATGGTGTTCGAGTATCCGACAATCTCAATTCGTAAACTCACTCGCCACCTCTCCCGAGTGTAAGACGAGTGAATACATGACTTTGCGTCAATGAAAAAGTCTCCCTCAACATCTTAACGACACTAGGTCACGTGAGTCTCGCCTCAACGTCATTGATTGCACACTTTCTAACACCCTTCCAGGTCGTTAGATTGTCGTGTTGTGTTTATCCTAGTCCGAATCCGAGGTTATCTCTCCCGAGTGTCAAACCCCGTATTCTCTAATTATCTAAACAAACATAATAGCATGACAACACGGAAAACACAATCGAAATTATTATAAAACACACATTAACGAAATACCGAAATCAAAATAACCACATATTTATAAATGTATTGTTAATCCCTAAACAATCCACGTTTAGCTAGCGGCCATAACTATATTTACAATAAGAACATACTAAACATGCTCAACAAATACCTAAGTTAAAGAAATAAAAGAGAAAATAAAAGAACTTAGCCAAGTCCGAAGATTATGCCGTAGAACGATCACTTCCTTCTTCAACGTCTCCTCCTTCGGATTGTGAGCTCTACCTCCAAAAACACTCCAAAATATGCCCTAATGGATTTCCTAAGTGTTCTTGACGAAAATGGAGAGGGGAGGAAGGATAAGGGCCAAAAAATATCCTAAAATTTCTAAAAAACACTTTATAGGTGCAGGGTGACCGCCTAGGCGGTGGAATAGCAGTGAGTTTATGCTTGATTCTGCACTTTTACCACCTAGGCGGTGGAATTTCCGCTTAAGCGGTGACATATTTTCTTATTTTGGCTGTAACTTCTTCGTCCGAACTCCGATTGAGATGATTCAAAAACTTATGAAAATATAAGAGAAAGATATACAACTTCTATGTTTTGAGTTGTTCCAAAATTGGATTGTATAGTAATAAAAAATAGGCTTGAAGTTACAGCACTTGTACCGGCTTTGCACATTTTCACCCTTTTTCCACCGTTCTTGATCCGATTTGATCATTTTTTATCCGTTTACATACATTTTTACCTCAAACACCTGATTTAGACAAAAACACATAAAAATATATTAAAACGTACTAAACATACTCAAAAACTAACAACGTTCGGATTAAAAATAGATAGGTAATTTACACCTATCAACGTTCATGTGCTGTCATTTGAAGCTTGTGTGGAAGAATTTGAATTTGCATTCAGTTATTTTCTTCACGATAGCGATACAATGCCATCTAAAGATCATGTGGTGTGTCTATTGGCATTATTCTGGCCAATTAACGCACTATTGGTATATTGTATTATCTACATCATCGATAATAGTATCTGCGTGGTTTACACAAAAAGTGTATTCCTCCCATATCCTTGCAACCCAATGCAGAGAGTAACGAACTCTTGAATCTAAAGAGTATGAGAATTCGTCCTCCAAAACCTAGTGGCGTCTTATTGAATGATATAGATCTAATATTGTGTACATTTGTAATCGATTGAAATGTGCTTGAAGATTGATATAGTGCTATGTGTGTGTGTGTGTGTGTGTGTGTGTGTATCTGTATGTATGTATGTGTGTCTGCATTAATGATAAACGATTACCTGAATGGTCAAATCCGTCATACTAAAGTTGAATAGTCAATCAGTACTAATAACACTAAAAAAACCCTAATTTGTCAAATCAAATATGATAATGGTTGCATCGATGACAAAGGCTAAAAAATGTTGAATCAAGTTGAAAAATACTAACGAAAGTTGAAATGTCAATGACAAAAGCTGAGGTGAAAAAGGTTGAAAAAGACTGATGAAGACTAGAAAACACGTGAAAAAGGCTATTAAAAAGCTAAGAAACGCGTGGCCCAAAAAGGTCAATGAAAAGTAGCTAAAAGCTGGAAGGGCTTATCTTTTAACCAATTGAAGTTTATGTAATTTGAAGTCTGGAGTCTATATAAGATTCCCTTATGTCATTGAAAAACATATAGAATTATTTGTTATTTGTTTTCATGTCACTACCTTCATTATATTACGTACTATACATTTTAGAAAGTTTTTGGTCTAGCGTAGATCAATAGCTTTCTAAAGAACTCCATAAGTTAATACATATTGTGCATGTTAAATTAGAGTAATTATATACATTTCTACAAATTATAATATATGTCATTGGGTTATATGTACAACACTTCTTATGTTTGATGTTTCTTCGTTGTTTCCGTAGAGGAAGTGAAAGTTCCTCCATCTCATCTGCCTGGAAATGATCGACTTGAGTTATGTGTCCCAAATCCTTGGTAGATGGATATGACGATTCCTTCATGAACGGCATCGCATGTTCGTCATTTAGCGACCAAGGGACCGGTGACACGTGTCTTTGAATTCCACTAGGTATGCCACGTGTCACACTAGGAATGGATGTTGAGCTCGTTGATGGATGCTCCATCATCGGGGTGACAAATGTGCTACCTAGTGACGATCTACAACTGGCACCCAGGTTGGTGCCATACGCTGAAAATAACTCATTCATCCCGTAAGTAGATGATCCAACACTGGCGTCCTCCTCTACTGCATCGCCTACTCGATACACGTTATCACTCTAGTTTACGGAAAACCTGGAAGATGACTCTAGCAGTAGATCTGGTATACGCTCCAGCCCCAGAACAACGTCACCCGATATCTGGTATGGCAGCTGCCGGCGCAAGGCCCAGGCATAAGTGTCATGCATTAAGTGTATAGCCTATTCAAAGTCGCTTGGTTGTCTTGTTCGCAATGTAAGGTCGCTCATACACAGTAAAGCTAAAATATCTAGTTCCTGCAACATAAAGTTGGTTGCACCTAAGTAAATGAACATTAATAGAAACATAGAATAACAAATATATGTTCTAGTTCTAATTAAATTATACCTCTATCATCGAAGGACCTCCTACTGCATGATAGCTGAAGTTCAGTCAGTAAGACGGGTTCACTAAGAACCGTCTAATGATTCCCCAGTACCAGGGCATGTAATCATTAAGGACCTTTGTCCCAACCTCGAGGTTACAAAATTAGGTGGTCATCGGCTATCCCACGCCTGTATATATCTCCCATGCACTATCGACCAGTCTGTACCAAATTTTTCTCTCTAGCTATTCAAATGCAATTCCTTATACGTGTCGCTTAGCCATGGAATCCCTTGGCGAAATCCAAATTGTCATAACATAGGATGAGGATAATGGTACTCTACGATTTCCTAGCAAATTAGAGGCACAGACGTCATCCAAATGCTTAGCCATCTCTACAGTATGCTAGTAATTACTCTAAGAGATCGACTGGATACGACATCTAAATCACCTGTGCAAACAACATACAAATAAATTAATCAAATAATAAATATAAAAATAAATAAACTTTAGTAACATTTTACGTAAATCTATAACTGACTTCGTCATCCCGTAAACGATCTAACTGATCACGATACACAATCAATACGTACATTGGCTCGCTATTCAGATTAAAAGATACTTTCCAACTATACATGAAAACAAAAATTAACTATTATTAAATGAAATGAAATATTTGAAATCCGTAGACATTAATTATATAATACGTATCGAGACCCCCATTTGTAGGTCACCCATGCAATCGGCAATCGTAGATAAAGACACATGGCATGGTCTCAGGAGTCGTTCCCATGCCCAATACTATAATAAAAAGAGGGGTTCGGACATATTTTTTATCTCCTTACGACATGCCTTGCATAACTCCCGGTACAGCACTGCTAGCGTGGCATTGTCCCAACTATATGAAAACGACCCAGACAAACCACACAGCAGTGGTAAGTAGCCTAACTTGACCAAATTATTTGATTTATCTGGCATCAAGACTGTGCCGATCAATATCAGACAGTACGCCCGAGCGTAGCACTGCATAATACGCTCGTCGGTGTCAGCGGGTACACGATCGAAAGTGAACTATAGCCAATTCAATTTTAGGCAGCAACACTTGATTTTGTCCTCTAGAGGTGAGTATATGAGGAGGTCCTGGCAAAGTTCCAGCCAACGTGATACCGGTAACGTATCCTCAAGCCCGATAATTGGTTGTCCATGGGCAGCCCGAATAACACTACTACGTCTTGCAGTGTCATCGTCATCTCGCCAGTCGAAAGATGAAATGTATGCATCTACTGACACCATCTCTCGACTAACGCGGTAATCAATATGTGGCCTAACTGCTTCTTCCTTAACCGAAAAGCCCCATACAGCCCGACGACTTATATCAACTGTACCACTCGACCGGGTACATGTTCAGTCTATTGGCCTAGAAACCATCCCACTCCGGAACAGTCAAGCAGAGAAGAATGCCAAAATATAAATTAAAAGACGATTAATTTAAAAAATACAAAATACAAAAAATAAATAATTTAATATACTACTTAATTTTTCTTTTTAGTACAACTTGCACTCTGCGTTCTTCCCAAATAGCTATAGATCTGTGGTCTCTTTGCAAATAAAGTAACGACTAATCCACGGGATCAGGCTCAACCATAACTGCAAGAATCTGGAAAAAAAAATTAATAAATCGGGGGTGTCTACAAATTGTGCAAAATTTAAATCTAAAACTATTGTGAAAAATATTAATCTGAAAGTAAAATTTCATGAACTAGTACCATATGAAATAAATATTATGTTTATCAACTAAATGACAATAGAATACAGCACAATACGAATTAAACAAACAAATTATACTAATTAATTGAGAATACTCATTAAGGTCAAGATGGACATGTCCGCCTATCATAGCCAGTTTGGAATACTACCCACACCGATTTGTCATTGTTCCCTGCGACACATCCATCTCATTTCAAAATGAGTGGATTTTGGTCGCCCGCGTTTCACAACTCGAAGTTTATTCTTGTTAGGAAGAAGGATCAGAAAATTAACCACCGGCCAATAGTCCTTGTGATGAGAATCAATGAGCACCATCAAAGGATCTGTTACATCTTCAAGTTGGGCCTATTATTAGGGCAAGATCAAAGAAAAATCAATCCAGTACTTAATAAGCTAATTCAAGAGACTTGGCCCATATCTACAATAGTCAAGCCCAAATTAGGCCTATCGGATAATCAAAGCTTAATTCATCTCATCAAGGCAAGCGAATGGGCTTAAACATGAACTTAAATGGGACAAGGCATGAGGACCACGAAATTCAGCATATTTATTTTATTTATTAGTCTTTTAATTTTAATTTAGGATATTTATTTGATGATTTGTAAGGCTTGATTGCCAAGTAAATCTTTTCTTTTCCCAACTATGAATGTAAGGCAGATTATGAAGATTCCTTATTTTTTATTTAGCAATTAGTTTTAGGGTTTCCTGTTTTCTCCATGTAGACCTACAAATTTTACACATTATTTTTTATTAATAAAATTGTGAAAGTTTTCTCTTTAGTTTTTCAGAGAACTTTTCCTGAACTTATCAAGAGTTTCTTGTGGCATTCAAACTTATATCTTTGGTTCATGATTCATTATAATCATTGGATCAAGATCATTATACCATTAGTTTGTGTTTCCTTCATAAACGTTGGGTCAAGATAATCTATCTTTCAATTTCTGTATTTTTCGTTCGCTCAAAATCTGATTTAGTTTCGATCTTCGCGAAGAAACCCTAAGTTGGTTTTGGGTCTCACTAATCCTTAGTGAGGTTCGCATTATTTGCTAATAAAAGCAAGGTCTAAATCAGGTTTCACCTATCCTCTTTATTCTTCTTCGTTCATCGTTATCTTGTCCTTCATACTTAAATTTTCTTAGCTGAAATATTTATATTTGGTTAAATTTTTGTTTTTTTTCTTTAGTACTGTGCATCTTCAATCTTGATTTAAGTTGTTGTAAAAAAAAATAAAAAATCCAACAGCTCCGAAATTCAAAATTTATTTCTTCTTGTTCTATTCCACAAACTTATCCTTTGTGCTCTTCTTGTTCACTTTACTTTTGTCCTAAATCTCATTCTTAGTGAAATTGATTTGTTGAGTTTGAATTGTCATGAGAAATTTTTGATTGAGTTTGGTTAAGTTCAATAAAGAACTAAAAGAGAGAACTAAAGAGTGGAAAAAGACAAGAGAGTGTGAGCTCATAAGAGGGTAAAAACTGAATTTGAGTGAAACACGAGCGCGAGTGCCATCAATCTTGAGGGAAACACGTGAGGGAGTGTTTGTGAGGTTTGCTAACTTGTTTTTGCAGATTATTAAACATGTCTCAAGAAACAAACAAAGGCTCATCTAATGAAGCACCAAAAATGATAAATGTCGTGGATGTCAAAGTCTTCTACAAAATCTTAGAGCGAAAGTTTGAACAATTGAACTCGAGATTTGATGAAGTGCATAGACGACTAGACAAAGTTGAGTCTAGTTCATGGAAACCACCTAAAGCGCCTAATGTACAACGACGATGGATAAATCTGCCTCGATATGAATATGAAGATGATGATGGGGATAGCCTAGATGAAGAGGGTCGCATCTCTAATGCGAGCTTGGGCAGATTTTGGTGTAGATATGGAAATAAAGGAGATAGATATGGGGAGCGGATCGATAATAACTTTGGAAGCATCAAGATGAAGATTCCATCATTCCAAGGGAAGAATAACCCTGAAGCGTACTTGGAATAGAAAAAGAAGATAGAATTAAACTTTGAGTGTCACAACTACTTTGAGCATAAAAAGGTAAAACTCGTTGTAATTGCATTTGTTGATTATGCTATAATATGGTGGGATCAACTTGTAATGAACAGAAGGCGAAACCATGAGAGGCCTATTGAGACGTGGGTTAAAATGAAGGCCATAATGAGGAGGAGGTTTCTCCTTAGTCACTACTATAGGGATTTATACTAGAAGTTACAAAGTATTACTCAAGGATATCAGAGCATAGATGATTACTACAAGGAGATGGAGATCGCTATAATCTGGGCAAATATCAAGAAAGATAGAGAAGCTACTATGGCAAAGTTCTTGAATGGGCTGAATTGGGATATTGCCAACGTGGTAGAGTTGCAACATTATGTGGAGTTTGAGGATATGGTACACATGGAAATAAAGGTGGAACGACAACTTAAAAGGAAGGGAACTTGGTGATTTCAAAACCTGGGCTCCTCCACTTCATGGAGGCCTAATAGGAGGAGAGATGAAAGGGCTGTTTTTGAATCCCAAATCGAACCGCCGAACATGAGATATGATGTGCTCAATACCAACAAAGGTAAAACCAAAACCGAAACTCATAATCATGATATTGAATGTTTTTGCTGTTTGGGAGTAGGTCACATAGCTTCACAATACCCAAATAAAAAGACCATGATAGTACATGTTGATGAAGAAGTGGAAATCAAAAGCGGGAATAATGATGACCAGATACCACAACTTGAGAATGCTTGTGATGATGAAGTGGAGTACTCGGTGGAGGGAGAGATACTTGTGGCTTGGCATGCTCTAAGTGCTCAAGTTGCAGAAGCTGACATGGAACAACAAAAGGAGAATAAGAATCAAATAAAATTGAAAAAAGAGAACGAGTTGAAAAAAAAATTGTGAGATAAGTTCAAAAAACGATGAGAAAGAAGAGTGTGAAAAGAGAAAAGAGAGTGAAAAAAATGAGAGAAAAATAGAAAAACAAGTGAGTTTTTATGCTAAGGCGAGTGATGTCGAGAGGGTTTTTTACACAAATCAGCTTATATTTATACTCTTGTACAAAAATGCTTGTTTTACTACTAATGAAATTAACAAATCTTTACCTAATGTTGTTGTTTATTTGTTACAGGAATATAAGGACATGTTTCATAATCATGTGCATAGAGGATGTCTTCCTGATAGAGGGATCGGGCATCAAATCGATTTCGTGGCCGGCACAATGATTCCTAACCAACCAGCCTATGGGCATAATTCAGAGGAGACAAAAGAACTTCAAAAGCAAGTTGAGGAGTTGATGGCCAAAAGACACATACAAGAAAGCCTGAGGCCGTATGCGCTACGAGTGCTACTTGTGCCTAGGAAGGATGGGACTTGGCAAATGTTTGATGATTGTCGAACTATTAACAACAATATGGTGAAGATTCGAGAATGAATCCTTTTAAAGAGAGAGGGAATGATGAGAATCAATTAGCACCATCAGATAATTTGTTACATGTTCAAGGCCCATTATTAGAGCAAGATCAAAGAAAAATCAATCCAGCACTTAATGGGCTAATTCAAGAGACTTGACCCATATCTACAATAGTTAAGCCCAAATTAGGCCTATCGGACAATTAAAACCTAATTCATCTCATGAAGGCAAGCGAAGGGGCTTAAACATGAACATAAATGGGTCAAGGCATGAGGACCATGAAATTCAGCATATTTATTTTATTTATTAGTCTTTTAATTTTAATTTAGGATATTTATTTGATGATTTAGCAATTAGATTTTAGGGTTTCCTTTTTCCTCCATGTAGACTCATGAATTTCCAAGTGTATTAGGGTTTTTTTCTTATTCTCTTGGCCACCTATTTAAGAGGCTTTGTAGACCTACGAATTTCACACATTATTTTTTATTAATAAAATTGTGAGAGTTTTCTCGTTAATTCTTTAGAGAATTTTTCCTAAACTTATCAAGAGTTTCTTGTGGCGTTCAAACTTATATCTTTGGTTCGTGATTCATTACCATTATTAGGTCAAGATCATTATATCATTGGTTCGTGTTTTGTTCATAAACGTTGGGTTAAGGTAATCTATCTTTCAATTTCAGTATTTTTAGTTCGCTCAAAATCTGATTTAGTTTCGATCTTCGCAAAGAAACCCGAAGTTGGTTTCGGGTCTTACTAATCCTTGGTGAGATTCGCATCACCTTGTGAATGATCAGTTTAAATGATGACTCCCAAACTTTCAGCAAGTTTGCTATTGTGTACTACGGAGTGATATAGCGAAACGCATCTATGCCACAATACTCGGTCGACGCAAGCATGTATAACCATGGATATCTGAAAGCCTTATATTTTCCACAAGTACAATCAGGGTTATCACCTAAAGTAACTTTGTGTGTAACAATACCACCGGCCAAAGTCTTTCTCATTTTCACGTGGTAACGTGCATTCTTCCTATTATTGAATGTATTTCTACATCAAATTAGATGATAAGTTAAATCATTTGTATTATAATATTAAAAAAAAAAATTGTAATTTGCAAGTTAAAAAATCTTACCGATCGAATATTTGGACGTCGTATGTTTTAGACTTAGTTTGAGATTTCTAAATTTTCTCAACGACGTATTTTACATACCCCAAACCCATGGCCATGTCCTTTAGAGCTTCTTGTCGACCGAGATCAAAGTATTTTACCAACCTATAGAAATTTATCGAAACAACTGTTGTAATTGAGACATTCCTTGTACCTTTCAAACAATTGTTGAATATTTCGGCATAGTTAGCTATCAACACGCCCCAACGTTTACCATCATCGTGTGACCTGGTCAATTTTTCTTTGGTTACATTATTCAACCACGTATAGGTTCCCGCTTTTATTTTTTTTATTTTTTCCATGATGGAATTGTACTTTCGAACTTGTATTGCAGCACCCGCGTTCCAAGCAAGATCTTTTAGTTGTTGATTTTTAAACATGTTAAAATTGTTGCAAAGGTGCCGCAGACAAAATCGATAATACCGAGTGGGCTCGTTCGGTTAATTAAGATATAAAATTATAACCGCACTCATAATACCCGTATGTCTGTCAAATATCAACGTGACCTCCGAATGGTCTTTAACAATATGGAACTTCAGCATCGAAATAAACCAAAATCAACAGCGGTAGTCCTCCGTCTGTATAACCGCGAACGCCAAAGGATAACACTTATTGGACGGTGTCATCACAATGGTGATCAAGATCTTCCCCTCATACTTACCGTATAGATTGGTCCAGTCAATCATGAGGATAGGCCGACAATATCTTCATCCAACCACAGAAAGTTGGAATGCCCAAAAGACTATGCCGAACGTCGAATAGCCAGGTTGAGCGATCAGAATGATACTGCATTCGACAATCGTCCCAGGATTAAAGTGCTGCAATGCAAACATAAACTTCGGCAACTTCCGATACGATTTATCCCAGTCGCCGAATAAGGTCTCGATGGCTTTATCTAGCCAACCAAGCCTTTCGGTAGGAGATGGTAAATCCCCGAGAATTCTTCACGAAGGCAACGATAACTTTCATCTTCACTTCTGGATCCTCTTTTACCTATCCAAGTATCATGTTAGAAATGACACCCGAATCCAAGTTTTCATGATCTAAGGTCGTATAATTATAGAAACATGTGTATATCCCATTGTACTGCGTAATCTGGAACATTCCGTGACTTTTTTTCAGAGCCACCCACATTCTCCACCTGCAACCGTTCTTGCATTTAAGCGACCAAACTTTAGGATGCTTCTCCACCACAGAAAACTCTTTATTTTTCATAATATGGTAATATTTCATGGCATTCTGAACATGTTTCTTGTCCTTAAAGACCATACCGCTACAAAATTCGTCCATTTTCGGATTCCAAAAATTCTTTCGCAACTTTAACTCATACTTTGCCATGTCATCGTCATCACCCCATTCCAACTCATTATAGAATGAATGAACCATATGCAACAGCAACTGTTTACTCCCTTGTCCGCTCGGCTCGACGTCCATATCATTCCCTCTTTTCTAACGCAACAGTATCTTCTAAATCTGTATGTTAGCCGTTGTGGAAACTATCGACTGTAACTGGCCCACCCTCCACGTTCCAATCATACCTACCACAATTGTTGTCATGCGGTGGACTAATTGGTAAATGATGGTGACGTGGAGCGGCAGAACTGGTGCCTGCATTATGTTCAATCACTGTATAGGGATGATATTCTTCAGGAATGTAGGGAGATTGGTGAGTGTAACTGGATTGAACAACTTGGGGATCGAACATATGAATGTTATATGAAGAAAATTGTCTAGATAATGCGGTAACATGAGGATTGAAACTTTAACTTAAAAATTGGGTAAAAGAACCAGGTTGGGAAGAAAATACTGGAGCGTGATCAAAATCACACTCTACCTCAACATACATCTCAACACCAAGCAGCGAGGGCACCTTACGAAGGAACTGAAGCACATGATCTAATCTTGCATCGTCAACAATTGAATAAAACATATATCTATAATTCCCTAGCCCAATAGTAGCTATTGGCAACCTACACTTTAACTTTAAAGTTCCATCAACTCTATCCTCAAGAATATAAGGTCGTATCATCGCAATCAATTCATTTAATATAATCCCTCGACAAACATCCAACGATTTGAGAGCAGACATACTATACGACACTCCAAACTCAATTCCTTCTAATCTTGTACCACTCCAACACAAATATAATGTAACGGTCTCCATTTCAAACAACTATAATATCACAAATCAAAACAAAACAAAAACAATATTATTATCATTATCATTCAAAACAAATTGAATTCAACTACAAAAGTCAACCACTTAAACACACAACTTTGGGTTGAAAACAACTAACTTATTGAAAACACCCAAAATAAAACTTCTAATTGAAATCGAAAAATAAATTTGTAACTAAAACGGAAAAATAAATTTGTAACTAAAACCGAAATATAATAACAACGAGATCTAAAACCGATCTACACAAATAAAAATCGAAATCTAATTTAATTTAATTAATCAATAAAAATCTTATACCCTAAACACAAGCACAAGCACAAACACAAACCTAGATCTACATTTCCAAAAACAAAAACAAAAAATAAATAAATAAAAATAAACAAATATATACACACATATATACGAAAAAACTATATTTCTATTTTTACATACATTTCAAAAGGAGACGATTTTAGATACAATCGAAAAAAACTATATTTTGATTTTTACATACATTTCAATTTTTACATATATTTTTACAAATATATACCTACATATATACACATATATATACACAACACACACACACACACACACACACACACACACACATATATATATATATACACAACACACATATATACACACATACATTTCAAAAGCCAAAAAAATGGAAAAACAATTACCTGAGACGACACCCACTGCAATGGAAAGAAAATGAGGAAGGAGCGGCAGCGCGACAAGAAGTTCAAAGCAAAATGAAAAGGAAATAAGTGGGCCTAGGGTTTGAGATCAAAAAACGCAATAGATATTTGCGTTTCTTTGAGAAATGCATATAGGAGTTGCGTTTCTTTGAGAAACGCAAATCTATATTACGTTTCTCAAAGAAACACAAAACCTTTTGGGAAACGCCAATAGGATTTGATTTCCTTTGAGAAACGCAAATATGTATTGTGTTTCTCAAAGAAATGCAATTACCATTTGTATTTTTTTTCCACCGTATAACCGCATTCCATTGTTGCATTTTTATCTTCTTCTTTTTTTCGTGAAAAATGCAGAAGAGATCTGCGTTTTTCACTAAAACGCAAATCCCTTCTGCGTTTTATAAGACTTTTGTAAATATGCTTTTGAACATCATTTTTCAGAAATTTCTTTTTTAATGACTAATTCTTACGTAAAGAACTCATTTTCTTCATTTACTTTTCCGTCATTTAGTATACCGTCAGTGCTTTTCTGCAATTTAATTTTTTGTATTTTTTTAGCCCAGACCTTGTCTTATATATACTATTGGCCCAAAGAGCTACCCAAGAGGGGGTAAATTGGGTAGTTACGAAATTTAGACAATTAATTCCTTTAAACAGAAATAATCAATTTTCCTAAATAGATTGTTATCTTTATATGCAACGGATATGTGTTTAATGCTAAGTGCACACCCAAACACAAGATAAAAAATAAATCAATTCAGTACACAAGAATTTATCCATGTTCGGTCAAGCTAGTCTTGCCCATGTCCAGTCTCCCGAGCTCCACGGAGATTCGCAATCCATTAAACCCCTTGATTCCTTTACTAGGTAATAACCAAACCTTTACAATTCACAATTTTTTTACAGGCATAGAATCAACCTTTATAATGTAACATTTTCAAGAGTAAAAAATAAACCCCTATCTTTTTACCAAGCTAAAGAAAAACCTAACTCTCTATCACTTATCATTTTCACAAGGAATGATGAACATTTACAAGTCACTCAAAAAATAATTCAATTGCAGGATAAATCAAAACCTAATTCTTTTCAAGGGAAAAGAATAACCTAACATTTTTTGTAGGACAAAGATCAAAACTTAATCTTTTTCATAGGAAAAAGATCGAAACCTAGCTACCCTGACTAGACACCGTCCCAAAAGTGTCTAATCCACTCAAACTCACAAATAAAAAAATATATAAGTTTCTTCCCACAAGTAGCTTCTAACACTTTAATACGAATATACTCAATTAATATCTCGAATAATTACTACGTGATAGATACAATGTGAGGCAATTCAAATCTGATTAATAAATAATGTGGGTAGCACAAATTCAGCACGTAATCAGATAAACAAGCAAAAAATCGCTTAAAAAGATTCTCAGGCTTTTAAGTTCAAGAATAATTTTTCTAACAATCCTAAACCAAATAATTAAGATAAATATAACTTTAAAGCAAATAATAAAACTTGGAAGGATCTCATCGGGAAAGCATCGAAGACAATGATTGAATAGAACTTAAAACCCAAATCGGTGACGCCAAATAGTAATCTCTTTAGATCAAGAACTTATAACAAATCTCTCGTAAAAATTTCAACATAAATCTCACTCTTATAAAAGCTCAAACTGAATGTTCTTGATGTATAAAACTCAACTCCTGCAAGTCTATATTAATAGAACAATAACTAGCCATCCAACGGCTAGTTTTTGAAAGATATGTCATAAAATGACACTCTAATACCCCATATATCATTACCTTTCATCTCAAGCATATTTCTCTTAAAAATATCTTTCAAGTCTCTTATTTAAATCCATAAAACTATTCTTAATTTAAAACCATGGAAATAGAAAGTATTAAATCATTTAAATTAGGAGAATCTCAAAAGATATAGACCATATCAATAGGGATCACATAAAAGGTTATTAATAGCTCAATTATATTCAAATCCCCCAAATCCCTCTCATGGAATCATAAAAAATTGATAGTTTTTTACCCAGATACCAAATCAACTGAAATCCAAACTGAATCAATCAGTTGACTAATTCCTACCAATCGGTTGATCGACCTGTGCCTGCTTCCAAATTATCTTTGGCGCAGGGCTAGTCGGTTGACCTACTACACCTAGTTGGTTGACTGATTGGATCAATGTCTTTCATTTTTTTACCATTTCATCTCCTGACTCAAACGGTTGATTGACCTTCTTCATTCGGTTGACTGATTGGATCAGTGTGCTTACTTCCTCATGCATTTCAGCTACTGTTTCAAAAGGTTGACCGACCATCGTCATTCTCTTAACTACCTAGATCAGTAGCATTTCGCTTTAACTCCAAAACTCATTATTTGATTCAGTTAACCAATTGCTTTTCTCAGTTGACCAAATTAACTCGAAAACTCAACTTTTTATACTTTAAAATATATTTTTCAATTAGGTCAAGTATCAAATTCATTTCACATAAGGAGCACAAACAATATCTCATTTTGGGAACTTAAATAATCACTTCTTATCATGACACACATGGAATTAACTTATTTTAAGTGTCGTGTGTGATCTTAATTCAAGTTGCATTAAAAGTATATAAGTAAAAAGTAGTTTTCACCTATTTTCTTCAAAGCCTTCAAAACTCTTTACATCTTCAATATGTCCATCTTTCACCCTTTATGTTTTCTTTATGAGGTCTTCTTCTTAGTCACATGCATAGAACTATAAATCTGAAACACTTAATAAAACCATTAGTTCCAACAAAAACATATATACTTAATTGTTCATCAAAACCTTGGATTCAACATATACTAAGTCGAGATCTTGGAGTGGCATTGAATTGAGTCCTTAGACTAGCACTATACATATATATAATCTAAGTCAAGTCTTCCATAGCTAAAATAATGAATAAAAGAAGACCCTATATTCCTCATTTCATGCCAATGACAGGTTAAGTGCGGTGCTCTTCAAAAACATTTCTCCTTTCTTAGCCGTGGTTTGGATTAATATATATATATATATATATATATATATATATATATATATATATATATATATATATATATATATATATATATATATATATCGAAGAATGAAAAAAATGAAAAAGAAAAGTTTACCCAAGCTATAAAACCATAAAAAATAATTCTATATACCTTGTTTTTAAGTTTCCCATTTTGTGAGAAACATTAAATGAGGGGTTAAGGAAATCCTCCCCCCAAATGATTTTAGTTAAGGTTGTTATGGTAAAAAAAAAAAAAGTATATGAATATTTCTTTTGGAAATAATAAGAAAAACCAAGTCTCATTTGTTTTCTTCCAAACAATCAAACTTTAAAAAAAAAAAAAAAAAAAAAAAAAAAAAAAAGGGTGGATTTGCCCTTGTTTTTTCCACCCAAAAAGTTTTTTCCATAAAAATAAAGTATTTTTCTTCATCCTAAAAAACACAAAAATATTTTTTCTAAAATGTTTCTTTGAATAAAACTTTAAATGTTTCTTTAATTTCTAAACTAAAAAAGTTTTTGCTAAAAAAATTAATTTCCTTCTTTAAAGAAAAAAAATGGAGTAAGAAACGTTTTGCCTTCTTAAAAATGTTTATTTAATAAAAAAAATGTCATTTGTTTTCTGAAAAAAAAAAATCTCTCTTTTAAAAATGTTTTTTCTTCTCAAAGCTCATAGTTCTTAAAAATGTTTTTTCCTCTAAAAAATGTCTTCTTTACAAGAAGACAAAAATTCTAAAAATGTTTCTTCACTAGAAAAAAAAATGGTTTTTCTAATGTTTTTCTTTATAAAAATTGTGTTTTCTTTTTCAAAAACTAAAATTCTTTTTCTCTTAAAAATGTTTTTCCTCTTAAATGTCTTCTTTACAAGAACACAAAAAAAAAATGTTTCTTTTTCTTAAAAAACTTTTTTCTCCCATTGATTTTAAAAACAAGTTTGCTTCATTAAACAACAATTCTTTTTCTCCTTAAACTATTTTCTTCAAAATTTATGTTTTTCATTTAAAATATTTTGTTTTTCAAAGGTAAAAAATGTTTCTTTAAGATTTTTTTGATTAAACCTTTTTTTATAAATAAAAATTTATTTTTTCTTGTCAAAAATATTTTTCCAAACACAAAATGTTTATTTTTTAAATCATTGTCTCCACTAATAAAAAAGACAACAAAATTGTTTGATCGAACTGATGCTCTACTAGGCCTTGTTCATGGAAACCTTAGTCAAGGAATACTGTGAATAAAAATATATCCAAAATATGCTGTTAGTATACATGAACCAAGAATAAATGAAATATTTAGTCTTGCCCATGAGTGTGCTAGAAAAGACTTTATGGAAGAAGGAAGATTTCCTTATTCCATAACATACCATGTTGGTTATTTTCTAAGTAATAGTCACCATAGCGATAAATTCATGAAACATGAGTTCATTGAAATTGATAAAGTATTCGAACCATTTGCTAATATTTATAAACCTGACTTAGTACAAGAAATTGACTTGCCTGCTGATTGGAAATTAAATATCAATAAGAAACCTGATCTTAACATTGCTAGATTATCAGACTTTAGTAACTCTGGAAAAACTAGAAGAATATTACCTGATCTCGATGATACTAATAACTTTGGAAAAATTAAAAGGATTTCTTCTTTAAAAATAACTGGAGGAGAAATAGGAGAATGTTCTATAGATAGACGAATGATTGAAAAGAAAGTTGATGTTCCAATCTACAAGATTAAAGTAAAATATTTCAATGGAAATAATTTAAAAGAAGTAGAAGCCTTAATAGATACTGGTGCATCTGTCAGTCATATATCTCCTTATAAGATATCAGATGAAATGCCTAAAAATATGCTTAAAGAAGTTTATGTCTACAAAGATCTTAATGGATTTAAGCATACGATAACACATACTGCTGAAATCCCTTTAATCATTGGAAACAAAGAATTGTTATTCCCAATACATTTAGATAAAGATGAAAAAATGGAATTGTTACTAGGAAATAACTTTCTTGACTATTGTTACCCTTATAAAATTACCTATAATGCAATAATGCTTACCATAGGAAATGAAGAGGTACATGCTGCAAGAATTATATGAGAAATCCTATATTTTTCAAAATTGGAATTGTTATTGACAATAATATCGTTTACATACCGTGTCTCCTGGACACTAGTACCGATATTTGCTTAATGAATAAAAACGTATTACCTCATAAGATGTGGAAACAGACTAAAAAATTAACCATAAAAGCCAAAGGGTTTGAAGGAAAACCTTTAGACTTAAATATCATTGCTACAAACATTATAATACTATTTGGAGATCGATATATTAGAATCCCACTAATTTATCAACAAAATACAATGGGAGTATTAATGCTACTAGGAAATAACTTCTTAAGCTTTTTTAAGAAAACCTGCTTAACTCAAAAAATTGGTGAATTTCTAACTCCTTGCTCACACTGGATAAAATTACCACGACTTAACAACATAAACATTGTTTATACGCAAAAACGTGGTGATATCTATCTCTGCGCAAATGATATTTTTGAAAAACTTACAAATAATTTTGGTGAAAATCCAACCGCTTTATGGGAAATAGATAAAACATACGCAACCATAGAATTAATCAATCCTGCTGATATAATCCGAGTAAGACCTATGAGATATTCTGAAAATGATATCAAAGAATTTGATGAACAAATTCAAGAACTGCTAAATCTAAAACTAATACGAGAAAGCAAAAGCCCTCACTCAAGTCCTGCCTTTATGGTTAGAAATCATTCTGAAATTAAACGAGGAAAATCCAGAATGGTGGTTAACTATAAAAAGCTCAATGAAAAGTCTAGATTTGATGGATATTTCCTACCTCATAAAGAAAGCCTAATTAATAGAACCAAAGGTAAAAATATTTTCTCAAAATTTGACTGTAAAAGTGGATTTTAGCAAATAAAACTAACAAAAGAATCTGTTCCCTTAACTGCTTTCAGTACACCCAATGACCATTATGAATGGCTAGTTATGCCGTTTGGATTAAAAAATGCTCCTCAAATATTTCAACGAAGAATGGACAAAGTATTTGGTAAAATGTCTGACTTTTGTATTGTATATGTTGATGATATACTTATATTCTCAGATAATGAAAAAGATCATTTAAAACATTTTAATGTTTTCGCAGACCAATGCCGAGAACGAGGAATCTTGCTATCTAAAAAGAAAGCTGAAATAGGAAAACATAAAATAGAATTTTTAGGACTAATAATTGACGCTACAGGAATTGAAATGCAACCTCATATCTGTGAAAAGATTACTGCATTCCCTGATAATCTGGAAGATAAAAAAGAGGTTCAAAGGTTTCTAGGAGTTTTAAACTATGCTGAAACATTTATTGAAAGACTAGCTAGGCATAGACAACCTTTTCAAAGACTCCTTAAAAAAGGTGTTAAATTTGAATGGACACAAGAACTTTCTAATAAGATAAAAGAAATTAAAAATCTTACTGCTTATTTACCTAGGCTAACCTTACCCTCTGATGAAGATGATTTAATTCTTGAAACATATGCATCTAATACCTACTGGGTTGTTATTTTAAAAACTGCTACTGGAAAAATTTATAGATATACTAGTGAAACATTTACTGAAACACAACAACGCTACCATAGCAATCTAAAAGAATTACTTGCAATAAAAAAGGGAATAGAAAAATTTAGATATTTTCTCATTCCAAAAAAGTTTACAGTGATTACAGATAATACCCAAGTCAAAGGATTTATATTTAATAAATTACCAACTAGTCCTAAATACAATAAAATAAATGGGTGGCAAACCTTTTTCCAACACTATAATTTTGATGTTATTTATCGTAGTGGTAAACAAAATATTCTTGCTGACTTTTTATCCAGGGAAGGTCATGAAAACTGACGAGATTCCAGAGATCTCAATCGAGATCCCCTTAAGTGTTGTTGAGTCAATGGAGAAATATTGTTCGCAAGGACACTATTTTCTCAGTGCTGTTGAGGAATTGATTATCAGGGAAAGCAGTAATCTTTTCACAGATATGAGGTTGTATTTCAATTCCTGTAGCGTCAATTATTAGTCCTAAAAATTCTATTTTATGTTTTCCTATTTCAGCTTTCTTTTTAGATTGCAAGATTCCTCGTTCTCGGCATTGGTCTGCGAAAACATTAAGATGTTTTAAATGATCTTTTTCATTATCTGAGAATATAAGTATATCATCAACATATACAATACAGAAGTCAGACATTTTACCAAATACTTTGTCCATTCTTCGTTGGAATATTTGAGGAGCATTTTTTAATCCAAACGGCATAACTAGCCATTCATAATGGTCATTGGGTGTACTGAAAGCAGTTAAGGGAACAGATTCTTTTGTTAGTTTTATTTGCCAAAATCCACTTTTACAGTCAAATTTTGAGAAAATCTTTTTACCTTTGGTTCTATTAATTAGGCTTTCTTTATGAGGTAGGAAATATCCATCAAATCTAGACTTTTCATTGAGCTTTTTATAGTTAACCATAGCCGATCTTATCTTTGTTTTTTCCTAATTTTTCTAATTGTCTATTAATCATGTTTCTACTAATAAGTGGGATATTAATCTTTCCTTTTGATTCTTCTGTATTAAGAGCAGCTTCGAATTGACATTTTCCGTAGTAGCAAATATTTTTTCTATTAAATTTTTCCAAAAAACTTTTTCGAAATAGCTCATTGTTTCCAAATGATCCAACGTTTTTAAGTAGTTTTCGATTAATAATTACCTCAGCTTTATAATCACCTTTATCTTCAGCAGTATCAATTAATATATCTGGATCAATACTCGTACTCACTTCCTGATTCATCATCACTAGTTTCTTCAAGATAGAAAAATTCTTCTTCAGTGTCAATGAAAAAACTTATTATTTAGGATAATGGCTGCAATATTAAAAACTCAAGAAGAACTTTTGAAATTAAGTATTGGAGAAAGACTTGATTACTATAAAGATCTTTCTAAAATTGCTAATAACGAGTTAGGAATAATAAGTTTAGTTAATAAAAAGAGATACTGTAACTTAGAAGATATGGAAGAATTATTTGAAGAAATTATAAATGATGAAAAATTTGATAAAAAACCCAATAGTATTGGATTACCAAAATATCGTGATGTATACCTGCCAGAATCATCTCTGTTTGGATATCATGCTATAAATTGGCTACAAGTTTATAAACAAGAAACTTGTGAAAAACTTTCTTTAATAAACTATGTTTTAAGCCAAACTGACCTTTTTAAAGAAGTCAAAGATCTTATAAAATGGAAAGTACTCAAAGATTTGCATAATCACTATACTAATACTGCAAAAAATGATTCAGACAATGAAGCTGAACCTTCAGGAACTTATGATAAAGAAGATTCTGTTTTTGATAATTATGATTCTACCCAAAATGAAACTGATTAAAAATGTTCATTGAAAAAATTGATGAAAACACTGAACTACCCAAGGGTCTTGCGATTATTACAAATAATCAAGAAAAAATAATGAATGCTATAAATAATAATAAGATATTAATAGAAAACTTAAAAATTGAAAGAATTGGAATAAGGGAATACCCTATGCCGTCTTATCGACGAGCTTATGTTTTGAATACTGAGGATAATGAAACCTCTTCTCTAGATAGTAATGATGATATAGAAATATTAGAAGAATTAAATGTCCTAATGAACACTGAAGCAAGTACTAGTGGTGTTAGACAACCTGTCAACACAACTACTACTGTTGAAAGTACACAAACATCTCAGCCTGTCCAACCAGAAACTACCAGTGCTGCAACACCAAGACCTCAACAAAGAACAACTGATTTCCTAAATGACCCTTCGCTCTTTACTCCGCCATCGGTAAACGAAACATTTCCTGAAAATATAAGCGCTAATCCTGCCTTTAGAGACTCTAGAAGAGGAATAGCAAATGCCAAAAAATAATTGCTTAGACAAAAAATTGAAATACCTAAAACAGAAAATATTTCAGAAAATTGAATTTATTTGAACCTAGATAATTATATGGGAAACTTCTCCTTAATGGAAGAAATAATTACTAAATGGATAAAATCTCTTTATACCATAGCCATATTTCGAAATGCACTTGGTCATGAAGAAATTACTGAAGATCCTTTTTCAAAATGGATACCGATGACCTTTTTAGGAAATGTCGGTAATTGGTGGACAAATCTAGGAATTCATGCAAAAAACAAGATAAGAACAGGAGTAATTACTGCTAACCTTGATGCTGCTAGTCAAGACGGTGATGTCTCGAAAGTCATTGGAAGATTTGAAAATGCCATTAGAAAAGAATTTTTAGGTCAATTCTGGGATAAAAATGCTGAAGAAGTTAAAAGAAAAAATAGAATAAATGCTATAAACCATTTGATAAATATAAGAATCTGTAATATGTGCTACTTTGGAGTATACACTAATGAATTTGCAAAACATTATTACAAAGCAGATTTCAACCCCTATGAACAACAAGTCTATCTAGATATGTATTATTCCAAATTACCGGCTCAGTATGCTAAAGAATTAATAACAGGCTATAAATCAATACCAAACTGGAAAATGGAAGATTCTTTAGGAACAAGAATGGAATATGCCCAAAAACAAATAGGTATGTGGTGTGCTGCTGCTAAAAATGCTGAATTATATAGAAAATATCATCAACTAGGACTCTGATGTGATAACCAATCTGATGCTCCTAAACAATTCGGATGTGCTGATATATTTCCTAGACAAAATAGAAAGTCATTTAAGAGAAATAAATACAAGCTAAAAAAGACATTTAAAAGAAACTTTAAGCCAAAAGCTCCTCTTAAATCAAAAAGATTCTTTAAGAAAAAATTTGACAAAAATCCTAAATCTCGATCAGGGATAAAAACTGCTCAAGAAAGAACAACCAAAAATTGCAGATGTTGGGCTTGTAAAGAGATAGGTCATTATGCGAATGAATGTCCTAACATTAAAAATAAGCAAAATGCTAAGATAAAAGTATTCTTAGAACAGGATGAGTCAGATATCTATGAAATAAATAATATTTCTGAAATTGACACTGAAGAAGAATTTTTCTATCTTGAAGAAACTAGTGATGATGAATCAGGAAGTGAGTACGAGTATTGATCCAGATATATTAATTGATACTGCTGAAGATAAAGGTGATTATAAAGCTGAGGTAATTATTAATCGAAAACTACTTAAAAACGTTGGATCATTTGGAAACAATGAGCTATTTCGAAAAAGTTTTTTGGAAAAATTTAATAGAAAAAATATTTGCTACTACGGAGAATGTCAATTCAAAGCTGCTCTTAATACAGAAGAATCAAAAGGAAAGATTAATATCCCACTTATTAGTAGAAACATGATTAATAGACTATTAGAAAAATTAGGAAAAGACAAAGATAAGATCGGCTATATACACGTTGGTGGAATACAAATTGTTTTCAAATCCTGCTTTAGAGAAGGAATTAACTTCCCAATAAAGGCGGTTGTTCTGGACAATAGAATAGTTGATCGAACTGATGCTCTACTAGACCTTGTTCATGGAAACCTTAGTCAAGGAATACTGGGAATAAAAATATATCCAAAATATGCTGTTAGTATACATGAACCAAGAATAAATGAAATATTTAGTCTTGCCCATGAGTGTGGTAGAAAAGACTTTATGGAAGAAGGAATATAAATAATAAAAAATTAATGTTTTTTTTAAAGAAAATAAAATTCCATAAATAGGGGAATTAAAAACCCCAAAAATGAACCTATCCAACCAAACTAAATACAAAACCTCAAAAAATGAGGAAACAAAAGCAGAAAAAACCACTGCTACAACATAACATAGCAGTGGCGCAAAGTAAAACCAAGAAACTAAGGTAGCGTTTGGTTAGTGTTCCCACTTTTCTGAACCCAACTGGAATGGGTTGGGTTGAATTGGATTGGGTTGGGTTGAGAATTTTGGGAACAGAATTGTATTTGGTAACGACAATTTTTGTTTTGTACTAAGAACATAATCGTGTTTGGTAACGATTTTATCCTAAAACTAATTATTATTTTTTTTATTTTATTTTTTTTGTGTTTGGTGGTAGATGGTGGTAGTGGTATTAGACGGTAGCCAGACGACCGGACGGTGGTGGCCAGAGACAGTCGCTGGAAGTGGCCAGCGACGGTTACCGGAAGTGGCCGGTGACGGTTGCCGGATGGCAGCGGCGGCCGGTAACCGATGGCTGGTGGTCGTTAGACGGTGGCCGGAGTTGAAAATTTTGGGTTGAGTTTTTTGGGCACAAAAAAAAAAAAAACAAGTTTTTTTTGTTTCTCATTTCCTTAACATTTTGAGAATCAATTCCTATTTTTTGGGTTGGGTTGAGTTGAGTTTTGTATTTGCCAAACGCATTCCCAAAAATCAAACTCAGAATTTTTAGGTTGGGTTGGGTTGGGAACACTAACCAAACGGGGCCTAAAGCAGCAAAAACAGCCAGCACAATGCAGCAGCTAGAAAGCAATTATCCCAAGACTGATCCAAAGAAGCCAGGAACTTGAAGGAAGAACATAGCAGAGGCACAAACCAATACCAAAAAACAATATTGCTAGCTTAACAATAGCAATCTAACCTAGCTCCTTACAACAATAGTTGAAAGAAAATTAAAACATCACACAAATAAGGAACAACAACAATCCAGTCACAACAACACAGAAATGCAGTAGCTAGAAATGCATCAGCCAGGCATTGCAGCCATAAGTGATCCAAAACCAAGAGTAGCATTAGCTGCACCACACTATCTGCACCAGATTACTGCCTGTACATTAAACATTTCAAGATCAATAACACTCAAAGGGTTGAAGGAAGATGATTTCACATTGATTTGGTGATCACTCCGAATCTTTTGGTCTGATGTTTCTTTTTGGGAAAAATCCATTCAATTTCTTTGTGGTCAAGAGGGACAGAGTCATTACAAATTCTTCTAGGAGAAAGTGTGAATTTATGTATCATATTTTCATCTTCTGAATTGGTGTTTTCAGGAGAGGAAGTGGAAGTGGAAGTATGAAATTTTTTAGCGGGAATTTTCTCCCAAATGTTTCACCTTTTCGTCTCTTCCTTTAAGTCATTGATTGAGTTGAGTAGTATAGAGAAGTTTTAACTTAGCGGGTTTAAAATTTGCACAAGTTTAATATCAATTATTTATATGTTAAACTCAAACTTGGACCTTAAAAATGTCTATTCATCTTGATTAATTAATAGATTTTGAAAATGTAGAAGTTATTATTAAATTATGGTTTTTTAATAATTTTTTTTTATTTCAAAGAAAAAGAAAAATAAATATAGGTTTATTTTAGGGACGCACACCATACAATCCCTCGTTTAGGCAGAAACTACCAATTACACCCGCAAGATTTGTTGTGAACTGAACAGTCCTTCTGCCAGATTCGTGACTAAAATGGCTTTGGTTAATGTGCCTCCTTGATATCAGTGTGTTTTATCTCCCCTTCATCCGGAACTAATTGGCAGTATACACTCTATTTTGTACGAAAACTAAAACTGATTGCTTTGATATTGATCTAGTGTGAAATTCCAATATTTTTATGCGATAATTATGTACGAATATTTATCTTTAAAATGAGATATTAATCTAGTTTTTTGGAGCTGATTTACATTATCAGAGTACATGTTACATGTAACATTCTATGATTAGCAAATGTTCCATGTAACATTTGATCTATATCGTATCATCCATTATAGTGTTATGGAAAAGTAACATTCTAGTGATTAAAGCCATTGTTACATGTAATATTTAGTCTATATTGTGTCATCTTTAATAATGTAGTGGATGTCAAATATCACATCTTAATAATTGTTGAATGTAACATCTTAAAAGCACAAAATTTTATGTCCTTTTATGTATACTGCATCGTCTGTGTATGTGTAACACTTGATCACTCCCCTCCTTACATCGCCATTTTCAAATGTGTCAGAGATAGTGGACATTAAATAACTGTTTTAGCTAACCGCACTGCAATCATTCCATCTATTCTAAAACCTTCCATATTTTTCTCGGTGAGAAAACCCTAGTTATCCTCACAACACTTTCCATTCTCCTTCGTGCTCAAAACCATTGTCGTCGCTTTTCTTTTCCTGCGAAGAAAACTTATTCCCGTTCGTTCGTGTTTATCATCTCCTTCTAATCTTAAAAACACACAACCATGGTTACAACACGTCAAAAGATGAAGACCAAAAACCCCAATACCGCAAGTGACCTCGTCAATTTGTTGGACTTCAGTAATGTGTTTGATTTTCGCCATAATTGTGCCTGACATCTTATTTATATTTATAGTAAAATAATCTAAAAAATTGCATGCTATACGTATCGTAAAGTTGTCAAACGACTTCACACACTTTTCAAGTGATATAATGCTTGTGTAGCAACTGTTCACTTGTTGTGCGTCATATAAACTAAGTGTACATTCTCTTATGCACATGGGACTAATACTACAAACGTTATCAGCATTTTTTGTTAATTTGTTGTTGAATGTAACATATCAGTTGATGGGTTGAACATTATCTGTATCGATGTTGAATGTTGAACGTCATCAGTATTTGTTTATTAAAAATAGTTGTTGAATGTAGCACAAACATTAAAAATAAAATAAAAATATATAAAAAAACAAAAATCTAATTATGGTTGAATATAACAACTTGTTATGTTGTTTCAATGTAACATTAACAATACTTTCTGTTTCCATGAATGTGCTGAATGTTACACGTTGTTAAACTTTCCTAATGTTCGTTGTTATATTGTTGTTGAATGTAACATATGAGTAGTATATGGGATGAATAGTATGTCAATTGTTATATTGTTGTTTTTCGAATCTGTGTCGCCATGTTGAATGTAACATTTTACTTTTTTGTGCCAGATGACTTTTTCCCATCTCAAGAAACATAGGAAGAGATATTCACAAGCTCTTTTGAAGGTCTTGACGGTAGCTATATGCTCTTCTAACTTTTTCTCTTCTTTTTGTTTTTAGTTTTTAATGCTTACATATGTACCGTTGTATTGCTAGATTTCCAAACATCACAGATCCAACAAACCCATAATGTCCTTTCACTGAGCAATAATCGTGCTAAATACTTTTCAGACCTATCGCAATTCCAGTCATTTGTCTCGAACCTTCCTTTGACTGCGATACACTTTGACTTGTTGTGAAGGACACCATTTTGGCATACTATATCAGCATTTTTCTCCATTAACTTGGGCGGGAATTCGTTCATCAAACTGGAAGGCTTGAACACAAAAATCATTCACTCATACAATCCATGTAGGAATGAATTCACACTTGGGTTAAAATTCATTGAATTCACCCCAAATGATGTGCAATTAATATTTGGTCTGATGCCTGGTACCATCCCAATGCCCCCTGTTATGCAAAAAAGATGACTTTACCTACTTTGATGCCCAAAAATATATACAAATAGAGTCAATATTGTTGAACTAAGGGCCGATATGTTTAAGGCTATTTACAGTGATATTGCAACTGATGTTGAAGATGTTGTCTGATTTGTTTGTTTACATTTCATGACAATCGACTTCTTTGCAAATAAAGTGTTGTTTGTTAGTGTGCCTGATCTGATGCTTGTTGAGGACCTCAATATTATGTCAACATACAACTGGGGGATACATTCAAACCTAATATCGTGCATTGAGGCTAGATACCAAAATCCTGCTGCAGTCATTGGTTGTGTGCTAGCATTACAAGTTAGGTGGACACATACTACCACTACAAAATTGGTTTCTTTACATTTTTTCACTTCCATGTTGTTAATGATGTATGTTCTTGCAGGTTTGGCTGTGCGAGCACACGACCTTAATACCAGCTAACTCTGATAGGAGTCGTTATGTCCCTCGTTGGGCAAGATGGAATATGAGTACACTTATGAGTGCAACATCTGGATTGCAATTATCATCTTTGAGTGATTTCTAGGTATATATTTTCCCGCAGATGTGTTAATGTTTGAAATATATCATTTTTTTTTGTGTTGTTGAATGTTACCCCCATTGTCCCAATTATGATAAAATAATGCTACAGTTCGTGGAGGGATGTATTTTAAAATTTGAAGTTAAGATTCAACTCAGCATTTTGCTGCTAATACATGCTGACACCGATGACAGGATGGTAAAAAATAGTAAGTCGCTTAAGGGTAAAGAAAATGTGGATACCCCTAGTGACTTTCCCAGTTTTGGTCTCAATATATCGCAATAGTTTAGCTAGGATATTGCTGAATTTTGTGGTGGGTCACAAAATTTAGCTAAATTTGTTGAGCACAATCACCAACTTGCTGTTAGGGTCGAACATTCAAAGGAATCGAGGGAAAATCTAAAGACTAAATACAAGAGCAAAATTAGTAAAAGGAAAAGATAGCGGTGATGAAGGCAAACAAGTGGAGATTAGGAGAGTCGTTAGTTGAATCTAAAGTTCATATTGTTACGTAGAAGAAAAAACATGAATCGGAGAAGGAAAAGATTGTAGACTAACTTGTTGAGGCTGTTGTCCACAACGTAACACAAAAGGTAGAGGAGAAAAAAGGCCATGATGACTATGTCAGTGGCATGGGGGAGTTTTATGAGTATGAGTTGAAAAAATGGACAAAGTCATTATTCGACGAGCACATGAGATAACACACCATGATGATTCGGAGTCAGCGTCACTTTCAAAGCTTCCAGTGACAATGAGGGTTACGAGATAAAAAAAAAAAAAAAAAAAAAAAACTCAGCCAAAAACGCTAACCTCGCTTGTAAAAAAAATGTGAAGAGTTGGGTGCGAAAGGGTAAGATGGGTAAAAGTTCAGTGCATGAGTACGGACTTCCCGTAAATAAATAAAGATTGCGAAAGGGTCCAAAACAAAGCCCTATCACCGACGTTGTTGTGTATCCTCCGCAACCTAGTAAGTTACCGCCAACAATAATTGATCCGAGCATCCTGCCCCCCTAGAAATAGCCCTGTTGCACGGTTATTGAGTGATGAAGACTAGGCACAACTTGAGCTGATTATGAAAACAGTGGGTCAGTCGTAAGTCTTCGACTTTGTAGTTTTTGATGTCATTCATTACACTGTGACATGTTCAAAAACACATCAATGTTTTTTTTTCCATTTCATAACACATTTGTTCGGGGGTGGCAAGTGGCCAAATGCTCAAGTCTCATTTTTAGATATCCTTATGCTTTTATGGGAGGATCAACTGACAAACTTCGTAAACTATGTCGTCTTTTTAGTTTTAATAGTTGCGTGTTATGTTCAACTAAATTTATTGACTGTATATTCCACCTGTTGTGCTCAATATATAACCAATAGGAAATAAATGGATGCTGGAGTAGATGTGGGTTGAGCAGTCGCATATCACCATTAATTTGCCAAATCTATCGTTCTTTGTCAATTTTGCACATTGGGTAATGAGAATATTACCAATACATGTCTTAAAACATTTAATTTTGTGTTTTTGTGTGACTTAACCTAACCCCAACCATGTATTTTCTATGTTTGGTTATAGACTTGGATTATCCATAACTATACAGTCGAGCTTGAAAAAATATTGAATCATAGCATCATTCAGGCGTTAACGTCTAATGTCTGGTACGTACATTTTCCCATCAACACAGAGGGTGAAACGTCGTCTAGGGGTTATTGGACATTGTTTGTCTGTGATAAAGAACAATCAAGATGGAGTCATTGCAACTCTGTAAACCTGTGAGGGCTCGGGATGGTTGATCAGTTTTATGAGAATACACGAATATTAGTAAGTTATGTAGTACATTATCTACTTTGGTTTGATGTCATTTGCACGAAAATATACTCATGCATAACTTATTTATTTTCAAGTAGCATACGTATATGCTTTATTGGCAAACAAAGCTAGTCAGCATCATCTACAAGGCGCTAAAATCAGTAATGTGAATGAAGTTCCCGACCAGGGTATGTCCGTGTAAGTATCCCCTTCAATCTCTCACATTCAATAAATTGGACATCTTGTTCCCTTCCCTAACATCAACCTTGATATTATATTGATGCACTATTCATTCTTGACCAATGTTGACTGTGGAGTGACAGTAATCCATGTTATGAAATAGATATATAGTTCTAAAGATATCAATGTTAACTTGAGATTGCCTGGATTCTATAAGGAACGCGCTACCATCATCCATAACTTCCTTGATGATCCTTCACGTTTATGGACCCTTAACTTTTACGACAAGCAAACAAACCACAATGCCAAACCATGAAAAAAAAAAAAATACACTTCTCCATTCCAACAAAAATATTAGTTGATCTGTGTTTGGTGGAAAACACACACACACACACACACATGCACACACACACATATATATACATTTTGTTTTTGTTTTTGTGGATGAATATTTTTTATTGCGTTCTCAGCAATACGCACACATATACTGTTTTGCTGTTATTTTTATTTGTTGCTACTTCTATATACGTTGCCCAAGCACAATGTTGAATGTAACATAGTTGTTGTCGAATGTAACATTGTGGTGGTTGAATGTAATAATGTTTATATTGTTGAAAGTATTCCTCTTTTACATTGTTGAATACAAACGATATCTGTGTTGACAGTTGTTGATTCCAAGATTTTGATGAACAATTAAGTATTGATGTTTTGGTGGAATTAATGTTTGATCAAGTGTTTCAGTGATTTAAAGTTCCAGTAATGAAGATGTCAAATGGAATGGATGCTTAATAAAGATATCTAGATGATGAATAAGTATTAAGAGTTCGAAGAAATTAGGGAAAACAACCCACGTAAATATTAACTCTTAATATCCCATTTAGGAACATACATATGGCACAAAATGAATCTTATCTTTGATGTGTGGTTTTGTTAAGTTTATTAATTTTCTCCTATGTGAATTAAAAAGAAATATTTTTGAATGACTAAAACGGAATATAAGAATATTAGTGGAGCTTATTTAAATATAAAAATGGATAAAGGGACGAAATCGTAAAAGAAAGAAGGTTAAAAACGAGATCAAAGAAGTGATTCAGAAGGAGGCAGTCAACTGAGGAGTCAAACGGAGAAGGAAGATGAAACATCCTGAATTGAAGAGTCGACCGATCGGTCGACCTATGAAAACATCTGAACTCTCTGAATCTACGAGTCGATCAAGCGGTCGACCGGTGAAAGCATGACAAACTCTCTGAATCTTCGAGTCGACCAAGCGGTTGACCTATGATCGCTGCGGTGATGGTTTGGCTGTAAGCGGCGTTGGGCAGTTGACTGAATGTTCTGGTTCAAGATATTGTTTGATCTGATTTTAAATCCAAAAGTATCCATTTTTTGTTATGATTTGAGAGAGATTTAAGGGATATTCTCTATATTTAAGATATGGCTTATATACTAATTAAATCCTTTTAATATGGTTCATTAAATATTAATATTTCTCAATTTGGTAATTAAAATGGATTCTACACTTATTTATTTTGATTGAGAAATACTTTGGGGATTTAATTGAGAGTTTTAAAAGTTGTTATTAAGTGAAATTGAACCTAAATGAAGTCATAATGTTATAAGGGGTCTATAAGAGTATTTTATTGTCATGACACTTGTAAATTAGCCGTTAGGAGGCTGATTACATATGCCTTTATATAAACCTACGAATTTTCTAAGTAAAGCTAATCATTTCTAATAGAGATAATCACTTTATATCATTTTGAGAGAGCTTTTATAAGAATTAATATTCTAAGTCATTGTGAGCTATTCTAAGAGTGATTCTGATAATCAACTGCGATCAAGTTTTGCTGATACCGGAATTGAAGCTACATTGTTCTAATCATTAATACTGTGGATTCCGGGTGAGATCTTTCCACACTGATTATTGCTTATTTACTATTTTATATTTGGAAATTGATCTTAGAAATTATTTTGATTTTTGAAGAAAATATTTTTTTAAACAATTTCTTGAATCTGATTACGTACTCCAATTTGCTACCCATATCTTATTAAAATTAGATTTTTGCATCTCACATATTTCTATCATTAGTTGGGATATTGATTGAATTTTTATTTATCTAAGGTGGTAGAAGCTCCGAGTGAGATTACTTATCAATTTTTGTATTCGTGAGTTGTGACGGATTAAATATCATTGGGGATATTTAATCAAGGGTAGCAGAGTTTTAATCTCTTCCTGTAAAAAGATTAAGGTAATGATCTTTCCTGGATAAGAATTGCGTTTTTTATTTTGAGTGATTTTGTAGTAGTTCAATCATTATCGGGTAAAAAGATATTTGGAGTATTTTGGAGAGGTTGTAATTCTTGAGCCTTGTGTTAAAAAGAATTAGGTTATTCTTTACCTGTAAAAAGTAGAGGTTATTCCTTAGCCTGAGAAAAAAAATTTCTAAAGATTGATTCTGAGCCTATAAAAGAATCGGTGTACGGGTTTGGTTCCTACCTTTAAAAGAATCTTGGTTTTAGTGGGTGCGACCTCCGTGGAGCTCGGGGGACTGGATTAGTCAAGAGTAGCTTTGTGACCCAGTATAAATCTTTAGTGTGCTACTTTTGTAATTTGTTTATTTTTGTTTGGGTGTGCACTTAGATTTATTTTAATTCCACTGTGATATAAAGATAATAATTAATTTAGGCATAAAATTAATTATTTGATTTATTCAAGTATATTCTGATAATATTTTTTAATTACCCAATTTACCCCCCTCTTGGGTATTCTACTAGGCCAACAATTGGCATCAGAGCTGATTTAGCTCGAATCTATTTTGCGATCACATGGCACAAATAGTAGGCACACTAGGTGAAGGGCAGTCAATGCACCGACCACCCTTGTTTGCAGGTGAAAGTTACTCATTTTGGAAAGAGAAGATGATAGTCTTTCTTCAGGCTACGAATTATAACGTTTGGCTAACAATTGAGGATGGTTCATTTATTCCAATAGAAAACGGAGTTGTGAAGAAAAAGGAACAACTCACTGCTTCCGATAAGTAGAAACTCTCTATTAATTCTCAATCTATCAATATTCTCTTTCATTCTTTAGATGCTAATGAGTATTCTAGAGTTTCAGGTTGTAAGTCCATAAAGGAGATGTGGGATAAACTACAAGTCACCCACGAAGGGTCAAGTCAAGTGAAGTAGTCAAAAATCAATGTGCTTATGAGAAAATTTGAGTTGTTCAAGATGAAGGAAAATGAATCAATTCATGAGATGTACACTCGCCACAACAACATATACAACAGTATGAACCAATTCGAAAAACCATACTCTATAGAGGATAGAGTACGAAAGGTCCTAAGGTCCTTGACAAAAATATGGGAGTCAAAGGTGACGGCAATCAAGGAAGCCAAGGATCTTGGCAAATACGACATCGATGATCTAATTGGTAATTTGATGACTCATGAATCGGTGATTAAAGACTACGAGGATGATACCGAAAATAACAAGAGGAAATCTTTGGCACTAAAAGTTAAAAAAATTGAAGAAGATGATGACAATGATGATAAAAGCCTTGATAGTGAGCAAGAGAAGAATGTATCACTTCTCACAAACAATTTTAGAAGAATGACTCTGCGCACATTCCGTGGGAATAGAAATCTCAACATGTCCAAAGTGGAATAATACAACTATCGTAAAACTGGTTATTTTCAAAATGATTGCCCCAAATAGAAGAAGGATAAAGAAAAGGAGAAAAAGAAGAAAGCAAAGAAGAGTAAGAAGAAATCGATGAAGGCTACTTGAGATAATACCGATTCAAGTAGCTTGAAAGAATCAAATAGTAAGGATTCGTCAATGCTTGCATTAATGGCCACTGGTGGTGAGGTTATTCTAAAAGTATCAATAAGTAAGGACAAATGGTTCCTGGATAGTGGTTGTTCTCGACACATGACGGGAGATAAAGGAAAATTTACATCTTTGACACCTAAAAATGGAGGTCATGTGACTTTTGGAGACAACGCAAAGGGTAAAATTATTGGTATAGGTAATATCAATATTGGTACTACTATGATTAAAGATGTGTTACTAGTTAATAGACTTAAATATAATTTGCTTAGTATTAGTCAACTATGTGATAAGGGATACAATGTTATATTTGATCATGATAGATACATCATTACGAATAGTCATGATAGCAGTATTTTGCTAGTTGCATCACATTTTGAGAATGTTTATACTTGCTCTTTTGATGATTTTAATTCTCAAAATTTATCTTGTTTAAATGCTTTATCTGAGAATAGTTGGTTATGGCATAGAAGACGTGGGCATGCTAGTATGGAGTTAATTTTTAACTTATCTAAGAATAGTCTTGTACGTGGCTTACCTGATTTGAAATATATGAAGGATAAAGTATGTAATGCATGTCAATTAGGCAAGCAAGTTAGATCATCATTTAAGAAAAAGATGCACACGTCCACGTCTAGATGTCTTGAATTATTGCATCTTGATTTATTTGGGCCTAACTCTATTTCTAGTTTTGGTGGTAAGTTCTATGCATTTGTTATAGTTGATGATCATTCTAGACTTACCTGGATATACTTTCTTGCTAAGAAAAGTGAAGTTGCTTCCGTTCTTGCTAAATTTTGTAAACATGTTCAAAATGAGAAGCAATGTTCTATTATTAACATTCGTAGTGACAGAGGAAGAGAATTTAAAAATAATGAAGTGATAAGCTATTGTGATGAGCAAGGTTATGCTTACAACTTTTCTGCACCAAGATCACCTCAACAAAATGGTGTAGTAGAAAAGAAGAACATAACGCTTCAAGAGATGGTCAGGATAATGCTAAGTGAAAATCGTTTACCAACCTACTTCTGGGTCGAAGTAGTAAGTACCGCTTGTCACATGATAAACCGGGTATCAATTCGTAGAGGGTTTAACAAAACCCCATATGAAATCTGGAATGGTAAGACTCCTAACATTTCATATTTTAAAGTCTCTGGATGCAAATGTTTCGTTTTGAATGATAAGGATAATCTTGGTAAATTTGATGCTAAATTCGATTATAAGATTTTTCTTGGATATGCTACTAACAGTAAAGCTTATAGTGTTTATAATAAACGTACTTTAGTAGTAGAAGAAACTATACATGTTGTTTTTTAGGAAACTGATCCATACTTGTCGAGAAAGGTTTTGGATGATGATGATGCAGGTTTCTCAAATAACAAAAACCAAGGTAATAATGCACCAAAGAAGTCTCAACAAGAGGAGGAACCTAAGGAGAAGGATTTAACTTTACCAAGAGCTATAAAAAAATAACCAAGGTATTCAATTAAAGAAATCATCGGTAATTTCCAAAAAGGTGTAGGTACTCGATCTTCTCTTAGGGATATAATTAATCTTACTTTCTTATCACAAATTGAGCCTAAAAACTTAAATGAGGCGCTAATTGATAAATCTTAGATTTTCGCAATGTAAGATGAATTAGTTCAATTTGAGCGGAACAAAGTATGGTGTCTTATTCCGAGACCAGATTTTTATCTAGTTATTGGTACTAAATGGGTATTTAGAAACAAAAATGATGAATTTAGTATGGTAATTAGAAATAAAGCAAGATTAGTGGCACAAGGCTATAATCAAGAGGAATAAATTGATTATGATGAAACTTATGCTCATGTTGCTAGACTAGAAGCAATTAGAATACTACTCACATTTGTATGTTCACGTAATTTTAAGTTATATCAAATGGATGTAAAGAGTGCATTTCTAAATGGCTTTCTAGCTGAAGAAGTTTATGCGAAACAACCCCCAGGATTTGAAAGTGACAAATTTCTTGATCATGTATTTAAACAGCTCAAGGTTTTGTATAGGCTCAAACAAGCTCCGAGAGCTTGGTATGAGAGACTTAGCCGATATTTGATCAAAAATGGTTTTTGATGGGGTATTTGTGATATAACACTATTTGTAAAGCAAACTGATTTTGATATCCTATTAGTATAAGTATATATTAATGATATCATTTTTGGATCTACTAATGAGAATATTTGCCAAGAGTTTGCTAAGATAATGCAGGTTGAATTTGAAATGAGTATGATGGGAGAACTGAATTTCTTTCTTGGATTACAAATTAAGCAAACCAAAGAAGGGATATTTATAAACCAATCTAAATACACCAAGGAGCTGTTAAAAAAAATATGGCTTAAAAAGAGCTAAAGAGTACAAAACTCCCATAGCAACAGCTACAAAAATTGAAATAGATGATACGGGCAAAAGAGTTAATAAAAAGATGTATCGAGGTATGATTGGTAGCTTATTGTATTTAACTGCTAGTAGACCCGACATTATGTATTGTGTTTGTCTTTGTCCTATATTTCAGTCTCGTCCTAAAGAATCGTACTTGACTGCGGTTAAGCGAATTTTTTGTTATTTAAAAGGGACGACTGACCTAGGATTATGGTATCCTTAGGAGAGTGATTTTAAATTGGTAAGTTACTCCGACGCTGACTTTACTGGTTGCAAAGTTGAGCGAAAAAATACAAGTGGATCATGTCATTTATTAAGACATGCTTTGGTTTCTTGGTCAAGCAAGAAACAGAATTCGATAGCCTTGTCTACTACTGAGGCTAAATATATGGCAGCTGGTAACTGTTGTGCTCAAATTTTATATTAAGTAACAGTTAAATGATTTTGGAGTTTGTATGGAAGAGGTCCCGATCTTTTGTGATAATAAAAGTATTATATGTCTAAGTAAGAATCCTACACAGCACTCATGAACTAAGCACATAGAGATTAGACATCACTTTATTTGTGATTATATGTAGAAAAAGGATATTATTATTGAGTATATTGATACCTCCGACCAGCTTGCTGATGTTTTTACCAAACTACTAGCAGAAGATCAGTTTGTGAAAATCATTCGCGGTTTGGGTATGGTTAGGCATAATGATGTTTGCCTAGTGTGAGCTACATGTTTGTTGTTTTCTCCTTTCCTACCTAAATTTGTTTTTAAAGATGACAAAGGGGGAGAAATGAGTGATATGTTTTATTTAAAGGGAGTATTCTAAAACTGTGTTTTAATAAAAAGGGAGAAATTTAAAAATTGTCCTTTATTGAGTATTTTTTAAATTGTGCATTATTGAAATCTTCTTTGTAACACTTTAACGAGTTAAAGAACATGTCCTCGGATTCAGGGAGAGTGTGGTTATATTTTATTTTGAAGAAAACATCAAAGTTAATTGTCATCATAAAAAAGGGGAAGATTGTTGATCCCAAGATTTTGATGAACAATTAAGTATTGATATTTTGGTGGAATTAATGTCTGATCAAGTGTTTCAGTGATTTAAAGTTCCAATAATGAAGATGTCAAATGGAATGGATGCTTAATGAAGATATCAAGATGATGATGAAGTATTAAGAGTTTGAAGAAATTAGGAAAAACAACTCAGATAAATATTAACTCTTAATATCTCATTTAGGAACACACACATGGCACAAAATAAATCTTATCTTTGATGTGTGTTTTTGTTAAGTATATTTATTTGCTCCTATGTGAATTAAAAAGAAATATTTTTAAATGACTAAAATGGAATATAAGAATATTAGTGGAACTTATTTAAATATAAAAATGGGTAAAGGGACGAAATCGTAAAAGAAATTAGGTTAAAAACGAGATCAGAGAAGTGATTCACAAGGAGGCAGTCGACTGAGGAGTCGATCGAAGAAGGAAGATGAAATATCCTGAATTGAAGAGTCGACCGACTGGTCGACCTATGAAAACATCTGAACTCTCTAAATCTGCGAGTCGATCAAACGATCGACCGGTGAAAGCATAACAAACTCTCTGAATCACGAGTCGACCTATAATCGCTACAGCGATAGTTTGGCTACAAGCGGCGTTGGGCAGTCGACTGAATGTGCTGGTTCAGGATATTGTTTGATCCTATTTTAAATCCAGCTATTTTTTGTTAGGATTTGAGAGAGATTTAAGTGATATTCTCTAAATTTAACATATGATTCATATACTAATTAAATCCTTTCAATATGGTTCATTAAATATTAATATTTCTCAATTTGGTAATTAAAATGGATTCTACACTTATTTATTTTGATAAAGAAATACTTTGGGGATTTAATTGAGAGTTTTAAAAGTTGTTATTAAGTGAAATTGAACTTAAATGAAGTCCTAATGTTATAAGGGGTCTATAAGAGTATTTTATTGTCATGACACTTGTAAATTGGCCGTTAGGAGGCTGATTACATATGCCATTATATAAACCTAAGAATTTTCTAAGTAAAGCTAATCATTTCTAAGAGAGATAATCACTTTATATTATTTTGAGAGAGCTTTTATAATAATTATTATTCTAAGTCATTGTGAGTTGTTCTAAGAGTGATTCTGATAATCAACTCCGATTAAATTTTGCTGATACCGGAATTAAAGCTACATTGTTCTAATCATTAATACTGTGGATTTCGGGTGAGATCTTTCCATACTGATTATTGCTTGTTTATGATTTTATATTTAGAAATTGATCTTAGAAATTGTTTTTGATTTTTGAAGAAAATATTTTTTTAAATAATTTCTTAAATCTGATTACGTGCTCCAATTTGCTACCCATATCTTGTTAAAATCAGATTTTTGCATCTCACATATTTCTATTACTAGTTGAGATATTGATTGAGTTTTTGTTTATTTGGAGTGGAAGAAGCTCCAAGTGAGATTTACTTATCAAATTTTGTATTGGTGAGTTGTAATGGATTAAATATCATTGGGGATACTTAATCAAGGGTAGCAGAGTTTTAGTCTATTCCTGTAAAGAGATTAAGGTAGTAATTCTTCTTGGATAACAATTGCATTTTTTGGTCTTGAGTGATTTTGTAACGGTTCAATTCTTACCAGGTAAAAGAATATTTGGAGTGTTTTGGTGAGGTTGTGATTCTTGAGCCTTATATTAAAAAGAATTAGGTTATTCTTTACCTATAAAAAGTAGAGGTTATTTCTTAGCCTGAAAAAGAAAATTATAAAGGTTAATTCTAAGCCTTTAAAAGAATCGGTGTGCGGGTTTGGTTCCTACCTTTAAAATAATCTTGGTTTTAGTAGATGCGACCTCCGTGGAGCTTGGGGGACTGGATTAGCCAAGAGTAACTTGGTGAACCAGTATAAATCTCTAGTGTGTTGTTTTCTTAATTTGTTTATTTTTGTATGGTTGTGCACTTAGATTTATTTTAATTCCACTGTAATATAAAAATAATAATTAATTTAGGCATAAAATTAATTATTTGATTTATTCAAGTATATTCTGATAATATTTTTTTAATTACCCAATTTACCCCTCTCTTGTGTATTCTACTGAGCCAACAGACAGTAAATTTACTCACGTTTGAATCCACATTGCCAAAAAGTCGTGTTGAAAATCAGTAATATGTAATGTACCATTACCATCCATGTTAAATGTTAACCCAAAACAAAAAATGCACAATAAATTTTGGAATATAAGCGTTGAACCCTACTGTGTTGAATGTAACTACAATTAAATATGTTAGCTAATTGAATGTAAAAACTTGCTTTATGTCAAACTAATGTTGCATTCACAATGCGGAATGTAACAAAAACATCTATTATTCTTATGTTGAAAGTAACATCAATGACTTCATCTAAAAAAAATATAATGTGGAATGTAACAAAACATCTATCGCATGTTGAATGTAACATCAATGACTTCATCTAAAAAAAAATTGTTTTTATTTAAAAAAAAAAAAAAGTATGTAAAATTGAAACTCAATTGTCTGCCCTTGAATCCAAAAATCTCACCAATATAACCCTATGTTACACCATCGAGTCTTTGCAAGTCTTTCTGTTATGTCTCTCTATTTTTCCGTATCTCCCACGTTTTCTCTCTTTTATCTCACCTTTTAATGGTATTTTTACCTTCTTTAGTATACCTAGTTGCTTCTTTGATAATGGTGGTAATATAACTGCTTCGCTCTCAACCCACATGGGTTATTCCATTGTCGATATTGTGTATATACCTCTCGAATACGTCTCATGGTAAAAATAAACATGAAAGTATTCCTCTATGTATTCATGTGCCAGCAAACCGCTCTTGTTAATCGCTGCACAACCGTGTACGCATAAGAATCCCTTTATTTTCCATTGTCTACACGAACATGACCGTCCCACCGTATCAATTAGCACTGATGGAGAAGAATAAATCTCATAAACTCCATCGCTAGACGAGCTGGTGTTCCATGTTCTTCCTTCATTAATCAGTTCGCACAACTAATTTTCCCAAAATGATGTGATCTCACCTTCCATATTTTTTATTCCTCTCTCATGTTAGACATCAAATCCATCCACCATATTCTGATTTTATCAATCAATAATATTGCGGACAAGTGATGACATTCGCTTACCCAAGAATTGAAACATTTCGCAATGTTTGATGTCATTTAACTGTATCATTTCCCTCGAAAAATGCATTACTGAATTTTATTATAGAAAGATCGTGCATAAATCTTTGAACATTTTCTCCCTCTTCATACATTATCTGATCGTACATTATTTTGTAAAATTTTGGTGTGTGCGCGTATGTCAACCTATTCAATTTCTGAATCATTAATTCCTTGAGTCCTGTGTTTCTCCCAGCCATTGCAACCCTTAGATTCATCTTTAAGTGAAGGCAGTATGCGTGGTGACAATATAGAAATACATTTCGTACTTCCTCTAACATTCCGTTGTGCCGATCCTATATAAACGTGATCACAAGATCCGACACGACAATCTTTTTGAACTCAGACAAAAACTAATTCTAATTCTCGTCATTTTCTGAGTTAACGATTACAAATAAGATGGGAAACATTCATATAAAACAAACCAGTCGCAAAACTCATCATGTGCGCATTTGTGTGGAATGCAACAAATATTACATGTAACATTACCTATGTTCAAAAAATGTTATATGATACGATGAATATAAATACTTACTATATGAAAAACAAGTACTTTGATTGCCATCTTTTGTCGTTACCGCTAATAAATTCACTTTATTGGCCAGTAAGAAATATTCCATCGAGGAACACCATCGGTCGACAAAAACAAAACTCGTAAATACATTCTTGGAATATGACAAAAGGATGTTTAAAATGTCCTGTTTCATCATCATAATCGAGTGTAACATGACTTTTGGGGTTTGTCTGCTGCACTTATCAACATACCATTGTAACTGGTCATATGATGATGAATAATCCCCCAAAAATATTATTTTGGGCCCTTTCAACACCAATCCACGCATTATGATACAAGATTTCGACCATATTGCCTCTTCAAATTGTCAACAACATCAACGGGGCCCGTTTTCAGGTTCACACACACGTCATCAGTCAAGCAACTAGAAATAATCTCCAAACTCATTTGTTTATTTTTGTTTTGTGCGAAAAGAAGCCCACAAGTGTGTTCGTTTACTAAATTCCGAATGTAGAATATACTATTTTCACGCATCACACGTTCGTGTGCAAAACATGGGCATTTCTTTTCCTCTTTTAGTGCACACGCAGCTGTAACACGCACTTTATCATTTTTCAAGCAACAAAAATCGAACTCAATCTCAATTAAATATTTTTTAAATACATTTCGAAACTTGCCTGTTCCACCTCTGAATTTTTGTACCTCTTCTTAGATACCATTTGCTCACTAGGATGACAATAATAACCTATCATTACTTCGCTGTAGTATATTTCCATAACTACCTATATAGTTAAGTTCATTTTCGTTGTCGCCAGTACTATTTACCAGAACAATAGCGCTTGTTAATGCACCATTCAATCCGCTTGAATCATTCAGTCTTCTTTGGATGCATATAAATAGTTCAATCTTCATAGAAATCATGTTTGGTCGTCAAGCATGTAGTTAGGAAGACCGTACAACGTGTATAACTAATCAAATTTTGATTTAGCTAATTTTGGGCATTTGTTGACAATCTTATTAGACATCTCACTAATGTTATTGTCGTTTCAAACCCTCAACACTATGGTCACTCTCTCGTACTTGCACAAACATGCAATTAAAAAATACTCCCTGATGACGTACCAAAAAACATTAGATTGTGTTTCTTTGTCCCCAAACTAAATTAATGATTGTTAAATGTAACATCAACATAATACACCGTATGTGAAAATATGTAAACATGTAACAATATAACGTTTTCATGTTAAATGTAACACGCCCTATGTTTGTGTTTAACATCCCAAACTAATATTAACCCGAGTTGAATATAACATTGCTATAATGCAATGTTATGTGAAATATGGAGAAATGTAACAATATAATGTGTTCATGTTGAAGGTAACGTGTACTATGTTGTGTGTCTATGTTACATTCCACATTATGAAACTGTGTGAATCAAACTTGTAACATCCAAAAACACTACTATACACGTTGATCTGCATCAAAAACACTGTATCATCCATTCATATATGCTATTCGTATAAATATGTGCGATAACACACACTTGATTGTTGAAAACCGAGATCTTTATGAATGTTAACTACATTGCTGCTATCGAAAGCCTAACTATGATGTCAACAAATGTGTAAATCACTACAATTGGCATAGATCAATGCAAATAAGTGTTACCTGATGTTGCTTGACTCAGAATGATACATCAATTGTCTTTCAATTGCTGTGTCTACTTCTCGACTTCGAGTGATATAGTTCGATCAATTCACATGTACCGGCTATTTCTTGATTTTGAAATTCAAAATAGAACGTATAATAGGAAATTGTGCATGATTCCATATTTATAGAATGTTTTGGCAACTAATTAACGATCAAGAATGAAATCTTAGCTGCTGTGCATGGCTCAAGGGTAAATCAGTTACCGGAAAATGTACAGACGATGATTTTGGGTCTACGTTGTACATAGAAATTCTGGCGAAGAACTGTTGTGTTCAATAATTAAGCAACGAGTTTTATTGATAGATTACTACTTAACGTAGGTTAGACGAGTAATTTTTTCTTTATTTTACTCGTATCTACCCCCCTTCTAGAATCATAAATCTTTGATTCATCCCTCCATATCGACGTAGCCCGAGATTAGAGGAGTTGTTTACATAAATGGGTTTTAAAAGATAATAAAATACAAATATGGGTCCGCTTTTAACTTATTTTCCAAAATGGGTCTCTCCGGCCATGTCACGGTCGGTTTCATTTTATTTATTTTTGGTGAGAAACTGGCCCTCACAGGGCTGGTTTCTTTAATTTAGGGGCTGCCCCCATGGCAGCCCCTCCCCCCCTACCCCAACCCCACCCCTACCCCCACATCCCATCCCCCATCCATAAAAAAAAAAAATATATATATTATTTAATATGTATATATAATAATATATATACATATGTATTAAAAAAATATATACACATAATTTTTTTTATAATATTTTTTGGACAGTATTTTAATATTTTTTAAAAATATTTGATGTAAAATATACAGCATATTTTTAATGTTTCCAACAACTTTTAGGTAACTAACGGTGGTATATCAGTATTTTAAATAAATCTATTTTTTTATACATAAATTACGTTCAAAACACTATATAATGCAGTTTATAATACTAAATTTTGTTTTATAAATATATACAAATATATTTTTTTATAATTTTAAATTTTTTTTTGTATTTTGAAATTAAAAATTATACATACAAATTATAGTTATTTTGTAATATGTAATAATTTTAAAAAATATATTGAAAAAAATATTTTAAAAAAAATTATTTCCTAAATTATTAAAATAGTTTATGAATAATTGAATCAATTTAGATTTTATTTCCCTCAATTCATTTGATTTCCTCAAATTAATGAAATTAAAAAAAAAAAAAAAATCAAAGTATAAATTTTGATTTGGTATGGGATGGTTTGACATCTACATCTCACATGGGCCACATCCCATACCCCTCCACCCCTACCCCAAAAAGAAAAAAAAAAGACCAATTTCGACTATGCAAGGGCTGGATTTGGTTAGGAGTATACATTTTATACCCTTAATATTTTAGTAATGTTCCACTTTGGCTCCTGATATTTCTATTGTTGTAATTTGGCACCTAATGTATAAAGATTATTTTTAAATGAATGAAAGAAAAAGAAAAAAAAATTATAGAATGAAATTGTTAAAAAACAAAAAAATTATATATAACATATATAACCAAAAATAATAAAATAAATTGTGCCCCTAATATTTTAATGATGTCAAATTTAAGGGTGCAGAGTGCAACATAATATTTTTTTATTGCATTTATTTTATCTCATGCAAGTCACATGACTAATTTTGACAACAAAATTGATTCAAAATAGATAATTAGACCAAATTAATACAAAAAGTAAACTTTAAAAGAAATTGCAACAATTAAGAGCTAAAGTGGAACATCACTAAAATATTAGGGGTATAATATATAAAATATTATTTATTATTTATTTATAAATATAGAAAGAATCCGGCCCTAGTAGGGCTGGATTCTCATTTATATATATTATTATATATAATAATATATGCTAGGGCCGGATTCTCCAATAAAATTTTTTGATTTTTGTTTTTTATTTTTTATTTTTTTTCTGTTTATATTAAAAATTATCGTTTTTAGTGTTCTAGTTTTTTTTTTATATATAAATTGTGTTCGTAATACTACGCAATAAAACTAGAACACTAAAAACGATAATTTTTAATATAAACAAGAAAAAATTGTTAAAAAATAAAGAAAAAACAAAATTAGTCGATTGTTGCAATTTTTCTTAAAGTTTACTTTTTGTATTAATTTGGTTTAATTGTCTACTTTGAATCAATTTTATTGTCAGAATTAGTCATGTGACTTGCATGAGAGAAAATAAATGCAATAGAAAAATATTATATTGCACTCTGGACCCTAAAATTTGATATCACCAAAATATTAAGGGCACACTTTGTTTTAATTATTTTTCATTATATATTTTATATATAATTTTTTTTAACAATTTCATCCTATAATTTTTTTTCTTTCATTCATTTAAAAATATTTTTTATACATTAGGTGCCAAATTACAACAATTGAAATTATAAAAAAAAAAATATGTATATGTATATATATATATATAAAACAAATTTTAGTATTATAAACTACATTATGTATGTTTTGAATATAATTTATGTATAAAAAATTGATTTATTTAAAATACTAATATACCACCGTTAATTACCTAAAAGTTGCTAAAAACATTAAAAATATGTTGTCCATTTTACATCAAATATTTTTTTAAAATATTAAAATACTGTCCAAAAAATATTATAAAAAAAATTGTGTATATATATTTTTAATACATATGTATATATATTATTATATATATAATATAAATACATATTAAATAATATATATTATATATATATATATATATATATATATATATATTTTATTTTATTTTATGGATGGGGGATGGGGTTGGGGTTGGGGTTGGTGTTTGGGGGCTGCCATGGGGGTAGCCCCTACATTAGAGAAATCGGCCCTGTGAGGGTTTCACCGAAAAAAATAAAATAAAAAATATTCGACCATGATACGACCAGAGAGACTCATTTTAAAAAATAAATTAAAAGCCACCCATATTTGTATTTTACCATATTTTAAAACCTATTTATGTAAACAAGAGCAACGAGCAAGCAGAGTATTTTAGCCTTCATTTTACTTAACGATCACGTTTCGATCTACCCGACAACAATCTCTCGTGCACGTCGTCGTGAAGCCCCACCGAAGTTGCAGATTATCCACCTCCGGCGATATGTGGCCGCCGGCGAATCCAATCAACCTCAACGTCATGACTCGGAAGATTGACGTCGACAATCGAATCCCTCTCCGCAATTACTATCGGATTGCCGATAACCTTCTCAAACAGGTCCATTCAGTCCTGATTTAGCTTTTCCCGTACATGTTAACAGTTTGGCCAAATTGATGCTTGAGATTTCAATTATTACTGATTTTCATTTTTCATATTAGTTCTGTGTTAGGTTTTAGATTGTGATCTTATATATTCAAAATCTCTATCTGGTTCTGGAATTTTGAAATTCAAGGGTTCCGATACTTCATTGAATGTTAAATTTCGATTTCTGTTCTGAGAACTGGGGTTGATATCTCCTTTCTCTAATGTCCAGGCAAACATATATCGGGAAGAGAATAACGTGATAGATTTGTATATAATGCTCCTAAGATATTCAAGGTAAACATGCACAATGCAGGAACATTTTCTCATACATTGATGATTGACGAATATGTCAAATACGTGAATTATCTGTGATCATTGTTTGTTTATGATCAGTTTGGTGTCAGAAACTATACCATACCATCGAGATTACCAGGTCCTATATTCTAGAGAAAGGATGGCTTACAAGAAGGTAAGTAGGTGTGTCACAACCTCTTATTGTTTGCTGCTATATTTAGATTTGTAACGTTTTCGAATTTCAATTGATTTAGCATGACAAGGTCATATTTGCTTCTAATTGGTTGTTTCAGAAATTGAAGGGAGTGCTGGATGAGTTGGAATCTTTGAAGCCAGAGTTCCGTCGCCGATCGGATGAACTGAACAGAGCTTCTGCTGGAACAAAATGGTATGAACTTGATGGCCTGGGAAGAACTATCAATGACCCAGAGGCATCTTCTTTGGAATGGCCTCCTGGAAATGGTGAAGCATCTCTCAGTTATGAGCGTAAGCAGGTATTCCATCACTAAACAATTTGTTAATCTTTGACTGTCCCATTGTGAAACATTTTGAGAAAGTGCTCTTAGTTCTTTTACATTCCTTAGACATGAGTGCTATGAGCCCTGGATTTTCAAAGTTAATACAATACTCATTTAAACTTCTCTCATTCAGGCAATAGTTTCACTCTCACATGAATATTCGTCATTTAGGTTGTGTTTGGGTAAGGGATTTATTGGGGGGATTTCATTTAGTTAAGGGATTTCAAAAATCCCCTTTTAATAAATTCCTTGTTTGGGTGTGTTTGGAATTTAGAAAAGAAGGATTTGTCAAATCCCTTGGAGAGTAAATGGAAGGATTTGGAAATGATTTTGGGAGAGGTTGAATTTGTGAAATCCATTCTTCTTCCCTTCGCTCTTCGCACGAAGCCACGGTCATCATCGTCATTTCTTCTTCGTTCAAAAGCCGCCTCGCTGTCGTCTAGGGTTCGTCAGTTGTTGTTGTTCGTCTAGGGTTCGTTGTTGGTCGATTTCGTTTGTCTAGGGTTCGTCGTTGTCTTCTTCTTCTTCTTGCGGTGAAGCCGAAACCCCCTTCCTCGCCTCGTTTGTCGTCTTCGTCGCCTCATTCGTCGCTACTTCTTCGTCGTTTGTTGCCACGGGTTCGCCGAAATAGGGTTGGATTTCAAAAACAAAATCGATTTCGATTTCGAAATCAAATTAGAGTTTGAAATCGATTTCGTCGGTTTCGTTTTCAATTTCGAAATTGATTTCAAAAACGAAATCGATTTCGATTTCGAAATCAAATTAGAGTTCAAAATCGATTTCGAAATCTCGGTTTCGTTTTCGATTTCGAAATCGATTTCTAAATTGATTTTGGTCTTGGTTTTGTTTTGAATTAGGGTTCATGGATTTTGCCTCTTGTTTGTTGGTTCAATTTCGAATTAGTATTCATGGTTCGGATGTTGTTCTTGGTTCATGTCAATGGTTTTTGGATTTTTTTTTTTTTTTTTCCTTTAGAAGTTAGATGTTAAAAAATAGAATAAAAAATAAATTATCCAAATACTTCAGTTCAAACAATTATCCAAACAAGGAATTTGTGAAATGAAACGATTTTAAAATCCAGGATTTTGAAATCCCTTCATTTCACAAATCCCTTACCCGGACGTAAGGGATTTCAAAATCCCCTTTTAATAAATTCCTTATTCGGGTGTGTTTGGAATTTAGAAAAGAAGGATTTTTCAAATTCCTTGGAGAGTGAATGGAAGGATTTGGAAATGATTTTGGGAGAGGTTGAATTTGTGAAATCCATTCTTCTTCCCTTCGCTTTTCGCACGAAGCCATGGTCGTCGTCGTCGTTTCTTCTTCGTTCAGAAGTCGCCTCGCCGTCGTCTAGGGTTCGTCAGTTGTTGTCGTTCGTCTAGGGTTCGTTGACTTCATAAACCAACACGATGAAATGCATTAAATACAATTACTAGCAAATTAGAGGGAGGCATATGATTGATTCTTCTCTCTCTCTCTCCCCCTCTATTTGTGTGTGTGTGCGCACCTATGCGTGCATGTCTATATGCGCGTGTGTGATCCTTCCATATTATTTTACTAGATTTACTTCATAAACCAACGTGAGGAAATTCTTAAAATTCACAATAACTAGCAAATTAGAGGGTGGTGCATAAGTGATTCTTATATGTGTGTGTGTGTGTATACCTTAGTAGCATAATCCTTATATAATGGTCTCGCTCCCTGTTAGACTCATGATTCTGCACTTCTTATTACGAACCTCACACAAAACTTGTTCTTATCACATGTTAGAACATCAGTCCCCCTTCCTCGCCTCGTTTGTCTAGGGTTCGTCGTTGTCTTCTTCTTCTTCTTGCGGTGAAGCCGAAACCCCCTTCCTCGCCTCGTTTGTCGTCTTCGTCGCCTCATTCGTCGCTACTTCTTCGTCGTTTGTTGCCACGGGTTCGCCGAAATAGGGTTGGATTTCAAAAACGAAATCGATTTCGATTTCGAAATCAAATTAGAGTTTGAAATCGATTTCGTCGGTTTCGTTTTCAATTTCGAAATTGATTTCAAAAACGAAATCGATTTCGATTTCGAAATCAAATTAGAGTTCAAAATCGATTTCGAAATCTCGGTTTCGTTTTCGATTTCGAAATCGATTTCTAAATTGATTTTGGTCTTGGTTTTGTTTTGAATTAGGGTTCATGGATTTTGCCTCTTGTTTGTTGGTTCAATTTCGAATTAGTATTCATGGTTCGGATGTTGTTCTTGGTTCATGTCAATGGTTTTTGGATTTTTTTTTTTTTTTTTCCTTTAGAAGTTAGATGTTAAAAAATAGAATAAAAAATAAATTATCCAAATACTTCAGTTCAAACAATTATCCAAACAAGGAATTTGTGAAATGAAACGATTTTAAAATCCAGGATTTTGAAATCCCTTCATTTCACAAATCCCTTACCCGGACGTAAGGGATTTCAAAATCCCCTTTTAATAAATTCCTTATTTGGGTGTGTTTGGAATTTAGAAAAGAAGGATTTTTCAAATTCCTTGGAGAGTGAATGGAAGGATTTGGAAATGATTTTGGGAGAGGTTGAATTTGTGAAATCCATTCTTCTTCCCTTCGCTCTTCGCACGAAGCCATGGTCGTCGTCGTCGTTTCTTCTTCGTTCAGAAGTCGCCTCGCCGTCGTCTAGGGTTCGTCAGTTGTTGTCGTTCGTCTAGGGTTCGTTGACTTCATAAACCAACACGATGAAATGCATTAAATACAATTACTAGCAAATTAGAGGGAGGCATATGATTGATTCTTCTCTCTCTCTCTCCCCCTCTATTTGTGTGTGTGTGCGCACCTATGCGTGCATGTCTATATGCGCGTGTGTGATCCTTCCATATTATTTTACTAGATTTACTTCATAAACCAACGTGAGGAAATTCTTAAAATTCACAATAACTAGCAAATTAGAGGGTGGTGCATAAGTGATTCTTATATGTGTGTGTGTGTGTATACCTTAGTAGCATAATCCTTATATAATGGTCTCGCTCCCTGTTAGACTCATGATTCTGCACTTCTTATTACGAACCTCACACAAAACTTGTTCTTATCACATGTTAGAACATCAGTCCCCCTTCCTCGCCTCGTTTGTCTAGGGTTCGTCGTTGTCTTCTTCTTCTTCTTGCGGTGAAGCCGAAACCCCCTTCCTCGCCTCGTTTGTCGTCTTCGTCGCCTCATTCGTCGCCACTTCTTCGTCGTTTGTTGCCACGGGTTCGCCGAAATAGGGTTGGATTTCAAAAACGAAATCGATTTCGATTTCGAAATCAAATTAGAGTTTGAAATCGATTTCGTCGGTTTCGTTTTCAATTTCGAAATTGATTTCAAAAACGAAATCGATTTCGATTTCGAAATCAAATTAGAGTTCAAAATCGATTTCGAAATCTCGGTTTCGTTTTCGATTTCGAAATCGATTTCTAAATTGATTTTGGTCTTGGTTTTGTTTTGAATTAGGGTTCATGGATTTTGCCTCTTGTTTGTTGGTTCAATTTCGAATTAGTATTCATGGTTCGGATGTTGTTATTGGTTCATGTCAATGGTTTTTGGATTTTTTTTTTTTTTTTTTTCCTTTAGAAGTTAGATGTTAAAAAATAGAATAAAAAATAAATTATCCAAATACTTCAGTTCAAACAATTATCCAAACAAGGAATTTGTGAAATGAAACGATTTTAAAATCCAGGATTTTGAAATCCCTTCATTTCACAAATCCCTTACCCGGACGTAAGGGATTTCAAAATCCCCTTTTAATAAATTCCTTATTTGGGTGTGTTTGGAATTTAGAAAAGAAGGATTTTTCAAATTCCTTGGAGAGTGAATGGAAGGATTTGGAAATGATTTTGGGAGAGGTTGAATTTGTGAAATCCATTCTTCTTCCCTTCGCTCTTCGCACGAAGCCATGGTCGTCGTCGTCGTTTCTTCTTCGTTCAGAAGTCGCCTCGCCGTCGTCTAGGGTTCGTCAGTTGTTGTCGTTCGTCTAGGGTTCGTTGACTTCATAAACCAACACGATGAAATGCATTAAATACAATTACTAGCAAATTAGAGGGAGGCATATGATTGATTCTTCTCTCTCTCTCTCCCCCTCTATTTGTGTGTGTGTGCGCACCTATGCGTGCATGTCTATATGCGCGTGTGTGATCCTTCCATATTATTTTACTAGATTTACTTCATAAACCAACGTGAGGAAATTCTTAAAATTCACAATAACTAGCAAATTAGAGGGTGGTGCATAAGTGATTCTTATATGTGTGTGTGTGTGTATACCTTAGTAGCATAATCCTTATATAATGGTCTCGCTCCCTGTTAGACTCATGATTCTGCACTTCTTATTACGAACCTCACACAAAACTTGTTCTTATCACATGTTAGAACATCAGTCCCCCTTCCTCGCCTCGTTTGTCTAGGGTTCGTCGTTGTCTTCTTCTTCTTCTTGCGGTGAAGCCGAAACCCCCTTCCTCGCCTCGTTTGTCGTCTTCGTCGCCTCATTCGTCGCCACTTCTTCGTCGTTTGTTGCCACGGGTTCGCCGAAATAGGGTTGGATTTCAAAAACGAAATCGATTTCGATTTCGAAATCAAATTAGAGTTTGAAATCGATTTCGTCGGTTTCGTTTTCAATTTCGAAATTGATTTCAAAAACGAAATCGATTTCGATTTCGAAATCAAATTAGAGTTCAAAATCGATTTCGAAATCTCGGTTTCGTTTTCGATTTCGAAATCGATTTCTAAATTGATTTTGGTCTTGGTTTTGTTTTGAATTAGGGTTCATGGATTTTGCCTCTTGTTTGTTGGTTCAATTTCGAATTAGTATTCATGGTTCGGATGTTGTTCTTGGTTCATGTCAATGGTTTTTGGATTTTTTTTTTTTTTTTTTCCTTTAGAAGTTAGATGTTAAAAAATAGAATAAAAAATAAATTATCCAAATACTTCAGTTCAAACAATTATCCAAACAAGGAATTTGTGAAATGAAACGATTTTAAAATCCAGGATTTTGAAATCCCTTCATTTCACAAATCCCTTACCCGGACGTAAGGGATTTCAAAATCCCCTTTTAATAAATTCCTTATTTGGGTGTGTTTGGAATTTAGAAAAGAAGGATTTTTCAAATTCCTTGGAGAGTGAATGGAAGGATTTGGAAATGATTTTGGGAGAGGTTGAATTTGTGAAATCCATTCTTCTTCCCTTCGCTCTTCGCACGAAGCCATGGTCGTCGTCATCGTTTCTTCTTCGTTCAGAAGTCGCCTCGCCGTCGTCTAGGGTTCGTCAGTTGTTGTCGTTCGTCTAGGGTTCGTTGACTTCATAAACCAACACGATGAAATGCATTAAATACAATTACTAGCAAATTAGAGGGAGGCATATGATTGATTCTTCTCTCTCTCTCTCCCCCTCTATTTGTGTGTGTGTGCGCACCTATGCGTGCATGTCTATATGCGCGTGTGTGATCCTTCCATATTATTTTACTAGATTTACTTCATAAACCAACGTGAGGAAATTCTTAAAATTCACAATAACTAGCAAATTAGAGGGTGGTGCATAAGTGATTCTTATATGTGTGTGTGTGTGTATACCTTAGTAGCATAATCCTTATATAATGGTCTCGCTCCCTGTTAGACTCATGATTCTGCACTTCTTATTACGAACCTCACACAAAACTTGTTCTTATCACATGTTAGAACATCAGTCCCCCCCTCCCCCCCCCCCCCCCCCCCCCGCTTTGTGTTTCTAAGATATATCTACACAAGTTCTATGCAAACTACTAGATTATATGGTAAGTAATAATTGATTTCTAATCTTTTTTTTTTTTTTTTTATCTAGAAACAAAATTGCGTTGAGTAACGATTTTATCCAAGAAATCAAGAACGAACCCTAAACCACAATTAAGAAATCATCAAGCAATCAAACCCTAAACCCCAATCAAAATCGAAATCCTAAACCCTAATCGAAATTGAAATTGAAATCGAACCCAAAACCCCAATCGAAATCGAAATTAGGAAGTACAACCTGTCTTTTACCGTATTTCAATTTTTTGAAATCGAATCAAAACCCTATTTCGGTTTCGAGTTTCAATTTCGAAATCGAAACCCTAAGCAGACGATGAAGATGAGGACGGCAACGAGGCAACGACGATGGCGAAGAACACGGTTGAAGAAGAAGAAGGACGGAGGAGGACGACGAACCAGAGGAGGACGGAGGACGCGAAGAACACAGTTGAAGAAGAACCAGACAAAGACGATGGAGAAGGAGCAGACGACGAAGGCGATGGCGGATGGGGAAGAAGCAGACGAAGACGACGAAGGTGATGGAGGATGGAGAAGACGGTTGTGCCTTTTTTTTTAGTTGGGAATGAGATGGTAATTATGAGAAACAACTTTTTTTTTGTTTTTCACTTCTTCAGAAAAAGTGGGAATGATTCTTGGTTTTGGGATGGGAGTGGGAACGGAAATTGATTTACCAAATGTTATGCCCAACCAAAAATCCCAAAAATCTGGGAATGGGATGGGAACAGTTACCAAACCCGGCCTAAGCAACCCTATATTCGAAGTTTCTAGTTAAACAGTAGATTTGCAATGCTGTATCTTTAGAAGTGCCCCTTAATCTTCTCACATTTATCACTCTATATCAATGGGAGACTATCTTTAGTGGGACTCCCCTTTTCTATATCTCTTATTATATGCAGATAATGTTTACGCACATGCTATGCTCCACCCATAATAATGCATGACAAGCATGGAGTACTATAGTGGAAGTGATAAAATGCATTTTTATTTTCTCTTCAGTGAACCAGTTGGACATTATCTCCTTTGGTCTACAGAAATGTACTTCACTCCCATGTCAAAACTAAATGATCTCTTAATTATTCATTGGGATTAATGGTCAATAAGAAAAGGGAATTTGCTATGAAAATAAAAAGTCATATACAGAAATAACCTCTTTCTTTTCTTCTTCTTTTTTTTTCTTTGTTAATTTTTAATCTTGCTGAAGAAAAAAGATACTTAACAGGGAATTTACATCATTTTGGTTATGAGGGACTGAGGGAGGGCATTTGGCAGTATCAGTTGTTTGGGGGAGAGCTTGAAAGGGAGAAAATGGATGATAATGCAGAGTGGGAAAGATAACTTTGACTTGGGGGTGGAGGGTGAGGTGGTCGTGGGGGTCATTAAGGTTCCAATGTTGGAGAACTGGTGAATCATTTTGCATCCCATTTTTTATCATTTAGTATTAAATCCATATGATTTGGGGTTCAAAGTGAAATATATACTTCATGGAAGCCTAAGTATTATTACCGTTATCACGAGTTCTTCCATTTTCTGCCTGTTTTAGGTATATGTTTCGATGCTGCTTAAATTTCTTTTTTCTTGATGTGGTAGCAGTCCACTGGCAGAGCTCATATGCGTTCCTTGAAGCAAAACAATGCCGCAACTCAAGTTATGGCATCAAATTCTGTTGACATGAAGTTCCAGAAACTGTGAGTACACATATTTAATAATGCATGTATACTTTTAGACATTTTTTTTTTTTACTTTGGATAATCCATTTGGTGGAAGGATGATTTTGTCAATTTTTCTTTTCTTTCGGTTAGATATTTATTGATGCAAGTGAAGCAAGCTAAGGGGTGATTCGTTGCAATCTGCTGTCATTTTTGTGTAAACTCTGTTGTGAAGGTTTTTTGCTTGAAATTTCAACAAATTCTGAAATGGGTATATGTAGGGGACTTCTATAATTCTGAAGTTCTCTGAGTTCTAGCTCAACCTGATTGCATAATGTATTGCAAAGATTAGCTTCTCATTACACAAAAAGCAGAGAGGGACTGTTATAGAATGAGCTCTTTCGTGTAAATAGACCCACGCAGCTGACCCTACTTAAGTGTCACAAATGCTTTATTGTTGTAATCTTGACTAGTTCAATTTAATTGCATGGTGCCATTTAACATTTGGATGGTCACGCTTCCAATTCAATTTTGTTGCATGATAGGTCGTATTATTCGATTTGTAGGTTGTCCCTTTTCTATTAATTTTATCTATCATTTTTTACGCATGTATATCTACATCCTAAATGAATTTAATTAGAATGAGAATGGATGAGAGCTCTTGAGACCCTAAAGCTAATCTTCCTGTGTTTTTGAATTAAAAAAGAAGGAAAAAGTTTACCAATAAAGACCTAAAATTTATTTGTACTATAATTTAAAATGTAAAAAAATAAAATAAAATAAAATAAAATAAAAAGGAATTAAACTAATCACATGGAATAATTTAGAAGATAAAAAGGGTAAATTAAAGTAATTACAATATTTTTATAATATATAATCGAGAAAAAGAAAAGTGATGCCAGTCTGCCAATAAATAAATCTCTTACTAAAATTTCCTTTTTACCATTTCCAGGAAAGAAATCTCAGCATATGAAATTTAGAAACATGCAATTTATCTGTATATAAATTCTCGTGAATTTCCCTCATTACGGTCATATATACATGTGTCTGTGTGTGTTTGCCTTTCTTAGTGTGGTGGCTTGTGTTTGATCGAATAACTACATTTAGCCCCTTCAGATTTCTTTGATGGGTCTGAGCAAGCTGCACAAGTAGAAAAGGCCGGTTTACCAATGAGTGTGTGTGTATGTTATTTTTTCTATGAACCCAATATGGTTTTGACTCCTAGAAAATGTGCAGATCTCTTGGTTTACCTCTTCCAAGGAAGGAAACATTATCTAGACACACTTTTTTAGGCCCAAATGGTCTTCGAGGTCAATGGCTTGGCCCAAGCCCAGAGATAAAGGTAAAGTTCCAGCATGACATTCATCTTATGTGAAACTTTATTATTCATTGGGTATTTATTTGTTCTATTTGGTACAGGTAAACTATCCAACGTATGCTGAGTTAACTCCAAATGAAAATTCTAGGTAAGGACTCTTACAAGACTATTGTTTCTTTCTTTAGCCAACAGTTTGCGATTCTGTTGTTACTGGTAACCTTTTTCTTCAAGTGTTCTTTGTTAATGTATTTTTGTTAAACATTTGAGGTTTCTTTGGTTTCGTTTTCAAAATAGTTGTCAAAAATTTTGAAAACAGTTTTTCAACACAGCTTTTAAAATTGGTGAGAAGTTGTTTGGTTTAGTTTTGAAAAAAATATGAAAGAGAGAATATTTATTGATAATGTGTTTCAAATAAAACAGTAAAAGTGATGTGATTGATTAAGTATGATGTTGGAAAAGAGAGATGACAATGATGTTTGTTGAGTGAGTTAGTGGTAGAGAAATAAAAAGTAAAAATGAGGAAAAAATAAAAAAAATTAAAAATTAAAATTTTAAAATAATAAAAATATAACATTGTAAGTAGGTTATGTGACAGAATGAGTATTGAATTTTTTTTTTATGAATTGTGTTGTTAAATGAAAGGCAGTTGAATTTTTTGTTTCCAAAAACGGAGAACTGTTTTCGGAAAACAGAAAACTATTTTTGGAAACACAACCAAACAGGCCCTTAATGTCTGAATATCCAAACCCTAATATTAAATTTGCCTTGTAATGTGCAACATTAACCGTCTGTTGTCACATGGTAATAGCGAGAATAAGGCTGGGCAATATGACATTGTGGCAGTACAAGATGATGGAGAAGCTAGATCTACCATGGAATCTGTACTATCCCTAGATGATGGTCAATGGTTATGTCCCACTGAGAAGTCAAGTTTGATGTTCAAAAATGAACCAACAAATGAACATTTTCTATTGAGCAATATCAGGCAACCGTCTCCCCCTCCAGTTCTTGCACGGGTGCAACCAGAATCTATTCCAATCTTGCCATCCAGGGTTGCAGATCCAAGACCTGGGCCGGCTAAACCATTTGAGGATGGGATTCCCGGTTCCAATTCCTATCAGCATTTACATATTGTAAGTCTTCTGTGCTGATTGTTGAGGTGTAAATGTTGACCCCTCATTTTTCTTGGTGACCTTTGCTTTGCTTGACAGTTTTATGTTTTGATTTTAAGATTTAATGTTGGGTATTAAAATTTGTTATGAATGCTAACTGCTTAGTGATGATGGTTGCGTGCAACTTACATTGCAGCCGGTAAAAATGATGGATGATTTTTTGAGGTTGGCCCGAGGTAACACAACCAAAAATCTGGAAACATGTGGTGTCCTGGCTGGTTCACTGGTTAGTAGTACAATTTCATTTTTTCCACTTCGCAATAAATGGAAGGGCTATTTTTATTGATTCATCTTACACTAATTGTTTTATCTATTTGTAGAAAAACAGGGTATTCCATATAACCACACTTATAATACCAAAACAGGAGTCAACTTCAGATTCGGTAAGACTTTACCTACCTTTGTTGATATTTGCTACAAGAGTTTCGTAATTTCTTGAATTTAAGGAATTCAGCCTTTTATTTTTTTATTTTATTTTTGTATTGTCAACATACCGTTGAATAATTTATTTGTTATCTGGGGAAAAAAGGGAAGAACGAAAAGTCAGTATGCCTAACAAAAAGATTTTCAGGACACTGATATTAAGATTATATCCCCAGAACAGTTTCTTGTTCCATTTGAATTTTTTCATTGTTTTGATCAGCGATACTAGCCAATGCTATTTCCTCCTTCCTTCTTCCTCCTCCTCTCTCTCTCTCTCTCTCCCTCTCTCCAGATCCGGTGCCGGGCACTGTATTTGTGCATGGTGCACAGGTCCGGTGCACAGATCTGGCGCTGTGTGCCGGATTTGCACGCACACACTCACAGAGAGAGAGAGAGAGAGAGAGAGAAGGAAGACGAAGAGGAAGAAAAAGAAGGTGTCGGGCTGTTACGAGGGTGGGTGGCGGTTGGGGTTGCGGGGGGTGGGTGTGCATAGATCCTGCGGCACCAGACCTGTGCTTGGAGCACAAATTAGGTGCCCTGGACCAGATCTGCAGGGGGAGAGAGAGAGCGAGAGGAGGAGGTGGTGGGGTTGGGGGGTAGATTTTGAAAATAATTAGGAATAAAAGTTTGTTTTTTTTTTCAAAATGAGGGTGTTAGTGAATTTTTGGAAAAATAAAAAAATATTTTTTTAAAAAAAAGAAAAATGGAAGGGCGTTGTTTTGCAACCCAAAAAAAAAAGGTCAAAAGGGTTGACGGATATCTAATAAATGATAGGGGAGGTTTGTGGGTTTAGGCAAATTCCCTTATTATAACTAATTTTTTTTTTGGGAGTTGCCTTTAAATAGACCTCTTGTTATTAAGGTTGGTAGATTTTGAATATTGATATTGAAAATTGATTAGTATTCAATACTGATATAGAAAATTGATTAGTATTGATTTCTCCGGTCGGCCAAGTTTCTGGCCAGACCCCCACACTGTACATTGATGTTTTGTACATTTAATCTTCAATTCCTCCATCCTACTCCACTGCTCTATTTTAGGAGTTCAGCCAAAATTCCATTAATATCATGATGTAGTAGCGACTTGGGCACACTTGATGAGTTTGAAACTTAACAACAATAAATAAATAAAAAAAGATTTTAAATTTACATATTAAGGGTATTGTTGGTAGTTCATATATTGTTACACCATAAAAGAACTACCACTCTGTGCCCGCTCACGCTTTGCTGACCTATCGCATGGTAAAGAGAAGAAAGTATGAAAGAATGGTAAACGGAGCACATCGCAGAAAGGTCGTTGCTCTCCCTTTATATGTATTGCCCTTCCATTAAAGATGAGGGGCAGACCACTACTCCTCTATCCCTTAAATACTATAAGGAAAAAATAAATAAATATTACCTCAAGGTAGATAACGAATTGCTGATAGCAGTATTTTGGTCTAGGTTCTCCAACTTTGTTGTCTTATTGGTTTCACATTACAATTTTGTTTGGATTTTATAATATATGAAATGATTGAAGAATTTCTTTATCATGCTCAGTGTCAGACATTGAATGAAGAAGAAATTTTTGAAGTTCAGGACAAGTTGTCTCTTTTTCCTCTTGGGTGGATCCATGTAAGGCTGACTACCTATTGCTATTTATTTTTCTGCTTTGTTGGTTGCATTTTGTTTCTTTTTATTATTTGTGGCTTGACTGAGAATGGTAGTAACGAAAGTTGGTCAGATCATTGTAGGATTATTGTATCTAAAAACCTCTTGTTGTATGTCTAATTCATTATGGATAAATTGGTGATATAGTAAATAGGTTAGCTCAATTTTGGGGAAATTCATTTAGATCTTTTGGTCAGTTGAGACATTGTTTTGTTCTTCACTCTAGTATAGTTTCTCATATGTGATTTATCAAGTGATAAATCTTCACATTTTGACCTGTCTGATATGCAAACCTAAATTTTAGATTATTGAATAAGAATATTATCTGGATGCCTTGTCATATGCCATCATAGGTACTGGTACGTGTTGTTTTTTCACCCCCAAGCCAGACATGAAATTGGGGTCAAAGGCTATTTTATTTATAGAAGTGTGCAAACTGAAAATAAATCTCAAGAGGTTTTGATTGATTGTTTTCTTGGTCTTAATTTTAAACCCTCGTTGGCCTATTTCATGATTAGATTTTCGTGCATTTTGCTTGATTCATGTAAGTTGGTAGTAAAAAAATCTTTTACATTGTTGTTTAGTTTGAGCACCATCCTCAAAAAAGTTTTTAAACAAATAACCGGCTATTGAGTTATAACGTGATGAAAATCTCTCTATTTCTGACATTTTATTTACCTATTCTCTTTTTGTGTTCAGACTCACCCATCGCAAACCTGTTTTATGTCATCAGTTGATCTGCACACACACTACTCTTATCAGGTAATGAACTACCATTCTTCATGTTATTAGTCATTGACGCCAATTACCTCAGAACTTTTCTTCCCCCTCTGAATTTGTTCATATTTGGCATAAAATTAATGCTAACATCAAAGTGAGTGTAATAGAACTTTTAGTATGCTTACTTTCAGAAACCCTGTAGTTTAAGTTTAAAATGATGGTACATATTTCCTTTGGTGGATGACAGATGTTTCGAAGTTCTTACTAATAGTCAAATTGTTGACAATGGTAAAGCTTTATTGACCAATTACCTATCAATCCCCACGTCACTTGTGATAAAATATGTTAATGGTTGACCAGAAATGACATTGAACCATTTTTAAATAAAACTCACATTATACCTAAAGAGATACTACATGAACATAAGAATTTTTAGTACATTATTTTAATATGCATAGAAAGTTGAATTATGTTGTCACAAGCAATAGTTCATGGTTCATGCTCTCTAACTAGAAACTATATATATGTCTCTCTATGTGTGTATTAAGTTTCAGAATATTTATATTTTTCTCATTTTCTTCATAAAGAAAATTTTATTGTAATCTTGAGAAGGAAGACAACAAAGCCATCCTCGCATAGACCACATCCAAGAAAACCTTGTTCTGTAACAATCACCCAAAACCTTATAGATGTGGTCATATATGTCAGGGTATTTAGAGAGAGTATTTGATATATGTTTGACATTAAGATATTTCCTTTTCAGTTAAAGATGCATGAAAAGAGGAATGTGTTATGTTACTAATAGTCAAATTGTTGACAATGAATGGTAAAGCTTTATTGACCAATTACCTATCAATCCCCATGTCATTTGTGATAAAATATGTTAATGGTTGACCAGAAATGACATTGAACCACAAAGGGAAGAAGAGGCTGGGCATCTGAACATAATTATAGAAGTGTTTAATGCTCTAATATATTTTGTGCGACTTGTTCCTTTTGAATTAATTGAAAGAGGTTGCATGCTTTACATAGGTCTAAAAAGCATATATGGGACATGTATACTGCACAATAGAGATGATGACGCCAGTTTTCAAGAATTAGGACACAGACACGTCAACAATATGTTGAATAAAATAATCTCGCATAGATATTTAGGGAAGTAAATAGAACTATTATCCATTTTTAAATAAAACTCACATTATACCTAAAGAGATACTACATGAACATAAGAATTTTTAGTACATTATTTTAATATGCATAGAAAGTTGAATTATGTTGTCACAAGCAATAGTTCATGGTTCATGCTCTCTAACTAGAAACTATATATATGTCTCTCTCTATGTGTGTATTAAGTTTCAGAATATTTATATTTTTCTCATTTTCTTCATAAAGAAAATTTTATTGTAATCTTGAGAAGGAAGACAACAAAGCCATCCTCGCATAGACCACATCCAAGAAAACCTTGTTCTGTAACAATCACCCAAAACCTTATAGATGTGGTCATATATGTCAGGGTATTTAGAGAGAGTATTTGATATATGTTTGACATTAAGATATTTCCTTTTCAGTTAAAGATGCATGAAAAGAGGAATGTGTTATGTTACTAATAGTCAAATTGTTGACAATGAATGGTAAAGCTTTATTGACCAATTACCTATCAATCCCCACGTCACTTGTGATAAAATATGTTAATGGTTGACCAGAAATGACATTGAACCACAAAGGGAAGAAGAGGCTGGGCATCTGAACATAATTATAGAAGTGTTTAATGCTCTAATATATTTTGTGCGACTTGTTCCTTTTGAATTAATTGAAAGAGGTTGCATGCTTTACATAGGTCTAAAAAGCATATATGGGACATGTATACTGCACAATAGAGATGATGACGCCAGTTTTCAAGAATTAGGACACAGACACGTCAACAATATGTTGAATAAAATAATCTCGCATAGATATTTAGGGAAGTAAATAGAACTATTATCCATTTTTAAATAAAACTCACATTATACCTAAAGAGATACTACATGAACATAAGAATTTTTAGTACATTATTTTAATATGCATAGAAAGTTGAATTATGTTGTCACAAGCAATAGTTCATGGTTCATGCTCTCTAACTAGAAACTATATATATGTCTCTCTCTATGTGTGTATTAAGTTTCAGAATATTTATATTTTTCTCATTTTCTTCATAAAGAAAATTTTATTGTAATCTTGAGAAGGAAGACAACAAAGCCATCCTCGCATAGACCACATCCAAGAAAACCATGTTCTGTAACAATCACCCAAAACCTTATAGATGTGGTCATATATGTCAGGGTATTTAGAGAGAGTATTTGATATATGTTTGACATTAAGATATTTCCTTTTCAGTTAAAGATGCATGAAAAGAGGAATGTGTTATGTTACATGAGCAGGCGACCTTTTTGTGAGGTGTTCATGCTTTTTAGATATAGATTTTAAATATTCTAACGGTTCAGGGAGGGGAGGGGAGTGGAAGGGAGGGGAGAGGATTTTCTTTTCTTTGTTCTGTTTGGATATATATCGGGGTATTCACTTCCATTGGGTAATATGACTAGTATATCTTTTATGTATATGTATAGTAGGAGACAACAACAACAACAACTAAGCCTTTGTCCCACTTATATATTGTCGGCTACATGAATTCTTTTACGGCATAGTGATCGATCAAGGTCACCCCCTCCATCAGGCTTAATGTCATCAAATCAATTCTAATAATCTTGTTCTAAGTCTTCTTAGGTCTTCCTCTTTCTCTAGTAGTCCCTACACTTGAACTAAATCACATTTTCTCACTGGTGCTTTTATGGGTCTTCTATGCACATACCTAAACTATCGTAAACAATTTTCTTTAATATTCTCTTCGATGAATGTTATTCCTAAATTCTCTCTTATAGTTTTATTCTTAATTTTATCAATTCTTGTCTTCTCACTCATTCATCATAACATCCTCATTTCTATCACCTCAATTTTCTAGACATGTTTTGTTTTTACCGTCCAACATTCAGAACCATACAGCAGTGCCGGTCTTACAACAGTTTTATAGAATTTTCCTTTTAGTTTCAACGGTACCCTACGATCACAAATCACCCCAACTGTACTTCTCCACTTTAACCAACCTGCCTTGACTCTATGCATAATATTCTCTTTGATTTCGTCATTACTCTGAATCATTGAACCTAAATATCTAAATTGATCAATCTTTGGAACCTCTTCATCTCCAATTTTGACCGCACGAACATCTCCCCAGGCATTACTAAAATTGCAATGCATGTATTCCATTTTGCTTCTGCTAATCTTAAAACCTTTAAACAAGGCTTGTCTCTATCTTTCTAACTTAGAATTAAGACTTATTCTATTCTCGTCAATTAGTACTATATTATCCGCAAACAACATACTCCAAGGTACCCATCTTGAATATGTTTTGTGAGCTCATCCATCAATAAAACGAAGAGATAAAAACTTAAAGATGATCCTTGATGTAAACATATATTAATAGGAAATGCAAAAGTATTGTCTTTTCCTGTTCGAAAACTAATGACTATATCTTCATACATATCCTTAATTACCTCGATGTACACATTGGATACCTGTTTCTTTTTAAGCACCCACTACAAAACTGCTCTGGGTACCCGATCAAAGAAATAAAATAGTAATTAAATAGGGGTAAACTAGTAAGCTTAAAGGGAAAAAATTGGAAGGAAAGTGAATCATTCTGATTTGGAAGGATTCACTTTTCTTCCAAATCTGACCTCCTAAACTCCTCTCCCCTCCATCCAAGCATACAAACCCTCCCCTTCCCCTCCCCACTTTCCCTTGATCCCAATGGAGTGTAACTCAACTCATCCTGGACCCTTCATATGTAAACTTATAACTTGATTAGGTAAACCTGAAGAAACTCGTTTAAAATCAAATATTCTGGCCCAAAAACAATAAGGCACCTTCCATTAGTGTTTTTGAGTTTGTATTTTGTTTTTGTTCCCAATTTTCGGGAATAGAGACAAAAAAAAATATATTATCTTCTGTTGGGATAATAAGAGAGCCATATGTTTTTTCTCAGTTCCATTTCCACTTTTCTGGGATCAGAAACAAAAATCTGAATAAAAAGCACTAAGAAACACCACCTAGTAACGGCAATCCATAATTATCAACTAAAAACTTACCAAACTATGCTAGACTCTAAAAATGAAAAACCTAATTAACGTCAAACTTTCTGAAAATAAACTCACATGAAACTTAAAATAACTAATTGCACAAAATAATTATTTAAAGCATTCTTCTGTGTAATTACTTGGGTGATTTTTTCAGAAGATCCATTGGCCCTTGCCTAATTGCTGTACTTCTATTTTGAGCTTAATATTGGATAATTAGTTCCTAGTGTTTCCTCTTGAGTTCTACATGTATACTAAATTTGCATTATGATGGAAATTTCTGCTTTTTGGCTGCTTTCCAGATCATGTTACCGGAGGCAATTGCAATAGTTATGGCGCCTACTGATAAATCTAGGTACGTCGCATGATAACTTTTTCATACCCTGGACATGATTTTTACATATGTTTGTACTTGGTAAATGAATTCCTTAATTTCATCATTGCATGATAACTTTTTCACTGCTTTTGACTCTAACCTGCTGTCGATCACCTATCCCATGTGTTCTTGGAAATGTGTGGCCCAATTTAATATTATAATTTGGGAGTAGAAAACACGTCATTATTTCTTAATGACTATTCAAAGACTTAGCGGGTTACAGGAATGCCAAGTAGCATGGTATTCTACTGCAGAAAGGTGTTTGTAACTCTTGATGGAGTTTTTCCTAGAATTTTTATAGAAGTTGGTGTAGTGTGGCCTTCCTTTCATTGCTTCATTTTCTCCCAAAGCTTTAGTTCCCACTTTAATTCACTCGATTTTGCTCTCTTCCTGGTTGACTTTCATTTTCACAACAAGCCTTATTTTACTCCACCGTAGAATCACACGTGGAAAAAGAAAAGGAGGAAGATTCATTTTTGTAAAGGTTTGTGCACCTAGGTCTTATTAGTGAAAAAGGAAAAAAAAATTGCGGTGGACTAGTGCCTTCAACAAATTATTTTCCTGTTAAAAAAATTAAAATAAAATGTAAATCTGTATTTTGTTTTTGTTACCTTTTTTAGCATTGAAATATGTCACTTCTAGAGAGTTCAGAGCTGCTGAGAAATCTTAACATTACTAGTGACTATGATTTCACATTACTGAGCTGAAATATGTCACTTCTAGAGTTCAGAGGTGCTGACTAAGTTTGGCTGGTGATACTAATAAATAAACTAAACTAAAAGCAACCAAGAGCATAGTGACATTGCTAAATGAGTTCAACCTAATCATAGCACCTTAGAGTGGGCAAAAAATGAACCCAAGTTGTACTAGTTTCTTTGACTGCTTATTTCATTTTATCGGAATGTTGATAAATCAAGACCATCCCTATGTATATGGGTGCCCAAAGCAAAATAATGAATTGGTGCCTTCAAAATTTAGATGAATTCAATGGACGTTGTGTTTTTTAGAACAAAAACTATGGAATTATTATGTGATTTTTTTTTTTTCAAAACAAATTAGGGATTTTGGACTATCCCATGGACGAATTATGCTATTAATTATTTTTTGTTTTATGAAAAAACAAAGACATACATCACCTAAAAACATTGGTGCCCCTATTAAGGGCAAGCCTTGACACTTGAAAAAACTGAATGTTGCATTGTAAGGAAATTGACAACCAAATGATTTCAAGGTTGGAAAAAAAAAAATTGAAGCTAATAAAAATAAACATAAAAAAAGGGTTTAGTCTTGACATGTTGGTTCTTTTTGGTTGGTGAATTTTTTTTCCTATGCCTTCAGTCGTACGAGAGACTAGAATTTTATGATACTCAAAAGGATGAATTCAAAATACAGCAGTTTGAATTAAGCCTGAGGTGTAAGCAAAAAGTGCATCCCCCCCTCCCCCAAACACATACACACACACACTAAGAGATCATTACTATTCTCTCTCTCTCTCTCTCCCCCCATTGGGACTGATGATTTTTTTTAGGGGGGGGACATTTTTGTGGCACTAATTCTTCTTTGTCTTGCAATGCTACTGCAGTCCACATGGCATATTTCACCTCTCTGACCCAGGCGGTGTTTCTGTCATCCGAAACTGCGAACAACGTGGTTTTCATCCCCACGAGGAGCCTGAAGACGGGACTCCAATTTATGAACACTGTTCTCATGTTTATATGAATCCCAAATTGAAGTTTGATGTGGTTGATCTTCGATGAAAGTGTAACAACTTCTCAATTCTGAGCCGGTACTTGCGTAATTTATGTAGATGAAAGTGGAAAAAAAACGTTAAGAGGCTCCGTTCAAAAACTCACCCGGAGGATCATACTGTAAATACTTTTGACTGGTGTTGTTAAAAGAGTGTATTCTTGTACTATAACTAGAGGGTCTGAAAGTGTTCTATGTCATAATTTTGTCTCATTTTCTAATTCCATTTCACAGTATAATAGAATTATTTTCACTGCAGTACTTGTTTTGAAGCAGAAGCAGAAGCAGGTAGAGGTTATAAAAGATTTGTGCTGTACTCATCCTGTGTTAGAACCGTTGAGTATTCATCTACTTGCACATTTGAGGTTAGAAGTGTTTCCGATGGAAAAACTGTAGGATGTTTCTTTATTGTTTAGGATTTGTACTTGGGGAGAGAGAGATTTCACATAATTAATGTTGCAAATTAAGGATGTTTTAAGTTGAGAGAGAGAGAAAAAGCTAAATAATGGGAGGTTTGTGACTGTGAGAAGTGGCATGGAAGGTAAATGATAAAAAAATTATATTACTAAATATACAACTCATAAATTTTAACGTATATGCATAAAATCTTTAAAAAAAAAAAAAAGAAAGGGAAATCTCTCTTTCTAAAGCTTTTCTTTTCTCCTATAAAGTTAAATTCTTCCTTTATTTTCCTGTTCTTCCTTCAATCACTTTGAACCTTACTTTCAAACACAAACATTTCAACATTAAACCTCCTTCAGCACATATCCTACCAACCACATTCCCATAATTTCGTGTGAGGTTTGTATAATATTCGAAGGACTCAAGAGTGAACGAACAAGTAAAAAACTCATGGTATTTTTTTCTTTGACAGTGAAATCGTGTTTTGTCCAGAGTTTGGCTCCAAGTTTTGTGTTGGCATAATTCAGTGACTTATTGAGTTGTATTTTTCATTCGTGCAATAATTTATAAGGTATAATGTATATCATTTGCTGTTGAAGATAAAATACGAAGACTATCGATCCATTCAAAAAAGATCTTTAAGCACTCTAGTTGATTATGATGAGGTACAGGTATTAATACATATAAGCAATACCACTTACATAAGCCCATAATGTTTTTTTAAAGCTAAAACTGGTTAAAAACTAGGATTTAGATAATTAGGGTGCGTACAACATTCAGACGGTCTATATGGACATCCTGACGATTTCTAGGTAGAAGATTATGCGTTCAGATGGTCAAGTCAACCGTTCATACACCTAGTCCACTACTTGGAACAATCCGGATGGCCAATTGGAACATCTGGAACGATACGAACACTACGATGAATAAGAGATGATTCTTCTATTGATTTATTTCCTTTCTGGAATCTTAGAGTTATGGAAAGTTAGGGTTTCAAGGTTTTTGCTTGTATGTATAAAGCAATCCCTAACCGTCTAGGTCATGTGTGATTTAGAGAGCTTATCCATCATGTATTTATCACCTGAAGTCATGAGAGGTGGAAGTTCTCCTTTAAAGTTATATTCTACATTCTTTCCTATTCTTTCTTCAATCACTTTCAACCTTATTTTCTAATACAAACCTTTCAACATCAAACCTTCTTCAACACAAATCCTATCAACCACATTTCCTATAATTTCAAGTAAAGTTTGTATAAAATTCAAAAGAGTCAAGAGTTAGTGAACAAGCAAAAGACTTAACGATAACTTTAATTTTTTTTTGTCACTTAAAAGACAATGAAATCGTGTTTCGTCCGGACGTATTGGTCTGAATGAAAAGCATTTTCGTTATGCCCCAATTTTTGTGTTGGTATAATTCGGTGACTTATGAAGTAGTATTTTTCATTTGTCTAATAATTTATAAGGTGATAGTATGTCCACTACTATCGAATATTAAATATGAAGTCTATTGACGCATTCAAAGAATATCTTTAAGCACTTCGGTTGATTATGATGAGGTACATGTATTAATGCATACACGCAACACCAATTACAACATTCAGATGGTCCCTACAGACATCCTGGCAATTTCTGGGTATAAGAGTATACATCTGGATGGTCAGTCAACCATTTGGACACCTAGCCCACTGCATGGAACAATCCGGATGGCCAATTGGAGAGTTTGAACGATAGCTATGCCTCGATGAGTAAGACATGATTTTTCCATTAATTTTATTTCTTTTGTAGAATCTTAGAATTATGGAAAGTTAGGGTATCAAGATTTTAGCTTGCGTGGATAAGCAATCCCTAACTATCTAGGTCATGTGTGATTTAGAGAGTTTATCCATCATGTCTTTATCACCTGAATTTCTAAGTGGTGGAAGTTCTCTTCCCTTGATTCATGGCCTATCATTGTGCTTAATTGCCTAAGTGAATCAAATAGATTTTGTTTTAAAAATAAAAAATCACCACCTACCTAGCTAGAGGATTGTATTCGAATATTGTGCTTAATCGCCCTTTTGCTGGAGGAGATTAGTGTTCCACAGGTTCTGTGAAGCCAAGAAACTAATATAGTTCTCAAGTGAGGAGTTTGAAGATGTCGCCAATTGAACTAGAGCGATGAGTTCCAAAATGTTCATGTAATAGATAAGTAGCTAGACAAAGGAAGCTAAGCATGTGAGACTTCGAGGAAAGTAGTATAGTGTAAGTCTAGAAATTGGTAGCTATAGCATTATATATTAGTGGATTGTGTATGTTGTGAAATGTTGTAAAGGTTTTTACCCTTTTTAGGATTTTCCACGTAAAAATCTCACACTTTATACTTTCGCATTGCATATCTTTATGTTTGTGATTTTATTTTAACCTTGTGTGTTTAATTGAATAGATTAAAATATTATTGAAATCATAGATTCATTGAATAGGTTTTATTTAGTACCAGAAGGTATAAAGTTTAATTTCTTATTCACTCGTTCTCCTCTCTAGGCTATTTTTATAACTTGCGTCGGTTATTTGATTAGTATCAAAGTAAGTTCCCTACCTGACTAGGTTTATACCTAGGGGATTTTGTCTTGCATGAAATTCTAATAGGTTCAAGTGCACGATTTTTGTGTTCATCTAGTCCTTATTATTTGTTTTAGTACATATTTTGTTTTACATTTAATTAGATCTAGCAATAAGAGAATGCACGTCAGTAGGGCGACCATCATTTTTTCCTAGGATGTTTATGACTCATAAAATATCTTACTGTTTGTTGTTGCCAATTACAATTTTTTTTGGCTAAGTATTTGTATTAAAGAGGTTTAAACTTTGGACACTTTCATAGTTTTTATTATTATCTTATTTTGTTCGATGCTTGTTTTTCGTTTTACTCTTTTGTTTCTTGCGAATATTGGTTCCTACACATCATGTAGCTTCTGCTATTTTTGATTGTATGATCGCTAGCACTATGTTTAGTACATGAGGTTTAATTTAATAATAAAATAATTATTCTAGGTATTCGCTAATCACACAAATTATGGAATTAGACAATTCCAAATAAAACATAATATTAGATTGGATGGTTCATAAAATTCAAAATGAAAAAATATTAATAAAGCAATTGTTTCCATTACCCAATCACCTTTTTCCGGTGACGTTGTCAGATATCCAAGGGCAACCTCACAGGAATATTGACGAATGTTTGAAAATTTCGTCGAAATGTTGGCGGAACTCCTATAAAATTGTCAAAATGTCCACTAGAGAGTTCCGACAATGTCTTAGAAATTCCGAAAACATTAGTACAACACTAATAGTTTTTGTAGTAATTGGAATGTTGTCAGAACTCCGGTAATATGACAAGAATATTGCCAATACAATAGTTATTGGCAACCTCACAGGAATATTGACGAATGTTTGAAAATTTCGTCAAAATGTTGGCGGAACTCCAACAAAATTGTCAGAATGTCACTAGAGTTCTAGCAATGTCTTTGAAATTTCGAAAACATTTGTAGAACATCAATAGATCTTTTTGTAGTGATTGGAATGTTGTTAGAACTCCGGTAATAGGACAAGAATATTGCCAATACTCTAGTTATTTGTACGACCAGAGCTCTAGTGTCATCGGAATGTTGCCGGATTTTATTCACTTAATATTAACTTAAATTTATTTTAATTCTATGTTCAAATATTCATCATCAGAAATAATATATTTTATTGGACAATTCATTGAATTCCTATATTTAAATCTTAAACAGTCAAACAAGATAACAGTAAATCATTTCATTCGAACCATATAAATATTTCATTCCTATAACTCATAATTACATTCTTTTTTGTTTTTTTGGTACAATTAAAAATAAAAATAAAAATAAAATAATAAAAATAAATAATATATATATATATATATATTATTTATTTTTATTTTTTTATTTTTTATTTTTTTTAACAGTAAAATGTATTCGGATCAATTTATACGAACTTCGACCAATCTTTCTGAGTGACCTTAAAGGCGCACTCCTTCACATCAGCCGAGTACATTCATTATTAAATTCAAAATTTAATTCTTGAAGGACTCTCCAAAAAGATAAAATTCAAAATTTAATTCTTGAAGTACTCTTCAAAAAGATGAAACATTGATGGACAAGAAAAGATTCGGTTCTCATTATTACGTTCCATTAAATTACTTGAAAGCAATGAAAACGAAATGTTTACTTTAAAACTAAACCTACCGTAGTTTAGTATCTAGAGAACAACTCCTTGAATCCAAACAGCAATTCCTTCTCTTTTTGTCCAAAATTACTCTATTGAAAGAATGTCTTATTCTAAATGAATTAATTGAATAAAATTTACATATTTCTTTCAGTTCAGGTAATTTTTTAGCCATATTTTGATCTAATTATTCAAGATAATAGCATTTCAATTATAATGAAAAATAGTTGGTCAGCTAATGTGCTTGCTTTTTTAAAATTTTTATGATCAAACACCGAAATAGAACAATTCATTTACTTGACTAGCTAAGAAATTGTACAATTCGCAAATTGAATGACAAACCAAACAGACCCTAAGATTTGAAGTTCATCCAAATTCTGATAATAAACTACAGAATAATGAATTAAATTCTCTGAAGAAAAAATCAAGTTCTGGCAGGCAACAGAAGCAAATCTACAGAGGGGCAAAGCTTTTACCAATCCATCACAGTGGCAATATATCTGCAACCAATTCATCAATCAACAAATTCAGTATCCTTCCCTCGATTTCCGTCCCCATTTCGAATGATTCGACCTCAAAATCAAGCCACCGTCCATACTGACTGCTCATATCCTTGTCGACGAGCTCGTCCACCATACAATCGCCCATCCCCCTCCACCCTGAAACCTCTCTATACACTTCATGAACCAGCACTTCTTTTCTTCTTCTAACCGTCGACAGCCCTTTCCCCCAAGTCTTGCATCTCGTGTGCAAACACTCCCTCACACAATCAAATAGAATCTTACGCTCGATCTTATTCTCGCTATCCTCCTTCCCAAACAACCCCCCTCTTCGGCATTCTAATTGGTCAAAAAGATGGGGATTTATGATTTCTCGGGCTCGCCCTAATGCATAGTCTTTGAACATGAGCTCCACATTGCATAATATCTGGTTAAAATATTCGATTTCCCACTCGTTTGATTTTATGAAGTAGTTCGTTCTTGTAGAGGTGGAAGAAGCTGAATCCGACAAATCCAAATCAGCTTCCAATATATTATGTTTTCTTGAGGAAATAATACCGAAAATCTCCTGAGCTTGAACAGATGAAAACTGCTTCATACCTGAATATCGTTTATATTTACACATCAATTAATTTCTATTTAAATAAGGCACCATTTGGTAACGCTTCATTTTTAAGTACTTTTTACGATAAAAATATTAATTGAAAACAAAAGTACTTTTACATAAAAGAAAAAACAAAAATAAAAAATGTATTTGATAAAGTAGAAATGAGTTGAGAAAATTAGGGCAAAGAGGTCTTAGAACATCGATACCTTAAAAAAAATATATATATCAAAGAGATAAAAATAATTATTTTTTTGGTTTCCAAAAACATCTATTTTCTTGAATTTCAAAGCGCAAAACAAACACTATGTTTATTTAATTATTTTAAGTAATTGTTTGCTTAAAAAGGCGATATCAAACGGTGTCCAAGGGTTTCTTCATTCTAGTTACGTGGCTCAAAGATTTAATTGCTATATGTAGTATTTGAAGAATTGCAACTTTCTATTTGAAAAGGATAAAAAACAGGTGATGGGTTTTTACCTTCTATACTGTTGCTATATGTAGTATTTGAAGAATTGCAACTTTCAGTAGAAAAAGAGGGTTCAATAACAGATACAGGACTCCGATGACGGTTATTGAATAACTTCTGGGGATCAATACCGTTACTACTACATTCATCCGTAGCTTCTACTCGCTGAAAAAAATTAAAAGCAAACAAATTTGACTATCAAGAAAATATCACAACATGAATTCCTTTCGATTTCTCGTGAATCAAAAACAAAAAGGGTCGGCTGTTTACAAAAAATTTAAAGCTATTTGAGGAAATTTTGTGACTTGAATTCAGTTTCTAACAATTAACAGAAAAATTATTTATTTGGAGAAACATGAAAAATGGAGCAATGAAAGATTAAAAAAAAAAATGAATAGCGGTACCTGAGCCATATGATTGGTTCCAAATCCAAGACGATAGTTAGAGGAAAAGCCATAGGCATATTGGCTATCCATTGTGTCAATATCCATCCCGTCTTGCCTCATTCCACCATGTAAAGTTGGTAAGGTCTTGACTTCCTTGAGAGAATGTGCCAACTCCTGAAAAGCCAAAGCAGAACTACCACTTCGCCCTTCTTTACGGTGAGTAGACTCTACTCCATGAGTCAATTCATTTAGCTTATGTTCCAAAAGGGAGCTTAGATCATCCCCTCTTATGACATTACATCCCAATGAAGATAGCTTTGAACTACACGTAACATCTCCATTGAGAAACAACTTTTTACTTCGATAATCTGCAGAAAACCCATAATTTTTCTCCTCTCTGGAAATATCATGGCCCGACATTGATCTTGTCAATGGAGCTGTGAATGTAAACGAAACAACGTCCAGTCCTTTGCTTCCGTTGTCTTCAGCCCAATTAAATTGCCCGTTTTTATCAATCGGCATGCTATCAGCAACACCCTTGTTTTTCACGAATTGAAAATCTCCATCCATTGGTCTTTTCTTTCTGCTGGCGTTCTTCATACCTGCATAAGGGGATTCTCTTTTGCTACAATTTATTGCCTCGGAAACAAATTTCCTAGAACCAATTTTTGTGGTTCTCGCAGATTTCGAATCACTTATCTGCTGTCCAAACGAAGAATCTCCAGACACCTTTTTTCTACCTTGCAAGTTAGAAACCAAGGGTTTTGATGGTAATTTTGCCCTATCTGTCACCGCATTCTGCTTTTGATTGTTCTGTTTGAGAACCCCAGACGGTTTCTTTTGTGTATTGTTTTGTGCTTTTGGTTGACTTTTGAACACTTGGCTTGATGTAATCATCTCGCTCGATTCTTTCTGCCCTAAGGGATTTTTGCCTTCTCTTTTCTGAACATTGACTTTTGCTTGCACCGCAAGTGAAATTGACTTCCCGTTATTCCTTGCACCCGAAGAGAACTCCTCCGAATCATGAAGAACCCTAATTGATGAATTTGAATCTGATGAACCGTTCCAACTCTTGTTCATCGATTGTCCCTTGAGACATTTCGCTGCATTTGATTCAACAATTTTGGGCGGTTTTTGAGAAGCTTCAACCTTTTCTCTCAAATCCCGAACTTTTAATGGAGCCGAAGTGGATCCAATCATGGGCATTTTCGATCGCGTTGAAGCAGCCGCAGCTTGAGGACTAGACTCGATGATTTTGGCGGCAGCTTCCATAATGTGGGCTGCATTCTTAGACGGAATGAAGCCACCGCTTTTGATCGGAGACAAAAGCTTGTGGTGTGTGATAGGGATCGATTTGGCGGATTTCGGCGGCAAAACCTCGGTTTGGAACTTCTTGATCGGTTTATTCGTTGTTTTGTGAGGCTTCTGTTCAAGAAATTACTAGGGAAAATTATTAGATTGTTCTTGATATAAGTCACTAACTAGTTTTTATCCTAGTTTTTTTTTCTTTCTTTTTTAAGTCATTCAAATAAGTTTTCAGTCCATAGTTAATATTAACTATGTTGAATCCTTAGTTAAAATTAACTAAACTGTTAATAAGAACTGAAAATTAGTATACGTGAAATTTGTATGTGATATCTTAGTAAATGTTAACTAAAATATTGGTAAGTGTTAAAAAATAAGTTGGCGAGGAGTAAAAAATAAGTTGTATACAAAATAAGAAACCCAAATTACTAACCTCAGCTTCCATCTTGGGATCACAATTTCGATAATTCATGATTTGGGAGTTGGAGAAAGGGGATGTGTATGGCTCGGAGAGATTTGATGTTGGCATGGTATCTAGTCCCATAAGCCTGGCGACAACTCCGGGTCCCCTAATTCCTGAAAAATCTTCGTCAGTTACTGATGAAGCATAGCTATAATCACTACTTCCTTTGACACTTGGCTCGACCGCCATTTCATCATCATCTATCTGGAAACATAAAAAGTTGTAAAAGAAGCAAACCCGGAAAAAAAAAAATGAGAAAATGAATTTAAATGCTGAGCTAAAAGATCCTTTTTACCAGATGAAACCGTGTCATTGGCAAATTCCCGTCGCATCTCTTTTTCTGCTTCGATCGTTCTAGGAGAAATCACAGGCCAACCATTAAGGAACAATACGAGAGAGAGAGAGAGAGAGAGAGAGAGAGACCACAAAGTGGTGCTAAGGGCTCGTTTGGTTTCCAACAAAATGCTTTCATAAATATTTTCTTCAAAAATTGTGACATTTTGTTTGGATTTTTGAAAAAGTTAAGGAAAGAGAGAGAGAGAACAACTTCTTCCGAGAATTGTGAAAATTGTTTCAGTTTTTTAGGAAGAGAAATAGATAAATGGGGGGACTGGGGATAGGAAAAAACAGTTCCAAAAGTGAGACGGAAAAAAGTAGAAAATTCAAAATACTAAAAAAAAGTGAGGCGAAGGAGTGAAAATTGTTTTTGTAAAAAAAGGTTATTGAGTTGTGTTGTAAAAAAAGAGTACATACTTGAATTCAAAACCAAACATACCCTAAGCATTCCCAAATGAGCACGTATGTAGATCATAGTAATAAAAAAACAAGGCATGTTCAAAGAGTTTTACTTCACCTGGCAAATCAGACTTGCTAGAGAACAACTTCTTCCGAGATTTCGCATTCCAATCAAATAATTGAAGGAAGCCACCAACATATCCGCCACCAACACCCTTACCCTTAGAACCCTCTTTCTCAAACCCCATATTTGTAAGCAAATCGATCCCACTTCAGCATTCACGAATGAAAGAAACCAAGTCTAAGACAAACGCCATTCTAGCAGTCAAAACAAGTGCTATTTAGTGACAAAATCAATGCTATTAGAAAAGGGGAAAAAAGGAGCTCGGAATTGGAAGTATTGAACCAATATATACTTAAATTTCTGCCATTTTTTCTATTAACGACCGATAAACAAGTTCTAAAATATATAACAGGATGTCTTGGAAGAAAGTACATCCCCTTTGACTTATTGAGTATTGTTTCATTAAATGACACTTAAAACACACCGATGATCGAACAAATTCAACTTATTGAGCCCAATTAAGTACCATGTTGCAATCACATAAGGTTGGGAAACTGGAAAATGATTTCAAATATTTGGAGGAGAAAATGGGGAAAAAAGACGATCGGAATGGAACTCGTACACCAATATATACTTAAACTATTGCCAATTTTTCTCACCTATTCCATAGATTGTTGAGGTTTGTATGCCATTTCCTTACATATAGAACGGGAATGACATGAACATAATGGAATCTCTTTCTATTCCATAAGCTTTGACTTCAAATGACACTTAAAACACACTCAAGTGCTTTCAATTTTAGAAGAATTGTTTCTCTTCATCTCCTATATGTTCTATATTTTCACCCTAAATCCAAACCCTAAAACATGAATAAAAGGCCTTCGATCATCTTCAAGAAACACTCTCCCACAATTGCATTTAATTTCAAACAATTATGAGCGAAAATGCAGTTCTAATTTCCAAATACTAAGATTTTGAAGTAGCTAAAACCCTGTGAAATTGACTAAAAATAAGAAGACCTGAAAATTGAGCTCTTAAAACATACCAAACAAAATAACCAAATGTTCAAACTCATACATTAACTTTACCCCCCATTTGGTTCCAAAAAATAACACTCTGAACGCATTAATTTGTGAGATAACAAAATGCTATTTATCAAAGCTACAATGTCAAACTAAAAATCAACTCTTTTAGCTTCATTCCTCTCTCAGAATTTCCCCTACAACCCAAACAATAATTCGAGGCAAAACTAAAGCATTCAAAGCCCTGCATGATTAGTTGTTATTTATTTTATTTTATTTTTTTAAAAAAACATACGATAAATAATTTTTTTTTTTTTAAAAAGCAGCAAGTTCGTCGTTTGACTTGTCAATTTCGAGATCAACAAACAGGAACAGACATTCCTAAATCCATCAACACCCCAAGAAGAAGAAGCCCAATTGCACTCCCAACCGAAAAATAGATCAACAAAACAAACCCAAATCAGGAAAACTTACATATAATCAGTCGCTCTTCTACTGATCGAATTCACCCATTTCAGCTTCTGGGCCGTAAAACGACTGTTAGATACAGATACATAGAGAGAGAGAGGTTTAGAGAGAGAAGAGGAAGCTCTTTTCTGTTTCTCCAGTGCAGCGAAGAGTGATGAGCGGTCGCGCAGTTCAAGCATTAAATGGTGAAGGCAGACATTGGATTTAAAAATAATCGGAAAAGAGAAATAGCAATAATTGTTAATGCACAAAAGGTTAAAAAAACCAAATTGTAACGTCTCTTTGGTCAGTGGGAGGGATTTCAAATTGCAGATAGAGAATGACGGGGCAAACGGGCCCAATGAAGTATATGATAACCTACCCATGTAGTGTATCAGAACAACGGTTTTACTACATTTATATTGTGACACGTGTTTACCATAGGTTTTGTATATAACCAAATTCTCCTTACATCATTTTATAATATATAGACATTTTTTTTTATCATATTTTATTCAAAAAAATATTTTTATAATACATATATATATATATATTTTTTAATTTTTTTTTCTAGTCTTGTTTTATTTTTTTGTTTTGATACTTTTTTGTTTTTGTTCGGTATTTTTTATTTTATTTATTTATTTATTTTGTAAATGATGCTTAAAGAAAATAAAAAGAAAAACAAATTTTTCGGTCCTTTAAATTTAGAGGGAGGGTCTTTAAGTGGTCTCTGAAAATCGTTCAACACATTTGGTCCCTAAACAATTAACCATACATATTTCCCTATGATTTTTTTCTTTTTTTGTATATTTTTGTTCTCCTTCTTCCTCCCCTTCTTCTCTAACGAAAACCACCGCGACCGTTGGTGACGGTTCCAGGGATTCTTTCTCCCTCTCTCTCTTTCTTCAGCAAAAAAAATAAAAATAAAATAATATATTCACAAAAATAAAATTACACTAACAATCCCCCGTCCTCAACCCCCTCAACCTGCAACTTTTGGACACCACCCTACCTCCTTCGCCCCAGCTAACCATCAGCCATCCCCTGCCATCCTCTCCCCATTCTTCTTCTTTTTCTCCCTCTTATATTCCTCTCCACATATGTATATAACACACACACACACAACATATATATGTATGTATATGTGTGTGTGTGTGTGTGTCTATACATGCTGAGATTTGTAGATTTGAGCTCAGATCTTGCAAAATCCAAGCTCAAATCTACAAATCCATAGCTCGGATGTGTAGATCATGGCATATGTTGGTCCAGTGAAATACACAAGAGAAGGGGGGTAAATTGGGTATTTAAAACAAATTGTCAGAGAAAAAATATTTTAATAACCTAAATAATTAATTTTAATCTTAAATTAATTATTATCTTTATATTACAACGGAAATATAAAATCAACTAGTTGCACACCAAACAACAAAAATAAATAATGTATTAAAGATAGTAGCACGCCATAAATTTATATTGGTTCACCATGCTACTCTTTGCTAATCTAGTCTTCCGAGCACCACGGAGAATTGCACCCACTAAACTCAAGATTCCTTTAAAGGTAGGAACCAAACCCTTCCAAAGAATCTTTTACAAGCTCAAAATCAACCTTTACAAATTTTTCTTTTCACAAACTTAGGAATAACCTCTACTTTTTACAGGCTCAAGAATAACCTAATTCTTTTTTTTTTTTTAAAACAAAGGCTAAAGAATCAAAACCTCAAAAACACTTCAAATATCCTTTTACTCGGTAAGGATTGAACCGTTACAAAATTCACACAAAACAATTCATTTCAGAAAGAATTACTACCTCAATCTCTTTACAAGAAGAGATTGAAACCAGTTACCCTTAGATTAAATACTCCCAACAGTATTTAATCCATCACTCAACTTACCAATTAAAAAAAAAATTGACAAATTATTTATCTCACTCGGAGCTTCTACCACTCTAGATAATTTAAAACTCAATTAATATCCCAAAACTAGTGATAAAAAAGTGAGATATTCAAAATCTGATTTTAAACAAAAATGGGTAGCACGTAATCATATTGATTCAAGAAATTGTTTTAAAAAATATTTTTCAATAAAAAAATCAGAAAACAATTTCTAAAGATCAAATTTCAAAAAATAATGAAGCAATACTAAATAGAAAGTAATTTGGAAAGATCTCACCCGGAATCCACCGAAAGAATAATTATAGCAATGTTACTTCTGATTTAGTAGCAGTAATGATTCACAACAAATAATTCTCAAGAATGACTCTTAGAAAAGCTCTCACAATTCTCAATATGATTTTTTTTAGAAAAGCTAAGTATAATCTCTTGATCTCTTTTCTGATATGAAAAATACAGGTCTATATAAATAGGATTAAAATAAGCTCCCTAACGGCTAGTTCCCATTTGTTATGACACTTAATTGCTCTTATAGACCCCTTATATCATTAAGACTTCATTCTGGTTCAAATCACTTAATTATAACTTTTAAACTTCTCAATTAAGTCCCCAAAATATTTTTCAATCACAATTAAATAGAATAGAAACAATTATATGTACCAAATTGAGAAATATTCAAATTTAATGAATCAAATCAATTTGGATAATATAATATGTATTGCATATCTCAAATAATATTAAATCCCTAAAATCTTTCATGAATCCTAACCCAAAAACGGTTAGTAATGGCTACTTTCAGAATAAAATCCGGAATTCCATAATATCCTGAAACAGACCCATAAGTCAACCGACCAAGATCAACTATCGACCATTCGATTCAGGGTGTAGCCAAGCCAAAGATTCTGTGCCCATCGGTCGATCTATCTGTCGACCTAGAGATTCAGAGAGTTATATTTCTCTTAACAGGTCGACCGTTCTATTGACTTATAGGTACAAAGAGTTCATATTTAAGCACAAGTTGATCTACCTATCGATCGAGAGATACAAAGACTTTTCATTCTATGCTCCGGTCGACTTACCTGTCGACTTATAGATGTTAGAATCTCTTCTAAATTCGTTTTTAATTCATTTTCATTGACATTTTCGCCCATTTAACTAATTTCTTTTCTTGGTTAGCTCCACTAAATACTTAAATTCAATTTTAATCAATTATAAATATTTTTTTTTAATTACACATAGGAGCAAATAATTTAACTAATTAGAATCCTATTAAAAATACACATATTTATAAAAATCATTTAAATATTTTTTTTTGTGTCGTGTGTGATCCTAATTGGGATATTAAGAGTTGAAATTTAACCTGAGTTATTTTCCCTAGGTTCTTCAAATTCTTCAACCTCTTAATTCTTGATCATCCTTATCATCATATCTTTATCATTTAGAACTAATAAACTGAAACACTTAATCAAACCGTTAGTTCCACAAAAAATATCAACCTTTAATTGTTCATCAAAATCTTAGAATCAACATGTATGTATAATATATATATATATATATATATATATATATATATATATAGAGAGAGAGAGAGAGAGAGAAATAGGTGAAAGAGAAAAAAACAATGAAGGGGAGAAGACTGAACAAGGATGGTCGGAGGTTGAAGTAGGGGCAGAGGAGGTAGGGTGGCGCTGGAAATTGCAGGGTGAGGGTTTTGAGAGTGGGGGATTGTTAGTGTAATTTTTTTTTTAGCCAAAAAGAGAGAGAGAGAGAGAGAGAATCGTCGAAGCTGTCACCAACGACCGTACCAACAGTGGTTTTTACCGGTGAAGAAGGGGAGGAAGAATAAGAAAAATGTAAAATAAAAATTTCATTGGAACTTTAGGGTGTCTCGGTGGCAAGTTCTTTATTTTACCCTTAATTTTAAGAAAGTCACATGTGCAATTGCAACTTGTGTTTTAGTCCCGTGTATTAAAAGGGAGAAGTTCCAATACACACGTCTACACTCGTGCAGTTACATATAACTAGTTTATGTGGAAAATACTTGTTAGATGTAACAAATATTATTGAAATTTGTAACATGTAACTAATTTGTGTGTAAACATTTGTTAGATCTAACAAATATTACACAAATAAATGTAATTTATAACAAGTGATGTTGCCAAAAAATACTTGGTACGTGTTACAACTCCTCACGTGCTAGAAACCTCCACAACCTACAATCTGACGTACAAAACTAGTTAGTTCTATGGGGAGGAGGGAGACACTGGTGTGGTATCGGCCAAAGAACTTCCAACGTGAGAATAAGAGCAGATTGCTCTTAAGAGATAATAGAAACTTTATATGAATGTAATATTGAGAGATGTGTGTTATGCCTCCTTCCCTTTTCCAAATATAGACCATACCTCTAGTAACAGTCCCTGCCATGATCTCCTCCATGTTCTATACTTAACTGCTGTGAATGTTGCCTGAGCTCCCATTACGGGATGTTACGTTAATCACGTTCGTGCATGGGGAAGGTGATAGGTGAGGTAACGACTACCGTTGACCTACCATCCTTGGGTGTGATGGTCGAGCCTTCAATAAGAGGCCTTGTCTTGTACTGGATAAGACCATGTGTGGCCAAGCTTCATTAGTAGGCTAGATACCTCATTTTTGGGCTATTAGAGCAGTCGGCCCATGAACAATTACCACATCGCTTCTCTTGGGTCGGGCCTCACTTGAAGCCTGACGCGGCCCAATTTTTCGGAAAGGAAAAAATATTGAATAATAATTAAGCTTAAGGAGATAGATGTTTTTTAAAAGCGCTGATTTTCTCAAAAATATACTGAGGCCGTTTTTAAAAAATAAGGAGTCACCACCTAGTATTGAGTTTAAATGGTGTGCTAGGTCACCGAATTTTTAGAAAACAATTTAAAAGGCCTAAATAAAAAATTGACTCCAAAAAATACGATCAAACCAAAGATTCATTTGAAGGCTCAAGGGTCGGTTACGCTTGGGGAAGGTGTTAGGCATCCCAAGACGCCCGTCCGAAAACGATACCTTATGTCTAATTAAATCTAATTAGTTTAGTCTGAGTGTTTTGTTTTATTTTGAAAATCATTTCCTTCTTATAAAATCTTTTTGGTATTTTCACAAATAAGGTGGGACAATTTTTTGGATTTTTTGGGAATGTTCCCTCGGTATAACATCTTATCGAATATTAAAGATTCGATAAGGATAGTCCCCGGGGGGTATTTATGTATGTCTCCGAGAGACTTCTTTAATTTAAATAGGCAAACTAAAATAGATGCATGAGATTTGAAAATATGAATAGAAAACTAACAACTAAATAAGTTTTATTTTTTTATGCAAGAGTGACTAAAAAAAATGCTTTAATTTAAATATGTTAATGCAAACTAATATGAATACGGGAATCGAATAAGGAACACTACATGAATTAATGTGATTATGCGTGAGAATGATTTAATTAAAAAATAGAAGTGGTGCACGTGTTATGACTAGATGTGAAAAAGTAGTGTGGATTCGTAAAAAAAATAAAATAAAAAATAAAATAAAATAAAAAACTATATGTATGAAAAGTGTAAGTAGTGAAAGTGTCTTAAACATGCCGTCTAAATGATACGAGAAATAAACATACTAAATGTATGCAAAAAAAAAGTCTACTTTGAGTTTGCCTGATTAATTTAAAGAAATTCCATTTTGAAATTCCCTCAAATTCTATGGGTAAGAGAATCGAGGGAGGTTCGTGAAAACAATTTAGTTGAAATTAATCTTTTTGATACTTAAAAGAAATCCCACGAAAAATTTACTGAGTGAAGAGATTTCCTAAAACCATTCGTTTCTAAATTCCACTCGAGTCGGGGAATGGAAATGAGGTCACGAAAAACTCTCCCACGATTTATCGAATCGTCGAATTCACCTTAAGGTTCGTAAGGATTAATTTCTACAAATAAAAGATTTTATTTTTTTTGGATTTTTTATTTTTATTTTTTACTTTTTAGGGTTTTAATAGAAAGAATAAAAATAAATAAAGAAAATACAAAAAAATAAACAATGAAAACATCCTTCACCTAACGATCGGGGGTTAGGTTTAAGCACGAGAAACCCACCCCGATGTTTTCATTAGATCATCGGATGACTTTATTTTTTTTGTGTTTTTCTTTATGAATTTGTAAACAAAACAAAAAATAAAATAAATAATGAAAACGTCTTTCACCTAACGATCGGAGGTTAGGTTTAAGCACGAGAAACCCACCCCAACGTTTTCATCGGATCATCAGACGATTTTATTTTTTTGTGTTTTTATTTATGAATTTGTAAACAAAACAAAAACTAAAATAAATAATGAAAACGTCATTCACCTAACGATTGGGGGTTAAGTTTAAGCACGAGAAATCTACTCCGACATTTTCATCGGATCATCGGACGACAATAAATAAATAAATAAAACTTGCAGCAAATTTAAATTGCGAAAAGAATAAAAGAAACTGAAAAAGGAATCAAAATTTAGAAAAACATACTTATTTTAAGCCAAGAATCTCAATACTCGAATTTTTCTCTCTTACAGACGGCTTCTCGAAGGGGCTTTGAGAATCACTTTTCTAAAATGGGTGACTCCTCTCAATTTTTGAATCTTCTCGAAGGGTTTCTCTTTGATTTTTTTTTTTTTTGTGTCTAAACTATGAGGGGGATAGTCTTATTTATAGGAAGGATGTAGAGTGCAAAATCCTAGAAACCCTAGGAAACCCTAGTCCCAATTCGACGAGGAAAATGAAATAAAACCTAAAAGGAAGGGGAAAAAGAAACTTAATCCCATTTTGACAAGGAAACATTTTCTTTTCTTTTTTCTTTTTTTTCTTTTTTTTTTTCTTTTTTTCTTTTATATTTCTTTTCTTTTTTCATTTTTCTCTATTTTTTTTTTAATTTTTTGAAAATAAAAATAAAATAAATTTTAAAATAAAGCATAAAATTTTTGCAGGACGGTCAAAATGCTATGTCTACAAAGCCCCGACCTGGTGTTTCACTATCGTCTACTCCAATCTCGTGGGCGAGAATTTTCCCCACATCAACATGTAACTAATATTAAACTAATTTTTGTATAAAATATTTGTTAGATGTAATAAAATATTACACAAATACATGTAATTTGTAATGTATAACTAATATTACACATGTACATGTAACTAATATTACACAAATATATATAATATATTTACATATGATTTGTAATTATTAAGTTGTAACTAATATTCACTATTATACAAATTTGTTTCACTAAGTCATCTTTATACTCTATCACACCCCTCCCCAGGCCCCCATCGCCCGAGGTCGGACGTGACACCGACTTGACGTCACCTGACCAGTCAACAAATATATATATATATATATATACACACACACACACACACACACACACACACACACACACAATATAATATAATATATTTACTCACTTCAAAATTTGGAAATACACTTATCCCAAATATTCACAACAAAATCACAAAAAGAAAACAAAACGTTCTACGGTTCACACCTGCCCAGCCAACCCTCCAAAATGACACCACCTTCTGACTCTACCTAGTGCTAGTAGTGGGCTCACTCCTAGCTGTGGCACCTGAAACCAGATATTTTATCGGTGTACTATCTTCATAATATAAAAATATTTCATGGATCAAGCATAATTATCAAATACTACTTTTCAAAATATAATATAATATAACTGCATACCACGCCGAAACAAATTTTCACTGTCATCATTGCAATAAAATAATATATTTAAATAAACCAATCCAACATTTTGACATATAATAAAATACCGCACTTATATTTCCTACTAGCCATAGGATTGTTTTACCTCATGATCGGGAGTTACGACAGTACTATAACCTGTACAACTGTGTCATCTAAAATGACTATCAGTGCTTGGGCCATTTAATATCCCCAATGGTAGGGGCAGCCACCCGCAGGATTTGCACTCCTGACAGGTCCATATACATCCACCATACAGGACTTGCTTGATAGGTAACAACATATCCACCCTGTAGGACTTGCCTGGTAGATACCAATAAATATCCACCTTGCAGGTAATGTTTAACAGGTAATCCACATCTCACAAGACATGCCCTCCTATCGAAAAGACAATTATGGCATAGTCGGATAACAAAAACCATTTTCCATATTTAAAAATCTACTTGATCCATATAACGTTATAACACCGTCCATTTTAATAAACATTTTTCCCCACAATTTATACAAAAATATACTTTGTCAATTTACATAGAAAATATTACATTTACCTCGATTTTCATACTACAAAAATACTGCCATCAAAAGACTACGCGGGCGGCTTCGCCTGTGAACCTAACAGCGATAGGGCCTAAATTAATAATTTATTTAAAATAACCCTAATATGTAAAATGTATCATTTTCCATTCCCCAAATTTTGATTATACAAACTTACTACACACCCTATTTCTTATGTCAATATTAACTGTACGAAAATTATTATAGTAACGATTACAAAAAAAATTATAGTATTAATAATTTAAATTTATAGAAAACTATTAATCCACTGTTAAAAAATTTATTAACCGACGAAATACTAAAAATTGTCGTTTTAGTAAAATTTGTAAATTTAATTTTAACTGTATTCTTCGCAAATTAGATTGTCTATACCTACTATATTTCTCGAATCCACGGGTATATTTTTGACATATAATTATACACATATACATGTCCGCATAGTTAGCCCCATAAATCGAACGTGTGATATATATATATATATATATATATATATGTTACTCTTGAATCTATATAAATGGCAATTATATAAATAAAACACATACCTGTAAGAGAGAGAAATTTTATTTAGGAAGAACAAAGGAGAGAGAGGCTAATCTAAACAATTATTCATGTATATATATATATATATATATATATATATACATAAGCACAAACTGAGTCCACCGCCTCTTTCGTTTGCACCTTATTTTTTTTTTTTTTGGTTATTTATTTATTGGTTTGATGAGTTGTCCCTAATGTATTTATTTATTTATTGGTTTGATGAGTTGTCCCTAATGTAATAGCAAAAGACATTGTTGTCTTCATTTTAAGAAAGACACAAAAATCAAAGTCTAGATATTCTAAGATCTCACACCCACGTGTCTTCTCTTCCTCTTAAATAATAAACAATTTAATAAACCTCCCCCTTGAATTTATAAAATATTATTTAAATTATTACCTCTAATAAATGATAATATATACATTTATATATTATCCCTAATGGAGACATTGTTGTTGCCAATGGATGAGTTTTTTTTTTTTTTTTTTTTTTTTTTGTTGATCTTATCTTAATCCAAATGAATAGATTTTTTTATTACATTAATCTCCCTCAATTATCATTAAGATATCATTTAAGTTCAAAATCTAAAATTAATATTTTAAAATTGATAATTGACCCCTAATTGTTTTCAAAGTATGCATTAAATGACACGATGCACCTTATTTTTTTCTAAATGTTCTAAAATACAACTAAAAATTCTGCTCATGTAAACATCGGGTCTTATAACCCTTCTCTCCTAAAAGAAATTTCGTCCCAAAATTTTAGTTACCTTGAACGAATAAATGCAAATATTTATTCCTTATCTCATCTTCTCTCTCCCACATCGCTTCCTCCACCGAGTGACTACGTTATAGCACTTTCACCAATGATGTCGTTTTCATCCGCAACACCTGATCTTTACGGTTTAGAATCTGAACTGGATTCTCAACGTATGTCAAATTCTCTTTCAATTCAATTGGTTGAGAAGTTAACACATACGAATGGTCTGACACATATTTTCTAAGCATCGACACGCGAAAAACGTCGTGTAACCTGGACAATTCTGGTGGTAGGGCTAGTTGATAAGCCACCATGCCAACTCGTTCTAGAATCTCGTATGACCCAATATACCTTGGATTTAACTTTCCCTTCTTCCCAAATCTCATTATTCCCTTTCACGGGGATATACGCAAAAACACATAGTCGCTCACTTTAAATTTCAACTCTCGCCTACACTTGTTAGCATAACTTTTTTGTCGACTTTGAGTAGTCTTTAGTCTTTCCTGAATCACTTTTAATTTGTCCGCTGTCATTTGGGTTATATCCGACATCAATAATTTTTGTTTTCCTACTTCAGTCCAACAGACTGGAGTCCTGCATCTCCTGCCATACAAGGCTTCATATGGTGCCATCTCGATTGCCGAATGATAGCTGTTATTATAGGAAAATTCCACCAATGTCAAATGATCATTTCAGCTACTAAGAAATTCTAGAACACAACCCCTCAATATATCCTCCAACGTCTGAATCGTACGTTCTGATTGGTCATCAGTCTGAGGATGGAAGGATGTACTGAATTTTAACTTGGTACCCATGACAGCTTGAAGACTCGGCCAAAACTTCAAAGTAAATCTTAGATCTCTATCCGACACTATGGAAACCGGCGCACCGTGCAATCAGATAATCTCATCAATATACAATTTCACATACTTGTCCAGGGAGTACGTTGTCTTTACGGCCAGAGAATGAGTAGACTTAGTGAGCCTATCAACATTCACCCAAATAAAATTATATCCCTTTTGACTACGAGATAATCTCGAAACAAAATCCTTTGTAATATGTTCCCATTTCTACTCTGGGATAGGTAGAGGCTGCAATAATCTACCTGGACGTTGGTGCTCAATCTTGACTTGCTGACAAACGAGACACCTGACAACAAATTCAGTAATTTTCCATTTCATTCCATTCCACCAATAGTGTTCTTGCAGATCTCAATACATTTTGGTATTGCTTGGGTGTATTGCGTATACTGAGCTGTGCACTTCCTCCAAGATATCTTTCTTCAGATTGGTGTTATTAGACACACACAATCTATTTTCAAACATCAAGGATTCATCGTTATCCCGGACACGATAGTCAGCTCTGTGACCATTATTTACTTCGTCTTTGATCTTTCCCAATTGGCCATCCGATTTCTGCGCTTCAATGATACGGTCAATCAATATCGGTCTTAAAGTTAAAGTCGCAAGCAATGCTGCCGTCTAACCAACCGCCAACTGGATTTGTAGAGATCTCAACTTAGTATATAGATTAGTGTAAACTACTTGAAGGTATGTAATTGAACCTGCCGATTTTTGACTCAGCGCATCTGCTACAATATTGGCCTTTCCAAGATGATAGTGGATGGCGTAGTCATAATCCTTGATTAACTCTATCCAACGTCTCTGCCTCAGATTTAGTTCTTTTTGAGTAAATAAATATTTCAAACTCTAGTAGTCAGTGTACATCTTGCAAGTCTCACCATACAGATAATGTCTCAAAAGCTTCAAAGCAAACATAATTACCGCTAACTCTAAATCATTTGTAGGGTAGTTACGCTCATGATTCTTTAATTACCGGGAGGCATATACAATCACGTGACCATGTTGCATCAGTACAAACCCTAGCCCCTGATGTGAAGCATCACTGTAGATCACAAAGCCACCGCATTCTATCGGGAGAGAGAGTATTGGCACAGATATCAGTCTACTTTTCAGCTCCTGGAAACTCTGCTCATATTTGTTAGTCTACTCGAATTTAGATTCCTTGTAGGTTAATCGGATCAACGGGGCAACTATAATAGAAAATTCTTGTACAAACCGATGATAATAACCCGCTAATCCCAAGAAGATTAAAACTTCGGTCACACTTTTCGGCCTTTCCCATTGAACAACAACTTTGACTTTCTTTGGGTCAACTTGAATACCATCCCCCGAGATAACATTCCCCAAGAATATAACTCTATCCAACCAAAACTCACATTTATAGAATTTTGCATACAACTGCTTCTCTCGCAAAGTCTGTAACACAATCTTGAGATGTTCTGCATGTTCTTCTTTATTTTGGAATAGATCAATATATCATCAATGAACACGATAATAAGCTGATCTATATAAGGCTGGAAGATCCGATTAATCAAATCCATAAAGGCAGCAGGGGCATTCGTCAACCCAAACGGCATAACTAGAAATTCATAATGCCCATATCTCGTACGAAATGCCGTCTTCGACACATCACTGTCTCTGACTTTCAGCTGATGATATCCCGATCGAAGATTTATTTTAGAAAACACCTTGGCCTTTTGTAATTGGTCGAATAGATCATCAATTCTAGCTCTTACCCTGCTCTCGTTGGCCAACACTCAGTCCGAACACATTCTACTGTCACCTGAAGTATGATTGCCGTGGACCCCGGTTCCTAGCAGATTGGTCGGTTGTTGGGGCCCGAGCAAATGTCGGTCGTTAAGACATTGATGGGGACTTCTTCGTTGACACGAAGTCACGTTATATCCCTTGTCTTACACTCGGGAGAGGTGGCGAGAGAGTTTACGAACTGAGGTTTTATGTGCGATCAATGAGGTTGGGTCAAGACTCACGCAACCTAGGGTCGTTAAGACGTTGAGAGAGACTTCTTCATTGACACGAAGTTGCGTTACATCCCCCGTCTTACACTCGGGAGAGGTGGTAGAGGAGTTTTAGATACGAGATTGTCAAATAGGTCGAACACCATTATTGTACACTAAACGATATCAAACGCGTTTAAGTAAATAAAGTCAATCCCTATATAATCCATCCCATAACTATCTCATATTAGTAATTAGTATAGTTAAATTAGTATTTTAATATTAGTATTAATTAAATAAATTCCATTTTTGTCGCCTAGATAACGTCCGGTTATGACAATCGCGGTACTCGATAGTAATCTTCACCAATCCCTGTAGATACAATACCCGACCGAAAGGTCTATTATACTAAAACTTGATCCGTACGCTTATGGTAAAAGTGGCAACGCTTATTTAGCGGTCACCATATATATATATATATATATATATGTTACTCTTGAATCTATATAAATGACAATTATAGAAATAAAACACATACCTGTAAGAGAGAGAAAATCTATTTAGGAAGAACAAATAAGAGAAAGGCTAATCTAAACAATTATTCATGTATATATATATATACACAAGCACAAACTGAGTCCACTGCCTCTGTCGTTTGTACCCTATTTTTTTTTATTTTTTTGTTATTTATTTATTTATTGGTTTGATGAGTTGTCCCTAATGTAATAGCAAAAGACATTGTTGTCTTCATTTTAAGAAAGACACAAAAATTAAAGTCTAGATATTCTAAGATCTCACACCCACGTGTCTTCTCTTCCTCTTAATTAATAAACAATTTCATAAAATTCCCCCTTGAATTTATAAGATATTATTTAAATTATTACCTCTATATAAATGATAATATATACATTTATATATTATCCCTAATGGAGACATTGTTGTTGCCAATGGACGAGGTTTTTTTTTTTGTTGATCTTATCTTAATCCAAATGAATGGATTTTTTTTATTACATTAATCTCCCCCCAATTATCATTAAGATATCATTTAAGTCCAAAATCTAAAATTAATATTTTAAAATTGATAATTGGCCCCTAAATTTTTTCTAAGTAAGCATTAAATGACATGATGCACCCTGTATTTTCTAAATATTCTAAAATGCAACTAAAAATTATGCATATGCAAATATCGGGTCTTACATACTCTGAGTGTAATGCATGACACATACGGGACTAATACGCTAGCAAAATGTAATTTAAAGGACTAAATCAAAATTTATATTTTAAATGGGACTAATAACAGATTACTTCCGCTATTTGGGATTAATCGTCAATTATCCCATAACTTTAAGGGTAAAATAGAGAATTTAGACTACCTTAAAACCAATTTAATAGTTTAGGGATCAAATGTGTTGAATGCTAAATATCAGGGGCCACTAAAACACCTACCCCAAGCTTGAAGGATTGAAAAAGTCATTTTTCCAAAATGAAAAGATCAAAAGTAGAAAACTCAAAAAAAAAAAAAAAAAAAAAACATAAATAAAATAAAAATAAAACTTTAAAATTAAAAAGGAAAAAGAATAGTTTTTTTCACCATTTTTTCCTTTTTGCTTTATTTTTATCTTTTTAACTTTATTTTTATTTTTCAAATCTTATTTTTATTTTTTTGCATTTTGTTTTCTATATTATAACTTGCGATCTTTTTAAATTTTCTAGGAATATCATATAAAAAAAATATAGAATAAAAGTAAAACAAAATTAGAAAATATAAAATATACAATAAGAGAGAGCTTAGAAAATTAAAAATTAAAATTAAAAAAATATGAAGTAAACAATAAAAGAATTATGTTGCGAGGGTATTTTTGTTAATAAAATGTGAACGGTATCTCATGCAACTAAATTGAAAAGAGAAAAGATGCCTCAAGTATTATGAAAATGACAACAACAACAACAACAATAATTAAGTCTTTGTCTTACTTATGTAGAGTCGGTTACATAAATCCGTTTACGCCATAATGATCAATCAAGGGTCATCTCCTCAGTCAGGTTTAATGTAATTAAATCAATTCTAATAGTATCGTCCAATGTTTTCTTAGATCTACCTCTCCCTCTAGTAGCCCCTGCACTTGAACTAAACCACATTTTCTCATTGGTGCTTCAATGGTCTTCTATACATACCCAAACTATCGTAAACAATTTTCTCTAATTTTCTCTTCGATAGGTGCTATTCCTAATTTTTCTATAATAGTTTCATTCTTAATTTTATCAATTCTCGTCTTCCCACCCATCCACTGTAGAATCCTCATTTTTATCAACCCAATAAACTGGATATGTGTTATTTTTACTGCTCAACATTCTGAACCGTACAAAAGCGTTGGTCTTATAGTACTCCTCCACTTTAACCAACCTGCCTTAACTCTATGCGTAATATCATCATCAATTTTGCCATTACTCTGAGTCATTGAACCTAAATATATAAAATAATTAACCTTTGGCACCTCCTCATCTCTAATTTTGACCTCATCAATATCCCTCCGGGTATTACTAAAATTGCAATGCATGTATTCCGTCTTATTTTGACTAACCTTCAACCTTTAGACTCTAAAGCTTATCTCCATCTTTTTAACTTAGTATTAAGACTTATTCTACTCTTGTAAACTAATACTATGTCATCTACAAACAAGTAGTGAATTTACTTGGTAAACACCATCACATTTTACTTGATGAATATTCACTAATAAGTAGGGAATTTGTTGAAATGTTAGTGAATGTCTCAACATAATATGGGGGTAGTGAATATTCGCTTTTTTGCTTAGTGAATGTTCACTAATAAGTAGAATGTATGTCATTTATGTGAGCGCTTAACCAATAGGTCATTATTAGTGAATGTTCACTACTTATGAAAAATCAATATCTCCGCGTATTAGTGAATGTTCACTAGGAATATAATTTGTTTGACTTTGAAATAATGACAAACTGAATCCAATTTCACTTTGATATAGTGAATGGTCACTATCATTTTAGTAACATGAGATTACATAATGTTTCATTACTAAACGTTCATTACGGGTTGAGCAGTCACATGGGATTACGTAATGATTCATTTGTGAATGTTCATTAATAACTAGAATGTGTATGATTATAAGTGACTGTTTAACTAATCATGTGATTTAGAATTGGTGAATGTTCATGTTAGATACAATAAACCCTAAATATCGATTCAATATTAATGAATATTCACTAGTTCTGAGTAGATGTTACAAGAAATAGTAGTGTGTTTAGGTATATTGCATGGTAAAATTTAGTGACTGTTCACTGCTACAAAAAATTATCATCTCAACATGTTAGTAAATGTTCATTATAAATAAAAACTACTTTACTTTGAAACAGTGACATGTTGAATCCAAGTTTAGTTTAAGCGAATGCTCATTATCACTTTATACTTAGTGAATGTTCACTACGAGTTGGATAGTAACATAAGATTACATAATGTGATTAGCAAATATTCACTAACAACTCGAGTGTGTGATTGGAAGTGAATATTTTACTAATCACATAATTTAGAATTTGTGAATGTTCTGTTAGATGTAATAAATCCTAAATAACGTTTAGTATTTGTGAACATTCATTAATTTTGAGTAGATACTATGGGAAATAATAGTGTGTTTAGGCATATTTCATGGTAAACGTTAGTGAATGTTTATTGCTATGAAAAATTTTCATCTCAACGGGCTAGTGAATGTTCATTATAAATAAAATTTGTTTGACTTTGAAATACTGACAGACTGAATCCGATTTTAATAGTGAATGCTCATTATCACTTTATGCCCAATGAATGATCATTATGAGTTGGCCAATAAAATGACATTGAGCAATGTGATTAGCGAATATTCACTAACAACTATAATGCGTATGATTTTAAGTGGATGTTTAACTAATCATGCGATTTATTTTGTGAATGTTCATGTTAGATGCAATAAAGCCTAAAAAGTGATTCAGTACTACTGAAGATTCACTAAGTCTGAGTAGATTTTATGGGAAATAGTATTATATTCATTCTTATTGCATCGTAAAACTCAGTGATTGTTCATTGCTACAAAAAAAAAAAAATATTGTCTTATCGTGTTTGTGAATTTTTAGTACAAACAAAATATATTTGACTTCAATTATAGTGAACATCTACTAAATCTGAATAATGTAAATTGGTATTTTTGAAATAGTAATGTGTTTTTAGTCTTAATGCATGCTCATTTATGATGAATGTTAACTAATGGTAAAAAACATTGTATCAACGTTACTACGAAATAAAATATAAACCCTAAATTTTAGTGAACATTTACTCTTTATTTTTTTACTAAAAAATAATAAATATGTATATTAAAATGAAGATAATAAAATGTAGATTAAAATATATAATTTTTATGAATTTATTCAATTGGGAAAGTTCACAAATTATTTTTGTGTGTGTTTATTTTCACAACTGGGTAAGGAAGTGATGTTTGACCATAAGTTTTATTGAACATTCACTTTTGACTTTTTTTTCCCACTCAAAACAATTATATGTGTATCAAAATAAAGAAGCTGACATGAGGATTAAAAATATATAATTTTCATAAATTTAAGCCATTGTGAACGTTCATAAATTGATTTTTTTTTCTTTTTGTTTATGTTTATTTCCATAATTGGTGTTTTTATTAAGAAAATGATGTTTGACCATTATCCTCAGAGAATGTTTGTTAGCCCCTTTTTTATTTTGTTATGTCTTATCCCTTTTTCAAAACAAATTATTTTTGGGTAAATTATAGGGATAATGACTTTTTTGGTCCCTTACAAATGCAACCAGTGCTCAATTGGTCCCCTCGTATTTGTAACTAGACACATTTGGTACTTGACATTTTACTTTCGTTTCAAATTGGTCCTTCTATTGGGTCAACGTTAACGTTCAACATGAAAGTAAGGGTATTTTGGTTATGTTTAAAAATAAAGGTAATTTTCTCCTTTTACTCTAACTAATTTAATAAGATCTACTGGTAAATTATTTTAAACTTAGGGGCCAAAGTGTATTTTTTCTTTTTTCACATAATCTTCTTCCCAATTCTACACATTTCACAACCTCTCTCTCTCTACTCTCAATTATCTTCTCTCTCTTTCTCTCTCTTCTTGTTAAAGAAATAAATAAGGCTTCAGATCTGTAGATCCGAAGCTTAGAGATCTAGCCCACCACCAATCTATAGATCCGAAGCTCAAGGGATGAACAATTAGGATCTCGAGGGACATAATATCATAGTGAACGAGGCTCATTCTCAAGGAAGCAATGGTGGTGGTTTTTGCAGTGGTCGTTGAGAAGGTGGTAACAGTTATGGTGGTGGTGGATATGGTGGACGTGGCCGTCGCGTTGCCAGTGCATACAGTGGAGATATATTCGGAGGTAGTGGTTGATAGGTGTGAAAAACCTATCTATTTCTAAACCTAATTTGTTAGTTTTCAAGTGTTTTAGTTATGTTTAATTGTGTTTTAGTGTAAAATAGGGAAAGGACGTCAATGGGCGAGAAACAAGTGAAAACGGTGGAGAAACGGTGAACAAAATATGCAAAACAGGGTTTCGGTGAATGAAGATTACCACCTAGGTGGAAAAGAGGAAGAATGTTGAAGTGCTGAAGGGCTGAACCACCGCCTAGGCGAGAAAACCACTCCCTAGGGGAGAAAAGATCAGAATGTTATGCCAGCAGCCACCGCCTAGGCGAAAAAACCACCGCCTAGGTGAAGTTACCGATAGAAGCTTAACCAACTTAAAGCCATCGCCTAAGCGGTGAACCACCTCTTAGGCGGTGACACTCTGCACAGAAATATCTATTTTTAGATATTTCGAAGATATTTTCCAAATCCCTCCTTTTAACCCCTTTCTCGACCAAACCTTAAAGACTCTTAGACCCTTACCTTAGACGTGGGAGAGGGCTTAGTTGTTCTTGAGAGCTCTCTTCCACCTTAGTTAGATTAGATTAGTTTTAGGAGGTGTTATTGACCAATCCTTGAAGAGCTAGAAGTGGAAGTTCATCAACGGAGAAGAGGAAGCTCGGGATGATTGTTCTTTGGCGAAAGTGGACTACTCCACTTTGAGATTTGGCTTTTCTTCCCTTGTTTCCATCTTTGTATTTAATGTTTATTGTTGATAATAATGATCTCCTCTTGATTTATTGTTGTATTGGCTAAGAACATGTTAGTGTGATTTAGAGATTAGTTAGGGAAAGGTGTAGTTGTGTAAATACTCGTTTGGTTTAATATACGTTTCTTTAACGGTTGTTGCTTTTAAGTCCAATTGTGTTTATCATTTGATGACGATCTTAGTATGCTTGTAATGGTATTAGGGTTGGATTTGAGAAACTAGGGTTTGTCACTCAGGAGAGGTTACCCTGGATTCGGACTAGGGTAAACAAATTGTTACGACCTAACGACCCGGGAGGGCGTTAGTTAGTGTGCAATCAATGACGTTGGGTCAAGACTCATGTGGCCTAGAGTAGTTAAGACATTGAGGGGGACCTCTTCGTCGACACGAAGTCGCGTATTCCCCCGTCTTACACTTGGAAGAGGTGGCGGAGGAGTTTACGAATCAAGATTGTCGGATACCTAAACTCTGTTATTATTAACTAAACGAAATCAAACGTGTATTAAGTGAACGAAATCAATCCCTAATTAATCAACCTAATTAAGATTAACCCACTAATTGTAGTTTAGCTTAGTTTAATTTAAATACATGTCTTTCGTCGTCAGGATAACATGAGACTATGTCAATTGCGATATTCAATTCAATTATTCACACTCTTCTCTGTGGGAACGATATTCGATCCTCAAGATCCACTATATTAAAACTTTAGACCTCGTATACTTGAGAGCGTAATTAGGTATGCACATTTCACGCCCCTACCAAGTTTTTGGCGCTGTTGCCGGGGATTGGTTATTGTCAAATTCTGTTCCCGTTAACGCCTACCAAGTTTTTGGCATCGTTGCCGAGGAATAGTTTGAATTTTAATTGAATATTGCAAAAGAAACGCGGTAACGGCTCAAAACTTAAGTTTTAAATAGGAGAACCAAATGTATCGTATTCTAGTTCCGTCAACGCACCAAGTTTTTGGCGCTATTGACGTGGGGATTAGTGTGAATTCTAAGTTGATATTGCGACTAAGTGGTTGAGTGTTAATCCTGACATTTATTTTTGTTTTGTTCTTAATTTTTATTTTTGTTTCATTGTGTTAATGAGATCAAGCAGAGCGAGAAACAATGAAGAATATTGGAATTCTTAATTCTCAATCCCGATATTGAACTTATTGCAAATGATAAGGACTGTGAGGAGAAGCCGACTTTAAGCCATGATCTTGATCCGACTAAGCATTTGAGCCCAAACTCCTTGTCTATGGGGAATTTTGGTGAAAAATACTTAGTTAGATGAAAGTCCAGCTGGGGACGGTAACTCAAGCGCTATTTTTTTTTGAAATGAAACTCAGGGTATCAAATTACCCGATTTTTGTTACTATTTATTTGATTATTTATTCTTTTTAGAGGCCGGCTTGGCTTCGGAGTGTGTTCGGAAGTAAATTTAGGAGTATGGACGCTTGGGGAAGTATTTTAAGTTTAAAAACATTGAACAAGCGAAGTGAAAATGTACGGGGTAGAGCCGTATTTTGAAAATTTGAGAAAAACATGAAAGTGGGAGTTGAAGGCCCATCGCCCAAGCGGTGAACTACTGCTTAGGTGGTAAAAATACAGAGTGGGTGTTTTTCAGCAAAAACAGCCTACCGCTCAAGCGGTGAACCACCACTTAGTCGGTAAAAATACAGGATACACCAAATTTTCAAAATACGCTCCACCGCTTAGGCGGAAAAATCACCACCTAGGCGGATTAATAGCAGAATAAAATGTTTTCACACTGGTGTAATTTCGCTTAGGTGGAAAAACCACCGCCTAGGTGGAATTTCATCAGAAGGTTTGATTTTAAAGAAAAGGGCTCCACCGCCTAAGCGGTAAATCCACTGCCTAAGCGGTGGACCTTCTACAGTTAAAAAGAGCTCGTTCGTTCAAAATTGAAATCGCAAGGTTCCCTCCCCAAAATCCTCCACCTTCTCTCTAAAACCTCACTTCTAAACCGTTCCAATACTCAAAAATCATCCTTCCATTACAAAATTTGTGATTTCCACCCCAAATCATCCACTCAAATCAATTTTGAACCCCATTTTCGTGATTTTCTTTATCACTTTGGGATTTTGGTTTGATTTTTGGTGATAACTTAGTTTCGATGGATTGTTAAATTGTGTGAAACAAAATTGCATGCTATATTGTTCATATTTTGTTGAAACGTTGTGATTAGTGTGCGCGCTAGATCAAATCCATAGGTTCATGTGTGACCACTTCAGCATTGCCGCCGCACTTTTTGCAACCACCACAATTTTCATTCCGACGGGATAGTGGTGGAGAGGAATTTCCCGTCAGGTGAACAGTAGGGAATAAGTCTTATTCCCTAGGTATGTGTTCAACCCATTTTGTATACATTAATGCTATATGTCTATTGGGTTCGCTGACTGAGGAACACTTCTTTTGTTCAAGCATGTATTGGTATGGAATGGATGATAGTTTAGTGGATGTTCATCCATTTTGATTTTTTGTAGAAAAGGATGAACCATTATTTTGAGTATGTATTTTATTATTTTGAATGTTTTAGTTTTAAATTTTTAGTTTAGTGTAGTTTAATTTTTGTTTTTGCATGTTTAGTATTAGATTAAATTATGAATGTAGTATTAGATTTAGTTTAGATTTGTGTATGTATAAAGTTGTGTTTGCATGTTTAGATGTGAGTGCATTTGGGCAAAAATTATCCCCGAATTGCATATTGAGGTTGGGGGTAATACATTTCTTGTGTGTTTTGTGTGCTTAACATGTCGATTGGGTAAAAATTATCTTGATCCAAAACATTGCACGACATTTGAACTCAATGTATAATTATCTGAACGATTAGACGTTGATTATTCGATATTAAGCTCATGATAGAAAATGAAGAAACTAGAACTTGATTTGGGGAAAACTTGAGGCGGAATCCTAGGTGAGGTAATTCCGGAGACATGATTTAGGCCGTCATTTTTTCACTTGAACCGTTGTAGCTAACCTGAAAATTTTCATTCCTTATTTTCCCTGTCGAAGCCGATAACGTAATCAATTCTGAAAACGTTCAAATATTCCTTTCAATTAAATTTTTCCTAACCCAATGTCTCTAAGCCTAATTTTCAAAATTGAGTGAAATCAAGTGAGCGGTCGGGTTTTTGATAAATTTTTATTGATTCGGTATTAGTTTATTCACTTGTCACTTTCGTATTTCTTTTTGCATGCTCCTGAAATAAGTTTGGGGGGGTGTGTTTCTATCATTTCTTTTTACATATTCCTAAAATTTTATAAATTCGAATAAGTTTGGGGGTGTGTTTCTCTAACTTCTTTTTGCACTCTCCCAAAATTATAATAATTCAAATTAAATTAGGAATATGTTGTAAAAAAAAACGTGAATATAGTTTTCAATTTCTTCTCTTTCGACAAGTGAATACAAGGATTTTTGTTTCTTATTCAGAGTTGTACTTTAAACGTGGGGTCATGAGAGATGATAGCGACAAGCGATTTTACCTCAGGTATCGATCAATTAAACCGAATTGTTATTTTTATTCTAGTGATACTCGTGGTTGTTCTCCAAAGCCAAACCAAGCCCTATTGATTTCTGTGAATATCCGAGCCTACATTAGTGGATAGTAGACTCCAATCAAGCCTATGGTTTTCCTGAATCCTTCAACGATTTAAGTTATGAGCTTAACGATTGAATAATCGAATCCAGTATTTGACTAGTTATACATTTGAGTCCTCACACACACACTTCAAATGGATCTAGAATGGTTTTTATTGATATTGATCGTTGAAATTCTAGAACACCACTTGGTGTGGGTTACTTCCCGAACTTGATCAGATTTAGGGATGTTGAGGGAGAAACAAATTGGTCATTTTGATTGAACTTTATATTTACATGCATATACTTCTTTCGTGTTAGTTTAATTTTTCATTTTTAGTTGGTTAGTTCGTTAGTTAGTTTAGTTTAGTGTTAGTGTTTTGCTTGAGGACTAGCAAAATTCTAAGTTTGGGGGTATTGATAGGCGTGAAAAACCTATCTATTTCTAAACCGAATTTGTTAGTTTTCAAGTGTTTTAGTTATGTTTAATTGTGTTTTAGTGTCAAACAGGGAAAGGACGTCAAAGGGCAAGAAACAAGTGAAAACGATAGAGAAACGGTGAACAAAATGTGCAAAACAGGATTTCGGTGAATGAAGATCACCGCCTAGGCGGAAAAGAGGTAGAATGTTGGAGTGCTGAAGGGTTGAACCACTGCCTAGGCTAGAAAACCACCACCTAGGCGAGAAAAGATCAGAATGTTATGCCAGCAGCCACCGCCTAGGTAAAGTTACCGACATAAGCTTAACTGACTTAAAGCCACCGCCTAAGCGGTGAACCACCGCTTAGGCGGTGATACTTTGCACATAAATATCTATTTTTAGATATGTTGAAGATATTTTCCAAATCCCTTCTTTTAACCCCTTTCTCGACCAAACCTTAAAGACTCTTAGACCCCTTACCTTAGACGTGGGAGAGGGCTTAGTTGTTCTTGAGAGCTCTCTTTCACCATAGTTAGATTAGATTAGTTTTAGGAGGTGTTATTGGCCAATCCTTGAAGATCTAGAAGTGGAAGTTCATCAATGGAGAAGAGGAAGCTCGGGAAGATTGTTCTTCGGCGAAAGTGGACTACTCCACTTTGAGATTTGGCTTTTCTTCCCTTGTTTCCATCTTTGTATTTAATGTTTATTGTTGATAATGATGATATCCTCTTGATTTATTGTTGTATTGGCTAAGAACATGTTAGTGTGATTTAGAGATTAGTTAGAGAAAGGTGTAGTTGTGTAAATACTCGTTTGGTTTAATATACGTTTTTTTAATGGTTGTTGCTTTTAAGTCCAATTGTGTTTATCATTTGATGAATATCTCAGTATGCTTGTAATGGTATTAGGGTTGGATTTGAGAAACTAGGGTTTGTCACTCGGGAAAGGTAACCCTGGATTCAGACTAGAGTAAACACATCGTTACGACCTAACGACCCGGGAGGGCATTAGTTAGTGTGCAATCGATGACGTTGGGTCAAGACTCATGCGGCCTAGAGTCGTTAAGACATTGAGAGGGACCTCTTCGTCGACACGAAGTTGCGTATTCCCCCGTCTTACACTTGGAAGAAGTGGCGGAAGAGTTTACGAACCGAGATTGTCGGATACCTAAACTCCGTTATTGTTAACTAAACGAAATCAAACGTGTATTAAGTGAACGAAATCATTCCCTAATTAATCAACATAATTAAGATTAATCCACTAATTGTAGTTTAGCTTAGTTTAATTTAAATACATGTCTTTCGTCGTCAAGATAACATGGATTACGTGAATTGCGGTATTCAATTCAATTATTCACACTCTTCTCTGTGAGAAGGATATCCGATCTTCAAGATCCACTATATTAAAACTTTAGACCTCGTATACTTGCGAGCGTAAGTAGGCATGCACATTTCGCGCCCCTACCAGTGGTGCATACGGATGTGGACGTCACGATGGTAGAGAATACGGAGATGGTGGTGGTTCACGTTACTCAAAGAGTGACGACGACGATAGAGGATGGTAATATGTAGATCATTCCTTCTGGCTTTCTGATGAGCTCCACTCTCTCGTGGGACCTCCATTCCAAGTATAACGTGAGGTTAATGCCGGTGCATAAGGATGACAAGGAGCATGTGGTTCGTGGCACCTACAACGGTCATGAGGGAAAATTAGTATAGGTGTACCGCCGAAAGTGAGTTATCCACATCGAGCGGATCACATGTAAGAAGGTGAATGGCTCCATCGTTAACCTCAACGTCAACCCTTTAAAGGTAGTAATCACTAAGTTGAGGTTCGACAAGGACCGCAAGTTGCTTCTGGACCGCAAGGCGAAGGGAAATAAGTTCACCACCGAAGACATTACGCAAAGAATTGATTGATTTTGATCAGTAAATCGTCATCTTGTTTGAGTGTGATAGAGAAATTACATCAGTTTTTTGTTATTTTGATCCTTAAATCACATATTTGAGTTTTTTTTATGACATTTTATCATATACCCATTCTAATTTTGGATCTTAACCTTGTTTTGATCAATTATTCAATGTGCTTTGGCCAAAAAAGATGGTGGCTTTCGATCGCAGTCACCGTAGTAGAAGTGGAGAAGAGAAAGCTGTAGAATGGAATATAAAAAAAAAACACTTTCTACCCTTAAAGTTTGGGTAATTTTTTAAATTGACCCATTGAATTAGTTTAATGAAATATAGGAGTGCAAAGTGTAATTAATCTATATTGGCTGAATAGAGGAAATTTACTTTGGAAAAAAAAGACAAAAATACCGTCACTATAAAACGTTGACCTAATAGAAGGGTTAATTTGAAACAAAAATAAAATGTGAGGTACCAAATGTGTCTATTTTCAAATACAAGGGGCCAATTGAATACCGTATGCATTTGTGAGGGACCAAAAATATCATTATCCTCTAATTATGTATGTACATCATTTTTCTCAAATGTACACCCTTATCTTAAAAACTAGGTGGACAGTACTTCGCACGTGCCTGTCCCAATATATTTTAATTACAAATCCCAGAATACAAATTATTCAAATTTTGTTATGTTACGATATTTCAATTCTCGTATAACCACTTGCATCAAAGAATAAAGTGTCTGAATTAATGCCGTTCATTATGAACAAATATTCTTTCAATATTTCATGAATTATTATACCAAATGTTATTGAATCGACACCAATCGAAATTAAACAATGCATTTAGGAGTATAAATATTTCAGTAAGGACGTTTTAGTGAAGAAGAAATGGTGACAAAGTAGTCGATATCTATACTCAGTATTGTATAATTCTCATTTTCGACGTGATAGTCGAGAAAAATGTGATCTCCGATTGATAATAAGTATAAAGAGTTTGTAAATATGGCCGAACCTTTTTATTAGGTATTTTAATATTAAAATAACAATAACTTTTTTTTTGAATATATATGTGTATATATATATATCATGGCGATAATTTAAATAAAAGTCTATCTATGTTTTCAGTGACAAAAGATGACACGTATGTAATGTACTTTAAATATATAATATTTTTAAAATATTTTTTTTTATAATAAAAGTAGAGATATTAAAATATCTATAATTTTTATGATTAAAACTATTTCAATTGAAAAGTCAAAATCTAAATTTAACGGCAAAAAAAAATTACTTTAAATTGAATACATATATTTTATGTTTATAGTGGTACATATTTTTAATAATTGTTTTTACTCTTTACTTTTCTACAAATAGTTGGAGTATTTTTTTTCACACCCAATTAGACTATCTAGTTTTTTATGTTCTGTTTTTTTTTTTTTTTTTTTTTTTTTTCAAAAAATAAAATTTAGAAGTATATTTTGTTACAAAAATATTAAACAAAAAGATCGTATATGCAAATATTTAATTATTTATAATATAAAGATTATTAAATGATTTTTCTCTCAAAATTTGAAAAAGTGTACCTTAAAGGAAATGTTGATTTTGTTTTAAAAATTTTGAGCACTTCGATTTTATCCCTATATTTGATTATTTATAATATATAGATATGTTAAATGATTTTTCTCTCAAAATTTTAAAAAACGTAATTTAAAGGAAATATTGATTTTGTTTTAAAAAATTTTAGCACTTCGATAATTTTATTCATACAAATGAATAATAAACTAAAATTTTCCTAATACAAGGGTATGGATACAGAGGTTAAAATGATTTTTCTTTAAAAAAATTAAAAAAATTATGCATTAAGAACAAGTTGATTTTGTTCTAAATTTTTGAAAAGTTCTTTGGTAATTTTACTTATGGAAATGAATAGAAAGTTGACTTTTCTCTTATATAAGAGTATAAAAAATTTGAAAAAATATGTTTTAAATGATAAGTTGATTATATTTTTTAAAAGTTTTAAAGAACATTTTGGTAATTTTAATTATACAAATAAATAATAAACTAAATCTTCCTTTATATAAGACTATATATATATAGATAAAACTATTTCAATTGAAAGTTAAAATATAAATTTCATAACCAAAATAAATTACTTTAAATTATATATATATACTAGGGCATAACCTGTGCCTTTAGGCACGGGTGTAAAACTAAAAAAAGATTGACATAACCTCAACTGCATATATAACATTTTGAACCTATTTTTTAAGAACATGAATAATAACTAACAATTGAACATCAATAATCAACAATTCAATAATGATAACTAACAATCGAGACTTGCACTTGTATCGTTTGAACATCAATAATAATCTCCTTTGTATAACCCGTGCCTGAAGCCATGGATATTACAAAAATAACATATTTTGATTTTTTCTTGTATATAAGCTTATCTATTTATAGAATATTCTACACCTATTTCATTTGAACATTAATAATAATTAACAATTACGCATCCATAAATAATTTAAAGAGACCGCAAAATAAATGAACCATCACATCAACCCCAAAACCAAAAAATTCAACAAAAGCACAAATATAAATTATAGGGAGTAGAATCCAAATAAAATATGGTTTCATTCGTGAAGTTGTGCTTCCCTGTACTAACATACAACAATAGTCCAAGAAATTATTGGCATCAAATTAAACAAGACACCATTATTTTCATTCGGATTAAATATAAACAGCACCCTAACCAACATTGAAAGCATAATATTAAACCTGTACCTATACATAGCCGATATCAAAAGAAATATTTTACTTTTTATCCATCTATCTAGTTAAAAAACACTCTAAGTGAATCGATCACCTAGAACAAATAAAGATATGTAACTAAAGATAAAGACCAATAAAGATATGTAACTAAAGATAAATACTAATATATTTATAGATTATGTATCCAAGCAATGAACAAATTAACCAATAAAATCATTTTTCATATTAGGAGGCTTGAAAATCATGAAAAAAAAAAAGGATTGACATATATAACCCAGATTTCAAATGAGCACTACTTTAAAAAAAAAAAATTGGAATTTAGAGTACTGCACTTGGTCACCTCAATTTCCTCATCAGAATCTACGGCAGTGTCTTAAAAACCATCAACTCCTCAATTCCTCGATTGCTGCTATGAAAATCTACGATTTCCCAATTATTAGAAAAAGAAATAGTATTATAGTAACACAACAACCCTCATCTTCACTGCACTACTGCCAATAATAGAAGCAATACAATCTGTAAGAAAAAAAAAGCAATTATACAAAATCATAAACATGCATGGAGAAACTCAAATCGTTAGAACATAAGATATTAAAAAAAAAACATCAAGTACACAGACAAAAAAGTGACACAGAGCACGTTTCCCACCATTCTTACCTTTCGAAGCCCTAAAAAATTAGGAGACAACATATATGTGCCTATATTAAATAAGAAAAAGTCAACTTTGGGTACTGAAAGAAACTCAGATGGAAGGAGAAGAGAAAGAGGAAGATGCTGAAATGGCTAAAGACCAAAAGGACATTTTCTAATGCTGAGAATATCTTGACATACATCAAGTGGCAACTGATTCAATCTGTCAATCTCTTTAAATCACATTTGTTCCGTACGATCAACATGTACTATAAATCACCTGATCAATCTCCTCCTTCAAAACCCTATGTTCCAACCACATAAAAGAATAGAGAAAGAGAGAAAGAGAGAGAGAGAGAGAGAGAGAGTGAACAACTACCTTTGTTGGAATTATTTCTATTGCCTTTTTCTCCAATCCATCAGAGGGGTTTCCTATAAAATATCTTACCAAATCACTTGCGAAATGAAACCACAGAACAATAAACATTAGCCTAATCCAAAATAAAATTAATTAACAATTCTACATTGGAACTAAATAAAAATAGACTAAACCAACAATCGCATAAGAAATTTAACTATCAACATAATCCAGAAGAAGACTCATTTAACCATCAAAATAATGTGGAGAAGATTAATTAAAAATACACTTGACTTGGGATTCTTGAGACAATATGGTTATGGCAAGTTGTCTCTTCGAATGCATTCCACTAAAGACACAGAGTGCTATCAGTACGTTCCATGGAAATGATGCGGCAATGATCATAAATGCGCCAATTCAATATTTTTAAAATAATTCAATTCATACAATTTTAATCCAAAAAATAGATAACAAATGAACATGAACATGCATGCACATGAACCCAAAAAAAAAAAAAAAAAAAAAAAAAATTGGGGTATAGAATTGGGAACACACATGCAAAGAAATGAAAAAAAAAAACAAAACAGATCAATTCTATTAAAAAAATCCGGCGAAACAAAAAATAAATAAAGAAAGAAAGAACAAAAAGAACAAAAACAAAACATAAATGTACCTAGTAGGAAGAGAAGGTTGAGACAGAAATCAAAACATCTGAAAAGAATAAATAACTAACAATTTATATATTCCAAATGCACCACAAATTACAAATAGTGAAAATGGAGAGAATATGTGAAGAAAAAAAATTTGAAGAAAAAAATTACAAATTACTAATAGTTTATATATGGTTCTATTCATAGTTTTTCTTTTTCTGTTCACAGAATCTTGAAACTTTTTTATATTCTACTCCCGAAGTTTTAGGTTAAATTAATGGGATCAAAATTACCAGATTTGTTTTTCTGTTCCCAAAAAACATGGAACAGAAGTAGAAACGTGAAAACTCTACCAGTATATAGGTATTCATATGCATGTGTCTGTGTGTGTAATATATATTCATGCATCATAATTTTGTCACATTTTATGATGGTCAAATAGTAATAAAACATTTATATATGATGCATAAATGTTGATCCATTCTTATGTAATCCATACCACAAATGAGGTTTAAACTATACTTCTAGATTAGTTGTGATTTCAAAAAGGAAAAAAAAAAAATAGAAGCTATATGTATTAATTGGTCTTACATTAAAAAACGATTAGCCAGGACTATTTGTCCCATTAACTGGAATGATTTTGTTGCTTCTCTTAAACAGATAAAAAAAATGATTTTGTTGCTTCTCTTAAGCATCTGTTTTTCTGATCTCGAGAACGATACTACAATCAAAATCGTAATCAATCAATTAATTATTTACCCATAAAATGACAAAAATATGAATATACTATAAGCTCATGCATTAACCTCTCCAAGCTGGTTGATTTTTTCATGCACAATTTTCAACATATCTTCTACATCTGCTTTCCATTTGTAAAACTCTAACTCCTTTCCTTCTAATAGGGTCTAAACCTAATCAACAACAATAAACTAAACAACAAATGAAAACAAAATTCAACATAGAGATGACTTCCACTACACACTTTTTAATTTTAAACCCAAAAAGAAAATATTTTTTCTACCATTATTGAGGAACACCTTATTATAATTTCGACTCTTATGTCCCGTGATACCCAATTATTTGAGAATTATAGTTAAGAAAATAATATTCAATATAATGGTTAAAAATAAGAATTTCAACATTTTTCATCATCATTGAGGAACACCTTATTATAATTTTTTTCATTCTCTAGAAAACATTATTTCTAAACAAACACAAAATATCAATTAAGACCAACAATAATTGCTATATTATTATATTAAAAGAAAAAAAAAAACCAAAAACAAATAACAAACAACTAATCTTAGGTATCCATTTTAAGCATTACCAGATGATAACATTGTTAAGAATGCATGTTCGTTAAAAATTCAATTTACTGTTAAAAATACATGTTCGTCAAAACTTCGATTTGTGTATAACTTCTTTGTCTTCGAAACCTTCTTCCAGATGCTTTTCATTTCTAATAATTGTCTTCTCTGTAGTTTGCATTCAAAATAGAGGACACAATTACAACAAACAATATATAAACACAAATAGATGCTAAAATATGACAACACATGATACCAATGAAAAAATTAGAAAGAAAATAAAACAGTAGAAATGGGTTGTGTGAGCGCTTACAAAGTCATCGAGCTCAATACGCCATCGAGCTCAATACTGAAACTGAAGCCCAAAACTTCAAATTCTTCTTGTGCTAAATGAAGATGGTGAGGATTTACAACCAGACAGACGCTGTGTTTGGGAATGAAGACGATTAAAAAGAGAATAGAGAACTCACTATAAGTGCGACTTAGGGTCATGAATAGGTGGTCTCTACTGACGCTGACAGTAGGCATTGTGGTGACAGATCTTCACATCAACGAAGGAATGTATAAAATTTGAACACAACATATGCCCTATTATTTAATGCCTATAAAATAAGAACCAAACAAGAGGTTAAACCTTTTGACATTGTCAATTGGATCTAAAATATGGCTCAATGAACATTAATTTAGAAACTAAAGAATTTTAAAAAAACATAAAATAATAATGACCTAGATGCATCTCCTGGCGTATGAAACATAAAATCAAAGTAAGAATAATCTTATTGAATCCAATTACTTAAGTCAAAACATCCTAGATTATAAATTCGACAAAGTAAAAAATACCAACTGCTTAATGTGCAATAATCAAAGCATTCCTTTTGAAGGGGTTGTGGGGGCCTTGGTGTTAGAATTGGCAATATGGAGTATAGGCATTAGAAGATGTAACTTTCGGGATGACTCCGACACCTTTCTGAGTCGAAACAACAACTGGCTTGACAGTGGTGCCTACAGATGGTGCATTAGATGAGCCTGCAATAAAGAAACTAATAGTAATTAAAATCTCACATTGATCTTAACAAATTCCATATGAGTCCCCAATTATAACCGACAACACCTGCAATAAAGAAACTAATAGTAATTAAAATCTCACATTGATCTTAACAAATTCCATATGAGTACCCAATTATAGTCGACAGCAGCTAATAAATAATGTCAATGTGCATTATGCTCATAATATGCAAAGAGAAAACCCCAGTTGCAAAAAACATGTGTTGCTTTAATTCACCAATCATTGTCAACCTTATTCTAGTAATCACAATCTAAGCAACATCACTTTCTCAAAGCAAATTCTACCATATCTACTCTTTCAAAATTCACAAATCATTGTCAAAATTATTCTTGAAATCACAATCTAGACAACCAATTTTAGAGGTAAGGCAAGAGAAATCCAAAAGATAGAGGCCTAGACCACCTAACATGTAATGGTGATTGTACATGGATACACATCTAACATGTGATATATTTCAATTGGAGCAAAATATTGAAACCTCAAACAGGATTAGTCAAATTAGCAAGAGAAATCCCCCCCCACAAAAAAAATAGAGGTTTAGGCTAATTAACTCACCTCTTGCTATTATGTTGTCCATAGAAAACGTTTTACTTGGATATCTGAAAACAAAGAAATCAAATCAAAATACCTAAACGAAAAATCAAATAAAAATCACTAAAACAAATAAATTGAAAAATGGGGCAAAATCCCTAAAATGAATCAAATCCCTACAATCAAGAAAACAAATGAAAATTCCTACAACCAAAAAATCAAATCAAAATACCTAATACCTAATACCTAATCGAATCAAACAAAAAAAATTTAATCCCTAAACAAAATGAAACAAAAAACCCTAAAACAAAATCAATTGTTGTGATTAAACAGTGACAAATGATGAACAAATGTAACATATGCAATTTGCTTTACCTTTCCATAGCAGCAGGGCAAATTCCAGGAATAGACATTGAAGTCCAAGCCGTGTGATGATTTCCCCAAAAATTTGAGTCTAATATACAAATTATTAGCCCTAAAAATAAATAAAAATGGCCTAGAAGCAAACAAAAAGTGGGGAACATACATAGTTAAACCAAACAAAATGATAGTAAAAAAATGGTAATACCGAAGTAGAGGAGCTGGCGTTAGTGACGAAAAATCTAAAGTGTGAAATCTAGCGTATACCCCTGTGTGAATCTGGTGTTATGTGATGAAAGTTCTCACCGCCTGTTAACTGACTCTGTATAACGATCTATTGTCCCGTTTCATGAAGAAAAGATACGGCGATAAACAACCATCGATATTGTTATCCCTGGTAGGTACACCTCATCGGTCGCGGTGGTTTTGCGAGATGATGATGCCCAATTGAAAAAATGATGGTTGCGTGGAGGCTGGAAAGCTGATATGGAGATGGACCCTCACTGTGTTGCTCCGGCTGTAACGGCGACGTGGGTTGGGAGAGTGGAGACTATTGTCAGATGGATCATTACCGATGAATAGTTGGAGCCTATGAAAATATTCAAAGTGAAAAATCAAATCAAAAATCGAAGCTTGAGAAATCTCACCCATACCAATGAAGAGGAGAAGAAGAAGCTTGAAAAATTTCTGAATCGACTGGTGCGTGAAGATCAAAGGCTGAGATGAGGGATTGGGAAGAGGAGCCAGAGGATTGCGAAGGGGGCTAGTCAGATACGGCAATGGATATGGAGAATGATTAGGTCAGGAGAGAATATGGAGATTTGTTAGGGATATTGAGAAATTTGGGAATATTTTTTAGGTATTTGGGGATACTTTTTAGGTATTTTTCAAAATGGATTTGATCTTGACCATCGAATTAAAACTGATCAAACGGTCAACAATATCTCTTAATATTATTCAATCTGAACCGTTGGATATTCGATCCAACGGTTTAAAATATCTCAAATATATAATTTGTCCAGATTCAATCTCAACCGTCAGATATTTGATCTGACGGCTCAAAATGTCTCAAAATATAAATATGTTGTGATTTATATATATATATATACATATACATATGGATTACAATATATAGATATGTTAAATGATTTTTTTGTTTTTTAAAAAATTCAAAAAAATGTGCCTTAAAGGACAAGTTTATTTTATTTTTAACATTTTAAAAGGTACTTTGGTAATATTACTTATACAAATAAATACTAAATTAAACCTTATTGAATGGTGTTTTTAATATTTTTATAAGTATATAGAGATAAAAATATCAATAATTTTTCTTAATTGGATATGGTTACATATTTATTTAATTATTTTCACATTTTATTTATTGTTAAATAGTTCGATTATTTTCATTTATATCAAATAGTATTAGTTTTAAGTAAACAATACAAAACTTGGTATATTATTTTTTAATCACTTAAATACAATTTGTAAATTTTGTTTATGTATAAATGTTTTACAAACAAAGATATATTTATATTACACATATATATGTATGTAATAAAATAGGTCATCATCTATTTTCTAAATATATATTTTCAGATATATTTTGCTTTCATATTTTAAGAAAAATATTAAAAGTAGTAGGTGAAAAATGGATATTTAGTTTTCAAAAATTTTGAGGGCAATTATGTAATTTTACATAGGCAAATGAATAGTAACTCCAAAACTTGATTTTTATAATATGTATAGATAAATCTAAATAAATTTTAAATTATTATTTTATCCTTTTAAAAATAAAATTAATTTTTTCTTTTATCCCTTCGTTTTTAAAAAAAACTTTCACTAACCCCCAATCCAAACCCCATCTCCATTGGTCACCTCTACTCCCTTCCCCCGCCGGTCACCCCTAAGACCCCACACTCATTAGTTGGTTGGATATTTTTTGATCATCTGATGTCGTAAGAGACAAAGAACAATCTCAATTAATTATTAAACTGGGGTTTAATATTATGAAAATTTAATTTCAACCACAGACACCAAGCCCAAAACACCTCCCAACAAACTCTTTTTCTCTCTCACTAGCTCATTCTGCAATACCTTCTTCCCAAACCATTTAAGTAAAGGGATCGGATATTAAAAACACAAGATTTACGCAGTGGAATACAAAAAAAATAAATCACATTTAATATCCAATTTCTTTAAGCTAGATCTAATCTTATTAACATTAAAATTATAAACAGATAATATAAAATTATAAACACCAGATATGGTACGATCACGTTAACGTTAATACACAAAATACCAAAAAATAAAGATACGTTAATGCCAACACACACACAAAAACAAAATAAAAATGTGTTGACATTAACACAGAGAAGCCCAAAAAATGTGCGTTAACGTACATTCAACTAAAAAAAGACAAATATCACACATGGTGAGTTAATGTTAATGTAAACACACGGGGGTGCTGAAAAAATGAAGTTGCATTAATGTTAATGCACAAAACACACAAACAGATGAGCAAGATGCGTTAAACGTGGACACACACAAAAAAAAACATCAAATGCGTTAACGTTAATGTGAAATAGAAAATCGTATTTTTGTAATATAGACAATGTGTATTGCCTGAACATTTTACGTTAATGTTAACGACTTTTTTATATACTTTATATCATGTTGCATAGGACAAAATGACAGAATCGTAAATATGAGAAAACAGGGAGGCCAAAATACAGAGACCTTTTCATAAACTTTCTTTATGGGCTGAAAACTTAATTGAGATGAGTAGAGGTTTGAATTCTAAAAAGATCACCTTTGGAGGACCAAAAAATTAATTACCCTAAAAAAAATTATGTTTATTGTGTTCTAAAATTTATATTTTTTGTTGGAAAATTAGTAGGTTAGTTTTAAAATTATTCTATTCTATTTTATTTTATTTTATATTTTTTCTCTTTATTTTAGTTTTTTGAATAATTTTTTTGTTTCTTAGTTTTCAATTAACATTAATTGAGTTAAATCTATCTAGCATTTGTTAATTAAATATGAAATGTATATTTCAGATCATAGTTAAAATATTAGCTTTTTTCTTCCTCCTATCTTAAATTTTTTTTATTAAAAAATAATTTTTATATTTTTTGTTATTTGAATAATTTTTTATTTCTTTTTATTTTAGTTATTTTTTAGATACTTTTCAGACCTATAGTCGATACCAAGTATCAGTCAAAAATTGGTATCCATTTTTCAGGTTCTCATTATTTTATTTATTTAAATAATTTTTTGTTTCTCAATTGAATGTTTAAGGTATTTGTTAATTAAATATGAGAGTTATATTTTTGAAGATCAATGTTTTCATCTATTGGATTATAATTCAGAGAGATCCAATTTTTTTAATTAATTTTAATTACTTTGTAGAGTAAAGAAAATAATTATTTAAACTAATTAGTTAATTAAAATTTAATATTTTTAATTTTACATTGTACAAAATTAATTTTTACTAAGACAATGTGATACTAATACCTCAATATGATTCATGAACCACATAAATTATTAGTGAAGTAGTATTTGGTTGGGGAGTTGAAATCTTCGAATAGGAAATAAAATAGAGACGCGTACGGGTAGGCCCTATTTCGCGATTTCATGTATTGATCTAACTCAATGATTTTGTTTGCATCAATAACTCCTTTTACTATTTTCCTGACAAAAATATCCCTCATTTAATTTTCACAAGCCTAATTCCATATTCCATTTTCGCAAAATATCTCTACTGTGTTTGCCATCCACAGTCCGCCGCCACTACTCACTGTCTGCCATTGCCGTCCACTATCCGCCGTCGCTGTCCACTATCGTCTTCACCATCGCCGTCAACCATCCTTGTCCAACGTCGACGTCGACGTCGCCGTGCATCATACGCCCGTCACCGTCGCCGTTCATCCCTAAAATCCTAAACGATTTCTGCAATAGACATCAAATCGAAAACCCTAAATCGATTTGTAGAGAATGATTCTTACCTTTCGTCTGTCTTTCACCTTCGCCGTTCGCCATGCGCCGTTCACCGTTCGTTGACGGACTACACAAAATGCTCTGAAGATTTGCGATAGATCTAGGGTTCAGATTAGCATTATTACATTTTTCATCCCCTATTTTAACGTTAGTTTCAACATTTTAATCTTTTTTACACTTTCCTCCCTAAAAAATTTCATAATTGTTTTTGACCCCCAATTGTTTTCACTTGTCTATTCTTGGCAAAATTCAAAAACCCCATGGGTGTTGAATGTAACACTCTCTGATCTTGTCAAACTATTCAAAAACGATAATCTTCTTGAATGTAGCACTTCAGCCAAAAATCAAAATTCAAAGTTTCAAAAGTGGATGTTGAATGTAACATTATCTACGTGTTGAATGTAACATTGTTTAATATTCTCAAAAAATAATTTTTTTTGAAAATTCAAAAAGTTGAAACCTATTGTTTCTCAAAAATCAATTTTTTTTTAGAGAATTCAATAATATTAATTACATTTTTCACCCCTTATTTTGTTTTAGATCAAACTACATACCGCATGTTTTAGGATTTCCGAACCCCCCAATTTGTTTTTCAATGTGTGTGCTGAATATAACACTCTCTGATCTTGTCAAAACTATTCAAAAACAATATTCTTGGTGAATGTAACACTTCCTAATATTACCAAAAGTCAAAATTCAAAGTGTGAAAGTGAGTGTTGAATGTAATATTGTCTACATATTGAATGTAATACTGTTTAATATTCTCAAAAAATCATTTTTTTTAGAAAATTCAAAAAATTGAAACCCATTGTTTCTCAGTTTCTCAAAAATCAATTTTTTTTTAGAGAATTCAATAACATTAATTACATTTCTCACCCCTTATTTTGTTTTAGATCAAACCACATACCATATGTTTTAGGATTTCCGAACCCCTCCAATTTGTTTTTCAATGTGTGTGTTGAATATAACACTCTCTGATCTTGTCAAAACCACACAACTGAAACAATATTCTTGGTGACTGTAACACTTCCTAATATTGTCAAAAGTCAAAATTCAAAGTGTCAGAGTGTTGAATGTAACATTGTCTACGTGTTGAATGTAACACTGTCTAATATTCTAAAAAATATCATTTTTTTAGAAAATTAAAAAAATTGAAACCCATTGGTTCTCAAAAATCAATTTTTTTAGAGAATTCAATAACATTAATTACATTTCTCGTCCCTTATTTTGTTTTAGATCAAACCACATACCACATGTTTTAAGGTTTCCGAACCCCCCTCCCCCCAATTTGTTTTTCAATGTGTGTGTTGAATATAACACTCTCTGATCTTGTCAAAACTATTCAAAAATAATATTCTTGATGAATGTAACACTTTCTAATATTGTCAAAAGTCAAAATTCAAAGTGTTAAAGTGAGTGTTAAATGTAATATTGTCTACGTGTTAAATGTAACACTGTCTAATATTCTAATAAATCCAAACACACTATCTGAACTAAACAATCTAAACACACTGTCTGAACTAAACACATGCAGTGTATGTTGAATGTAACACTCAATCCGAACATGAGGGAGAAAGAGAAAACTAAAAACATATCTTTACGAAAAAAGTCTATGGCTTCGGCATCAAAAATTATTGAAGACAAACAAAAATGCATGCGTGTTGAATGTAACACTTCTTGATATTACCAAAAGTCAAAATTCAAAGTTTCAAAAGTGTGTGTTGAATATAACATTGTTTACGTGTTGAAATGTAACACTGTCTAATATTCTAATCAATCTAAACACACTATCCGAACTAAACAAATCCAAACACACTGTCTAAACTAAACACACGCAGTGCATGTTGAATATAACACTATCTAATATTCTCAAAAGATCATTTTTTTAGAAAAATCAAAGAATTGAAACCATTGTCGCAGTGTGTGTGTGTTGAATGTAGAACTTATAAAATTGCCAAACAATTCAAATTCAAATGCGTGTGGGATGTAACTGCCTGAACTATTGATAGGGTATAATGAACTATCAAATCCAAACCATAGAAGATGTCTTCTCATCAATCCAAAAAATTTAACCGAACTAGACTGAATCAAATTTAAATCAAAACATCACAAACTTGAATTGATTAGACCTAAATTTCTAATCAATCCAAACACATTGTCTGACTAAACACACGTTGTGTGTGTTGAATCTAACACTCAATCCGAACATGGGGGAAAAATATAAAAGCTGAAATGATATCTTCACGAAAAAATTCTATGGCTTTGTCAACAAAATTATTGAAGACAACACAAAAATTTATACGTGTTGAATGTAATACTTCCTGATATTGCCAAAATTCAAGATTCAAAGTGCGTGTTGAATGTAACACTGTTTAAGTGTTGAATATAACTCTATCAAAATCCAAACCATATAAAAAATCAACAATCGACAACGACGAAACGAGAATAAAAAATAGAAAATGAGAGATGATCGAATTGAATCGAAGCTAACAATTTTCTAGTGGTCGTTGATGGGCGCGACCCCAAAAGTCAATTCCTGCATATGAAAATCAAACAAAATTGATTCTGCAAAATGGAGTTAAAATCGTCGATTTCAGTCGATCCTGTGAATGGAATAATCGACACAAAAAATCGTTGTTCATGGGGAAAATCTACCTAAAATAATTTCATCATTTCATCCCTAACCTCTAAAAACCAATTTCTGCAGATGAAATCAAAATCGAAATCAACAAAAGTCGAAAGTTGAAAGTCAAAACTCAAAAGTTGAAATCGATATAGAGAGATAGATAGGGAGTTGCTTACATAGATGGTTGGTGGAGAGACCAAAAATCATCGTTGATGGAGGAATCTGGTTGAAAATAATTTCATCAATTATTTCGTCCCCCAAAACCCTAAATCGATTTTTGCAAAATGAAATTAAAATCGAAATCAACAAATCGAAAATCGAACATCATCGTTGATGTAGGAACTAATTGAATTTAGAACAATAACAAGCAATGAATATAAACATGCAAACATATATCAACGAACTCACTAATCAACGAAATACATCAAACCTCAATCTGCAAATATGATTCGACGACCTGCGAAAAGACGATATCAAGCGGCGACGGACGACGATTAATTAGGGTTTTGAGCGATCGACGACGGACGGAGGTTACACGGACAGCAGTGGAAAAATGAACAAATTGAAATCAACAAATTCAAAAAATCGAAAAATGAAATCGACCGAGATAGAGAGAAATGGAGTTTACACGGATAGTAGTGGAGACGACGACAACGACGATGGCGGTGTAGACGACGGCGACGAGCAGTATACGACGGCGATTGAGATGAAGACAATTACATCAGTGGAGAGTCGAGAGGGCGAATGGGGGAGAGTATTCGACGGCGAATGGAGAAGAATAACTGAGAAGACGGCAATGGAGAAGAGCAACTGAGAGGTGTGAAGGCGCACGAATGAAAGAGAAAGAGTAGGGTTAATGAGCAAGGGCAAAATAGTAATCTAACATTTGAAATTTTTTAAAACTGGGACTAATCAGTTCAAATAATGATTAAGATAAAAGAAAATTTTGGTTCAGTTTTAATTAATTGGTATTAAGTGATACGTGAAAAGTAAAAACAGTATTTGGTGGTAATATTTTCTTAAAATCAATAAAATATGATTGCAAAAGGCTTCCAATCCCATTTCCACGGCTTCAATTTCCTTCTGCGAAACACTACCTTATTGTTATTATCATCAGTGAATTGGTATTCAGTAATCACATATTCTAGTTCCGAGACAAACAAATATAACTGAATAAGGTCAAAACACGAACAATGAAGAGTATGAAGGAAATAAGCATAATTAAAAACAGCATATGCAGATCATGTAGAAACACACACACACAGATAGAGAGAATTGATTGGAAGTAGACGAATAGGAAATACCCAATATCAAAAGCCCAGTTGTGATGTCAACAAAAAACATAGACGCGCCAATGATAGTACTAATCAAACCCATAAGTTTTTCTCCCGGATCACTGCGAAATTTTCACAAAAAGGTGCACCCCAAAAAATGGACAAATGAAGAAAACTTATACAATCTCAATGATAAACCAATGAAAGCACCAACAACATCAATTTTAGCCAGAGTGTTAGTGCTACCAAGACCAAACTCCGAAGTGCATATTTTGCTACATTGTGGCAGGCACTAATTTTTGCTCTTTTACTGGGTTGGCTTACGGATTAGAAATCAATTCTGATCCATGCCCGGCTGATGAGGGGTTTCTTTACAAAATTTTTCCATCCATTCTATTTGAGCACGACAATGAACACGCATTATTTCAACTATCAAAACTCCAAGAAAGTAAAAACATACTTATGTCAAACTTGAAAATTAAGGTCGAGTTTGGTAACCGTTTCCATTCCAAAATTTCTCATTTCATTCCAAAATTTTTGGAAATTCTGTTTGGGAATAACGTTTGGTAATTTTTGTTTTCATTTCCATTCCATTCCCATTTGAGAATTGGGCCCATTTTTTTTTTTTTAAGAAATGAGAAATAAAAAAAAGTTGTTTCTCATAATTCTCATTCCATTCCCAAAACCATTTGTTACTATTCATCCGCTAGCCACCACCGTCCGCCGCCACCGGCCACTGTCTGCCGCCGTCGTCCGCCGGCCATCTCCGGCGACCGTCGCCGGTCACCTCCGGCAACACCGCCCGCCCACTGTCCGGCCATCGCCGCCGCCGACAACTTTCTGTCCACCTTTCGACCGTCCGGCACCATCAACCCCGCCGCCGTTGTCGCCGCCGCCACCGTCAACGTTGCCGGCCCTGCTACCGCCGTATGCCATCCAGCCAAAAAAAAAAAATTAAAAAAAAAAAAATGAGTTTAGAATAAAATCGTTACCAAAAGCGATTTTCTTCCTAAAACCAAAAAAAAAAAAGAAAAAATTATCGTCACCAAACGCGATTCTACTCCCAAGAAGGAAACAAAATTCCCATCTCACTGTTGGAATGGAAACAGAAATGGTTACCAAACGCCACCTAAGTGTCTTTTGTTGGAATATTTTTTATGGGCTAATATTAATTGAATTAATTGTTTTACAAAAACGGGTTAATGGATAGTCTATTATTTAAGTAGCCCAAATAATTAGTGATCATATTTTGATTTGGACTGTGACATCCTTTAAGTAGAAACTCAGTTAAGTGATAAGTGTAAGTTTAGGATTTCGTTGAAGTCCATTATGGGAGGGCCTAACGAGAAACCCTAGTATATATAACTAGGTTCTCTCCCTAGTCAAGATTAAGGGTTTCTTCCCATTGAGAGTCGCCATCACGAAATCTAGATCATAGGGAGGAAGACCTAGTTAGTAATCCGCTGCGACAGATTTAATCTCCTACGATAGCCGAGACAGGTACGTTTTCGATTACCGTTCTTTATTATTGTGTTCTAATAATCATGTATGTTTTAAATTATTATTTAATTTTGTTTTATTGTGATTATGAGAAATAATCAACATTCTCTTCAGTCATTTTCTTCACCCATGAGATAGCATCACAAATCTCCATGAACGACTGAGATCCAAAAAGAATATCTCCTCAATCTCTTAGTTTCAACACAACAAACTCATGCAATTGTAAAAACACCATCTTCTTGCAACTCAAGCATTTTGAAGGGACAGACTAAGAGTTGTCCAACATGCATGATCAAATTCTCAAAGGCTGCTTTGGAAAACGATTGTTTATGGTGTCATCCAAGAGCACTAAAAGCCATTATCTTCTCCATTAATGTTTATAGGAAAAGGTAAAATGCTCCCCTTGATTTATTATATAGCCACTGAACTTGCTGCAGGCCATTTTAACGCATCTCTTCGCATAGTATCTTTGACTTTAGCATATACGGAGCACAAAATTTATAATGGTGATACACATTTTTTGTTCTCAGATTTGGAATAAATAATGATCTCAATTATTTAATAATTTACTTAGACAACATTCAACTATTGAAAATTAAAAAACAACACTCAAAAATTGAAATTAAGAAAACATTATTTTAAAACTAAGATGTGGAACTAATATTTTTTGTTCAAGCATTTTATCAAACAAGTAAGTGATATAGTTTAATAGGAAATCATACCCTAAAATATATCTAAATATTTAATCATTGAATAATTAGAATATATCAAATAAACAAGTTATGATAATGGATTGAAATTTACAAAAATAAGAGGAATCATTTATGAAGGAGATCACTTACTAGTACGGTGGCTTAGCAAATGGGAGACAATAACAATTTCAGTCCGTGTTTCAGCAGGAAGAAAAGGAAGGATGATGGGGAAATTTGATTACAAACTTGATGGGTGAAGTAAACACACTAAAAAATTATATATTTATAAGGATCAAAAGCGGGAAAGAGATTGGTAAAAACCTGCAATATTTATTGGAGACCATTCATTATGCACCCCATTTAATCTCAGATGAGGAGGGAATGCAGCTTGGTCCTCATTTTGCTGCCTGATCTTTAGTGGCAGTTCAACTTGTAATGGATTGAGGGCATTCAATGGGATTAGAGGTGTTGAATCAACGTTTAACAGTAGTACAAACATTACCTTGAGTGGGTTTGGTTGAGTTTCTTCTTCAATTACATTCAATGATAATAATGGCAATGAATCAACAACAACGATGATGATTGAGGCAGAGGGGATGAAAGAATGAAGCAATTTTGAGCTCTCTTTTATTTTCAATTAATGTCTTCTAATTTTAGGTATTCTTATTGGATATTAGATTTTTTTTTTTTTTTTTGTTTATACATAAGACATTACTGTCATTTCGACTAATACTAAGATTATCTTGTATCATTTCAAAATATTTCAAACACCCCTTGTTACCTATTGTTAACAAAAATACACTCGTAACCCATTTTTTCCATATTATTTTATTTTCTAATTTTTATTTTTAACTCTTTCTCTTACTTTCTTTTTCTATTTTTTCTTTTGTTCAGTAATTTCTATTTATTTGTTTTATTTTTATTTTTTTATTCCTTACACACAACCGGTTCTAAGCTTGGGTAAAGGAGGAGGGTTGCGTTATGTAATTGACAACCAGCAAAAAATTTTGTTAAAACTTTTATGATATGAATTCAAAGATATTAAACGTTGAGGCATTTTCTACTAGCGACGCGCTACATTTCTACTGCCCGAATGTAGTGAATAATGGGTTAGAATGGGTTAGGGCATCGCCCGGAAGTGACACATCGTGTATTCTTCCGGATACGGCGTCAAATGAGCGAGAGTTGCCTCATTATGGTGTCAAATGAATGAGGGTCACCTCATTATGGTGGACGGGTGCGGATAAAAAAGTTAGTCCATGAGAATAGGCTTAGGTTGACAACTTGGAATATAGGAACGCTGATGGGTAAGATTCGAGAATTGGTAGATGTGATGTATAGGAGGAGGATTAATATTCTCTGCTTACAGGAAACTAAGTGAATTGGAGAGAGGTCTATAGAAATTGAGAGTACGGGATATAAATTATAGTATATGGGGAAGGACAAACATAGGAATGGGGTGGGTATCATGGTAGATAGGGATTTAAAGGATAACGTTATTGATATTAGGGGAATTGACGATAGGATGATAGTTATGAAGCTGGTGATTAGAGGGGAGGTGATTAACATTATTAGTATATACATTTCCCAGGTTAGACTGCAAGAAAGTATTAGAGAGAATTTTGGGAGAAGATGAGCGAAATTGTTCAAAGTATACCGAACCAAGAAAAAATATTTATTGGGGGAGACTTGAATGGACATGTTAGGAAGGAAAATGAGACTTTCGAGAAAGTACATGGTGATTATGAATTTGGGGAAAAGAATGCAATGGGTGAGATGATTTTAGATTTTGCTATCGCGTATGATTTAGTTCTTCTAAATACATGCTTCAAGAAAAAGGGATGAACACCTTATCACATTTAAGAGTGGTCAGTGGAATAGTTAGATAGATTTTGTCCTTACTAGGGTGAGCGATTATTTAATATGTAAGAACTGTAAAGTCATACCCAGAGAGAGTATTGCTACCCAACATAGACTAATGGTAACTAATCTAAAGTTTTAGGGTGGAAACGGGATTCTAAGATAAGTAGGCATGCAAGAATACGTTGGAGAGATTTAAGAGGTGAAAATATGGAGTTGTTTAAGGATAAAATTAGCAATGATAAGTTATGGAAGAGACATGAGGATGTGAACAAAATGTGGATTGATATGGTGAGTCGTAATAGAGAGATAGGAAAAAAAGTTTTAAGAGTTTGTAGAGGAGGAGGACCATGATACAAAGAAAGTTGGTTGTGGAATGAGGAGGTCCAAAAAGCTGATTGGGACAAGAAAATAGCTTATAAAAAATGACAAAAATATCGAAGTTGGAAGAGGTTGGAGAAGTATAAACATGCAAAAACGGAGGCGAGAAAAGTAATTAAGGAATTAAAATTTAGGGCGTATGATATTTTGTTATTTATCAAAAGTTAGATACAAAAGAGGGAGAGAGGGATATATTTAAACTTTTTAGGTGACGTGAAGGAAAGACTAGAGATATTGGAAGTATCAGATACATAAAAAACACTGATGAAAAGGTATTGATGAAAGATGAGGAGATCATGAAACGATAGAGAAGTTATTTTTATAATTTATTTAATGAGAATGATATTGGGGAATCTAGACTAGAATTGCCTACTTTATCTTCAGATAAGATTTATAGGTTTCATAGAAGAATTAGGGTTCTGGAAGTTAGAATAACACTAAGGAAGATGCGAATTGGAAAAACAGTAGGGTCAGATGAAATCACTATAAAAGTGTGGAAAAGTTTGGAAGATATTAGGATGAAATGGTTTACTAGATTTTTCAATGACATTTTGAGGTCTAAGAAAATGTCTGACGAGTGGAGGAGGAGTATCTTAGTGCCCATCTATAAAAATAAAGGGAATGTTCAAAGTTGCATGAACTATTGAGCCATAAAATTTAGGGCTTATTTTTTAGAGGTCTCAAAAGTGAGGACCACCACTTTTTAAGGACCATCTGAAGGCCAAAAAAAAAAAATAATAATAAAAAAACAATTGGATGGTCCTCTATAAAGTGGTATTTTTCACTTTTGGGACCTTTGAAGGAATTTGTCTAAAATTTATTAGTCATACTATGAAATTTTGGGAGAGAGTGATAGAATATAGAATAAGACATGAAACGAGCATAGAAGAGAACCAATTTGGATTTATACCCACCCGATTAACCAATGAAGCTATCTATTTACTCAGGAGATTAATGAAAAAATATAGAAAAAAGAAGAGACATTTACATACGGTATTTGTGGACCTAGAAAAAGCTTATGATAGGGTACTCAGAGAAATTTTGTGGTGGGTGTTAGAAAAGAAATAGGTATCTAATGTGTACATCGAGGTAATTAAGGATATGTATGAAGATATAATCACTAGTATTCAGATAGGAGGATATGATACTTGTATATTTTCTATTAATATAGGCTTATATCAATGATAATCTTTAAGTTTTTACCACTTTGTTCTAGTGATGGATGAGCTCACAAAACATATTTAAGATGGAGTATCTTGGAGTATGTTATTTGCAGATGACATTGTATTAGTGGACGAAAGTAGAATAGGTCTTAATATTAAGTTAGAAAGATGGAGAGAAGCGTTAGAGTTTTAAAGATTTTAAGGTTAGCAGAAGTAAGACAAAATACATGCATTGCAATTTTAGTAATGCCCGAAGAGACGGTGGTGCGATCAAAATTGGAGACGGGGAGGTGCCAAAGGTTGATCGTTTTAGATATTTAGATTTAATGATTCAGATCAATGACGAAATCGAGGAAGATATTACGCTAGAATCAAGGCAGGTTGGTTAAAGTGGAGAAGTAGAGTTGGGGTGATTTGTGATAGTAGGATTCCATTGAAATTTAAAGGAAAATTCTACAAAACTGCTATAAGACCAGCGTTACTTTATGGTTCAGAATGTTGGGCGGTAAAAATGAATCATGCCCAGAAAATTGGGGTGATAGATATGAAGATGTTGCGGTGGATGAGTAGGAAGACAAGAATTGATAAAATTAAAAATGAAACTTGTTGATCCTAAGATTTTGATGAATAATTAAGTATTGATGTTTTGGTGGAAGTAATGTTTTAATTGAGTGCTTCAGTGATTTAAAGTTCCAGTGATGAAGATGTCAAATTAAATGGATGCTAAATGATGAAGTTGAAGATATTGAAGATCAAATTAAATAGATGTTAAATGATGAAGTTGAAGATATTGAAGATTAAATTAAATGGATGCTAAATGAAGATGTCAAGATGATGAAGAAGATTTAAAAGTTTGAACAAATTAGGAAAAACAACCCAGGTAAATTTCAACTCTTAATATCCCATTTAGAAATACACACGGCACAAAATATTTTTATTATTTATGTGTATTTGCTCCAATATGTGATTTGAAAAGAAAGATTTATAAATGGTTAAAATGGAATTTGAGAAATTTAGTGGAGCTAATTGAGAAAAGAAATTAGTTAAAGGGGCGAAAATATAAAAGAGAAAGAGTTTAAAATGTGATCAGAGAATAGATGCAGAAAGTAGCAGTCGATTGAGGAGTCGACCGTCCAATGGTGGTTGAACTCTCTGAATCGATGAGTCGATTGACAGGTTGACCGGTGAGATTAAATAAAACTCTCTAAATCAAGGAGTCGATCGAGCGGTCGACCGATGAACTGCATTGGCTACATCCTGAATCTCCGAGTCGACTGGGTAGTCGACTGGTGGCTCTGTTTCAAAATCATGTGGATTCCGAAATCATATCTAAAAGTAACCGTTTTTTGTTAGGATTTGAGAGAGATTTAAGGGATTTGGTGATATTTAAGATATAGTTCATATATTAATTAAATCATATTAATTTGGTACACTAAATATTAATGTTTCTCAATTTGGTACTTGAAATAGTTGCTATTCTTATTAATTAAGATTGAGAAATATTTCGGGGATTTAATTGAAAGATTTGAAAGTTATTGTTTAAGTGAAATTGAATTTAAATGAAGTCCTTATAATATAAGGGGTCTATAGGAGCGTTTAATTGTCATGACACTTGTAAACTAGCTGTTGGAAGGCTGATTACATATCCCTATATATAGACTTGCGAATTTATGTTTTAATAAAGCAGTAAAAGAGAAGAGAAATCATATCATATCATATTGAGAGCTTTTATAAGAGTTATCCATCTGAAATATTGTGAGCTTTTCTGAGAGACGATTTTGAAGATCAACTGCTATTAATTTGTGCTGCTACCGGATCTGAAGTTACATTGTTTTATCTATTCTTTCTGTGGATTCTGGATGAGATCTTTCCAATTATATTTTTTTCATTGCATTATTTGATTATTGTTTGGAAATTGATTTTAGAAATTGTTTCTAATTTTTGAAGAAAATATTTTTATAAACAATTTCTTAAATCTGATTACGTGCTCCAATTTGCTACCCATATCTTATTAAAATTAGATTTTGTATCTCACGATTTTCTATCACTAGTTGGGATATTAATTGAGTTATTATTTATCTGGGGTGGTAGAAGTTACGAGTGAGATTTTCTACTTATCTTTTGTATTGGTGAGTAGTGTAACATGTTAAATATCGTTGGGGGATATTTAATCAAGGGTAGCCGGATTCGGTCTCTTCTTGTAAAGAGATTGAGGTAGTGATTCTTCCTAAATAAGAATTACGTTGTGAGTGAATTTTAAAGGTTCCATCCTTACCTGTGAAAAGGATACTTGGAGTGTTGTGTGAGGTTTTGATTCTTGAGCCTAAGTGTTAAAAAGAATTAGGTTATTCTTTAGCCTGGAAAAAGTAGAGGTTATTCCTTAGCCTTTGAAAAGAAAATTGTAAAGGTTGATTCTGAGCCTATAAAAGAATCGATGTATGGGTTTGATTCCTACCTTTAAACGGATCTTGAGAATTAGTGGGTGCGAATCTCCGTGGAGCTCGGAGGACTGGAATAGACAAGAGTAACTTGGTGAACCAAGATATATCTTTGTGTGCTGCAATATTTACTTTGTTATTTTTGCTGTTTGGGTATGCACCTAGTTAATTGATTTATTCCGCTGTGATACAAATATAATAATTAATTTAGGAATAAAACTAATTAGTTCATTTATTCAAGTTATATTCTGATTATTTTTTTAATTACCCAATTCACCCCCTTCTTGGGTAATCTACTGGGCCAACAAAACTATTAGAGAGAATTTAGGAATAACACCCATCGAAAAGAAAATTAGAGAAAATCATTTACGATGATTTAGACATGTGCATAGAAGACCCATAGAAGTACTAGTGAGAAAATATGATTTAATTTAAGTTCAGGGGACTATTAGAGGGAGAGGTAGACCTAAGAAGACGTTGGACGAGACTACTAAAAATGATTTGGCGACATTAAATCTGACGGAGGGGATGATCGTTGATCGATCTCTATGGCGTAAATAGATTCATGTAGTCGACTCTACATAAGTGAGATAAAAGTTTAGTTGTTGTTGTTGTTTAGTGTATACAGAAAATAAAAAATCAAAACTAAAAAGAACTTAAATATAACAAAAAGAAAACCAAGTTATTTTTATTTTTATTTTTTTTCATTTTTTTGGTCTTTGTATTATCCTAATGGTTTTAAATTTTTTTCTTCTTCAAGTACTATTTTTTTTTTGTTTTTTTTTTTTTTTTCTAGATTATTACTTTGGATCTTTTTAAATTTTCTACAAATACCATAAAAATAAAATAAAAAATACAAAATGAAAATAAAAATGTTAAATATAAAGAGAGAGAGAGTAGAAAATAGAAAATAAAAATTAAAAGATAAGAAATAAACAATAAAACATATTATATTATAAGATTGTTTTTGTCAATAAAATACGATGGAATATATCTTTGGCAACCAATTGAAAAGATACAAAGTGTCTGTCTTAAATGTTATAAAAATAATCTTGATATTTGTCGAAATGATATCTTTAAGAACAATACATAGAGTTTTGAATAAATTAAGAGCAATACATTGTCTCCATTAGTTATAAAAAGTCCCAATTCCTATTTCAATCTAAAATAGAAAAGAAAAAACGAATAAATGAATTTTTATTCATGAAGTCCAATTAAAGATTACAAGCTATGTTTAGAAAAAGAAAAAGAAAAACAAACTAAACGAATAATCTATACTCATGATCACAACAAATTAATTTTCGGAATTGAAAAAAGAAAAATCTAGTAATTACACAATTCCCATTGACATCCATATGAGATCCCATTGTACATTTTTTCTCTCTCAAGCACCGCGCACGATGGCTGAGTATTTCTTCTTCACCCATCGAAAACTGCTACGGATCGAAGCCTTGACTTTGCCCTCCACCGCGTATGCCTTGTACGCAGCAATCCGCTTCCTCCGTTTCACGTCGGGGGTTGCAAATCGCCATGTGGACAAAGTGTATGATGAAGGGGGCGGTGACCCCGACGATGACAGCGTAGTGACTCGCGGTGGGTCCGGTATGCGATAAACCGGGCCAGTCGGGAGATTATGGGCCTTGATGGACTCGAACCGATTGTCCGGCGTGTAGGCCCAATAAGTAGGCATGTGTTCGTCCGTCTCTCTCACCCTCCCCATCATTGAGGCTGCGTTAGGGAGCTTGGTTGAGAGAGAAGGGGGTGTGGGAAAAAAATAGAATGAAAAATCTACATGATATTAATTGGTTTGATACGAAGAATAAGACTAAATTAGATGTTCTAGAATCGGTTTCATGTTTACAAGATGAGAGAAGAAAATAGACAATGAAGAAATAGTATGTGGGGGTATTAAATTACACTTTCGCCCCTAGAGTTTAGGGGTGGTCACGAATAGCTCCTTAATTATTTACTTGCCTCAATTGAGTCCTTCAAATTTCAAATTGGTAGCAAATAAGTTCATCTGATAACCTTCGTTAGTAAGATGGACAAAATCGTGTCACGAGCACAATGCTTTACCATTATCTAAGCGGCAGGAGTGTTTTTTTTTTTCTCTTTCTCATACCTTTCTCACACTAATTTCAGGCATTATAGTGGTTTATGATTACTTATGATTATTCTGTGAAAAGATAGAAAAAAGGAATGAAGATGGGGAATAACAAATTGAAATTATCTTTGTTGTCATTGAACAATTATCGCATGTTATGGTCATGACTAAATTTCACTTATTTTACTAACGAAGAGCAAACATATGGATTTGCCTGATACCAATTAAAAAATAAGAAAACCTATTCACATAATTGAAATATTAGAGATCTATTTGAAACTACAACCAACTTTAGGAGTTGGAAATGTATTTTGTCCTTGTGTGGGAGAGAGAAAGAGAAAGAGAGAGAGAGAGAGAGAGCGCTTAATTTTCTCGATGTCTAAAATAATTTGATGGTACTCCTTGGTCTAAATTACTCTGGTTGTTTATAAAAGTCAACCTTGATATTTCAAGAATCTCTCTTTCCGTTTTACATAAATTCAGTTGGAAAACTACAAATCTTGCCTATTAGTTGTAAAATGATGATATTGGGGCAGCAAATTTGGTAACTTAATTTTGCCTGTCAATAACCTTTTAATCATTCCAAAATTAACAATTTGATGGCCAATCATTATTAGAATAACTGAGAGGTGGAATATTGGGCAAATATGGAGCGATTGTATTAATATATGAAAAACGTACATTTACAGAGATATACATGGAGTCTATATATATGAGATGACCAGGATAACTCTGATAGGGTTAAAGTTTGGTTTTTCTATTGAGAATAAGGTTTAACATAGTTGGCCAATACCCATATACATATATTAATATTCCCCCTCAAACTCAAGCCAGTAAATAAGTGGTGGAATTGAGCTTGGAAAGCAGAGTGTGAAAGCGTCTAGGCGGATAATTTTTGGTGAAAATATTTGCTGTTTGATCAGCAAAATTGACAGATTTAAGGCAAACAATATTCTAGAGAATATGGTGACGAATGAAGTAGCATCAGTTACGATGTGTTATCTATGCTCATGGAAAACGTCATTACGGGCGATTTGAATAACACTCCTATTCACACAGTGTAGAACAATGGCAGTGGGAGTAGACTCCTATGGTCAGAGATGAGCCATCGAAGTCAAATAGATCTTATGTTGCATCAGCGATGACACGATATTTAACTTCAAGTGGGCAATCACTTTTTATTTCTTACTGCGCTAGGAAGTTAGAAAGTTACCCGAGAAGAAATAATTATCAGTGGTTCAACGTTTGTCAGTGGGATCTCCAGTCCAGTTGAGATCAGAATAAACCTGCAAAGTGGGAGCGGACTGGGTGGAGAAATGAAGTCTGTGAATTAAGGTGCCCATAACATATCGAAAAATGCGAAGAACAATTGAGTAATGAATGGTCCGAGAAGCGGATAAGAACTAACTAACTTGATGGACGATATAGGCGATATCTGAGCGAGTAATTGTGAGATATACCAAACTTTCAACTGATTGGAAAAAGACAACGATGTTTGGGAGAAAAAAGACATCTAGTGGAGTAAGTATGATATTTGACTCTATAAGAGTGTTAGCAGTGGTGAAGTCAGTGATATATGCCTTGAAAAGAAGGTCAGGTTATATTTGGCCTAAGAGAGAGAGAGAGTATCCATTTGAATCCTTTGAAACTTCGAGACCAAGAAAATAAGTGAGTACCCCAAGGCCTTTCATCTCGAGTTGATCCCTGAGAAAATTTTTGATTTAAAAAATTTCATGTAAATCATCTCTTGTACTGATAATGCCATCCACATAATGTAAAAGGAGGATAATGTTGTTGTCAATTCAGCGAATAAGTAAGGTAGAATCATGACCATTGGATGTGAACCTGAACTGGTGGATGGTGGTGTTGAATTTTGCAAACCAAGCACATGGATCTTGTTTGAGACCATATAGGGCACAATGAAGGTGACAAACACTGTGTTGAGGAGGAACTGGGCCAAGAGAGGTATGCATGTAAACTTCCTCAAGAAGGTTGTCATTGAGAAATACATTCTTGACATTCATCTGGAAAAAATGACCATTTACTAATGGCAACGACGACAAGAAGAGTACGGACATATGTGAGCCTAGCCATTGGAGCAAATATCTCTTCCTAGTCAATTCCATATTCCTGAGCAAATTCCTAAGTAACGAATCGAGATTTATAGCGTTCAATAGAACCATTAGAAAGCATTTTTGATCTTGCACACCAACTTGTATCCAATAGGAATTTTCCTAGGGGGAAGGTCAATAAGAACCCTAACTTGAGTTTTGGCTAAGGCTTGAAGTTTTTTGTCCATTGCTTTCCGCCAAATAGGGTAAGTATCTTTATACTATTGAGGCTTATTTAGATTAAGTATGGTAGAAAAACAATGATAATTATTGAGATAAGGGAGATGATGAGTTACCTTATTAGAGCGGTAAGAGTGATTTAGAGTGTGGGCCTCAAAAGGAGTCGGTGTTGGATTATCGGACATATGAGGGGCCTCAAGCATGGTCGATGGATCCAAAGGGGTAAGATCAATTGGTGGTTCTAAAGTTGGGGGGGGGGGGGGGGGGGGGGGGAGGGGAGTAAGTTCAGTTAGTGGTTTTGAAGTAGGCTTAGTAGGTAGTTCTGAAGTGGGCGCAACGGTACTTGGAACTGCATCCTTAGGGAACAACTCAAGAGATGAATCAGTAAATAATATAGAGTTAGTAATGGTTGATATATCAAATGACCGTAAGGAAGAAAATATTTGATGTTCCAAAAAATGACATAATGAGAGATATGTAGAGTTTTAGAAATGGGGTTCCAACATCGATACCCTTCATGTTCAATGCCATATCCTAGAAATTACAACATAAGCGGGCCCTTGGTTCCAACTTGTTGTGTTTATGTGGTTTGACAAGAACAAAGCAAACACAACCAAAGACTTTGAGATCAGAGTAAGTGGGAGGGTTACCAAAAAGACACTCAAATAGAGACTAATGCTGAATTGTAGCGTGAGGGACACAACTTATAGTGTAACTGCAGTTGGAGCAGTATCACCCCAAAAGCATCAAGACAGGATGAAGAAATGAAGAGGGCACGAATTGTGTCAAGAATGTGTCTATATTTGCGTTCGACTCGTCCATGTTGTTGGCGGGTGCTAGGGTACGAGCAGTGAGGGAGCGTGTAATTTTTATGAAGCAAGTTGAAAAAAGCATGATCCTTGTATTCGATTGCATATCTTAGCAAAAAACTTAACATTAAAAAGGGGGGGGGGGGGGGGGGGGGGGGGGGGGGGGGGGGAGGGGGGGGGGGTTTAAGCATAAAATAAAAATCAAAATACATTTGGAATAGTTAAGATCTATTTTTGATAATAAATAACCATGTATATCGAGAGTAGTCGTCAATAAACATAACAAAATAGTGAGAACCACCCATTGTTGTATGAGGAGAAGACCCCAAACATCAAAATGCATTAAATCAAATGGTGTAATAGAAATAGATTGACTATCATTAAAAGGTAAAGTTGGTTGTCTTGTAAGTTGACAATGAATACAATTGAAGGAATCATACTGAACTGAACCTAACTGGCCACTAGAAAGATGGTTGGATGAAGTTTGACTTAATTGAGAATTCTAAATATAGGATGATAGTGAAGATAATGATGATGAGGACAATGATAATGGTAGTGGTTGTATTTGTGTTAGTGATAAGGATGATGATGGTGATGATAATGAGGATGGTGGTGGGGAGGTTGCACAATTTGATGAAAGGGACATGGGTTGGTGGTGGTGGGATTTGAGGTGGAAGTTGAAAACTATTGAGCTCAAATAGACATCCAACTTTACGACCAATCCCAAGGGTTTTTCGTGTCCAAGGATCTTTCACACGACAACCACTACTAGTAAATATCACTTCAAGTCCCAATTCACAGAGTTGCCCAACAGATAAGAGATTTAATGTGTGTTTTGGAATTAAATACGTTTCAGGAATAGAAATATATAAAGTCAAAATCTGACCGATATGATTAACACGAATATAAGAACCATCAGCAGTATAAACGATGGGGGCATTCATAAAGAATAGTTTGGATGAAAAGATATTTAGATCATAAGTCATATGACTACAACATGTATAATCAAAGAACTAACAAGAATTACATGTAGTAAGTGAAAGGATAAGAGAAACGTTTATACTAGGATCAAAGAGAAAGCTTTTGAAGAGAGATGCTATATCCCTAAGAGAGGTGGTAACATCAGAGGAGATAAGACCAAAACCCTTTTTGGCAACAAGAATGGCCGGGGAAGAACAACCCTTGGATATCGTCATTTAATCAAATAAAAAATATACAAAAATTATACCATATGATATGAATATTGAGAAATCGAGGCAATTGATGTATTTAGAATGTTGAAATTATCCAAGAATCGGTTTATCATCGTAAAGAACCAATTGATGAACCCATGAATCGGTCAAAACATTGTAATGCACCAAATCAACAATATAAATGGAACTATATTGTATGATCATAATTGACGCAACCCGAATTTTGATAGCAGGAGAAGTAAAGAATCGAGGAGAAGAGGAAACGAGTTTCATTCCTTCATTTCTAAGTCGCCCAAATCCGTTCATTTTGAAAATAATTTTTCAAGGGATTTTCTAGGCGTCAATTTTGAAAAATTTCTTTGCCCGGTATTTTATGTTGAAAACGGAGTCGCCACTTAGCATAAGGTTAAATGGTGTGCTTGGTCATCGAGAGTTTTAGAAATTCATTTTACTTTGAAATGGCCCAAGTTTTGACTTCATTAGGTCTATGTATTAGAGATATTCTTAAAGTTCGGGGGTCGGCTATGCTCAGGAAAGGTTTTATGCACCCCAAGACACTAATTTGTAAATGGTACCTTAGTCTAAACGAATATTCACGGTCAAATATTACCCGAGTAACTTTATTTAATTTCATTAACGAAATAATTCACTTTTTAAAGTTTTTTTTTATTTTTTATTTTTTTATTTTATATATATATATATACATATATATATATATATATATATATATATATATATATATATGTGTGTGTGTGTGTGTGTGTGTGTGTGTGTGTGTGTGTGTGTGTGTGTGTATGTGTGTGTGTGTGTGTGTGTGTGTGTGTATTTTCGACATGATATAAGTAGTAAATGTTATATATTATGCAACTACAACTAGAAATGAACATATTTTTGTGTTTTCAACATAATGAAAAGTAGTAAATACTATACTATACTATTCTAGGCAACAATAACCTAATAGCAATTTATAAGAGATAGGAATATAAATATGCAAGTTATATGAAATGTAAACTAAGACTAAATTATTTGGATATGTGACCGAACCCGAACGTCGGTTGCCTACGTATCTCGAATTAATGAGAATCAATTCTTCACGTAGTTTGTTTGTGTAAGGTTAAAGGATATGTTTTTATTATTAAGGGTGACTGAACCCTTATGTGGGTTGCCTACGTACTTTGGGGGTAACCAATGATCACGTCATCACGTAATTCATTCTTGTTAAGTTGAAAATGGGGTTGGTTTTAGTTGATTTTAGTTGATTATTAGTTGGTTTTAGTTGTGAAAAACATGAATCACAACATGATTTTGTCAAGAACACCTTAACCAAACTCTTTTATTTTTGGTCAGTTAGTGTTAGTGTGTGAGTTTGTTAGTTGAAATTTGAAAAGAAATACCATATATTTATGCCGTTCCTACTCGTAACTAAAAGAAAGGGGAAGGTTTCAAAAGAAGAATCACACATATCCCCGAAAGAATAGATGTCCTCACTTTATCCCGACTTTTTTTGCCACAAGGGTCTGTTAGTGTAGAGTATATATATATATATGTGTGTGTGTGTTCGCCAATCCACAAACTAACTTGACTGTGATCTTAACGTTTAGTATAAAGTAAATCCAATTATTAATAGTATATAGTTAGATTAACAGTTAACAAAGAGTCGGTTGGAAGTGTTCTTGAGAGAATTGTAAAGACTATGCACAACTGATTGATGTGATCTACCTATATATTACTAAACCGATTTTGTTAGTTTTAGAGTATTTTTATAGCATTTTTATTCCATTTTAATTAGTTTTTATTCATTTGTATAAATCAGGTGTGTGGGGTGAAAATGTATGAAAACAGGGCGTAAACGATCAGATTGAACCAAGAATGGTCGAAGAACGGTGAAAAAACAAGCATGAGGGCAAAATTCTGAAAACTAGCCCACCGCCTAGGTGGTGAAAATGCAGAGAGGGCCTAAATTTGCTAGATATTCACCGCCTAGGCGGTGAAACTGCAGGATGGACACCAAATCTACTACTGTCTTCACTGCTGCAGAGATCAATGAATTAACATACCCACCACCTAGGCAGTGAATCCCACAGCCTAGGTGGTTACCTCTGCACCAGATTAGATATTTTTTGAGATATTTTCTCAATTTAATCCCTTCTCCTCCCCTCTCCTTTGAGGACTGTCAGCCATTAGAGCCCATAGGGCTTAGTATAGAATAAAGAAAGAGTATCAGAAGTGCTCAAACAATTACGAAGGAGAAGATTACCATGCGGAGAAGGAGAAGCAATCGGTGGACGGTTTTAGCGGCTAATCTTTGGATATCGGCTAAGTTCATCTGTTTATCCTTTTATTTCTTAACTTCAATAATTGTTTGAGCAAGTTTAGCTCGGTTTTAAATGTATAAATGGTTATGACCATGAGTTAAACGTGGATTATTTATGGGATTAATATTATTTATAAAAACGTAGTTTTGTTTGAGTTTTTGTTTCTTTAATGATTGTTCTTTGCTATTTTGATTGTGTTTTTCGTATTGTTTTTTTTATTATGCTTAGATAGATATATCAAGAATTTGGGGTTTGACACTCGGAAGAGGTAACCTTGGATTCGGACTAGGGTAAACACAACGCGACGATCCAATAACCCAGGAGGGATTTGGATTGTGGGTAATCGATGACATTGGGGCAAGACTCATGTGACCTAGGGTCGTTAAGACATTGAGGGGGACTTCTTCATTGACACGAAGTCGCGTATGCCCTCGTCTTACACTCAGAAGAGGTGGCGGAAGAGTTTACGAACTGAGATTGTCGATAGGTTAAACACAACACGATGATCTAATAACCCGGGAGGGAGTTGGATTGTGTGCAATCAATGACGTTGGGGCGAGAATCACGTGACCTAGGGTCGTTAAGACATTGAGGGAGACTTATTCGTTGACACAAAGTCGCGTATTCCCTCGTCTTACACTTGGGAGAGGTGGAGGAGGAGTTTATGAATTGAGATTGTCGAATAGGTCGAACACAATTACTGTAAACTAAACAAAATCAAATGCATTTAAGTAAATAAGGTTAATCCATAGATAATCCATCCTCTAACCATCTCGTATTAGTATAACTAGTACATATTAAATTAGGTTATATTAGTATTAGTATTAATTAATTTAAAATCATTGTTTTTTAGCCTAGATAAAGTTAGGTCATGACAATTATGGTACTCGATAATAACGAAAACCAATCCCTGTGGATACGATACCCGATCTTAAAGATCACATTATACTAAACCTTTAACCTCGTACACTTGCTAGTAGTTAATACGTGAGCGTGTAACAAACGCTCGTCGTACAAGTTTTTGGTGCCGTTGCCGGGGATTGTGTTTGTCATATTCCGGTTTCGGTAATCGCCACCATGTTTTTTTGCCATTACCGGGGATTGTGTTTTTGATTATTATTGATATTGTGAGTAAATGACCCAATTTTACTTTAGGCATTTTTAGTGTTTATAATTTTTGTTTGTAATTTTGTTTTCTATTTCTCTTGCAGGGTACTTGACGATGTTAGATCAACGAGTATTGATGCAATTCCTTTCAACGGGATTCTGAGCTATTTATAGTACTGGCACCACACACATAAGCCGGTGAGGCATGTCGTTGAAAGATCGAGCCATCCAGTGCAATATCTTGTCAAACTTGAGGGCATTTTGAACATGTCGGGCCGAGGACATTAAACCACGCGCTTCTTGGGAGACAACCCAAGTAAAAAAATAAATTAAATTTGTCACAGCCGAATTTATTCGGAGGCGAGATTCTCTTGCCTCCCAGGTATGTGTTCTAAACCCCATTCGTCAGCATGTTTTAATTTTATATGTTGAGAATGAGGATTGGGCCACTAAGAATACTCTCCATTTTAAGTTTGGAAGTGATATGTAGTAGAGTATGTTAAAAGTTTTATTGTTTTCTTGTGTGCATATTTTTTTAGGATAGTTTGTGTTTGTTTGTGTTGTTGTTGCATGCTGAGTTTTGCGTTTATCTGGGACGTTACCCAAAGATGATATTATCCCCTGGTTGTTTTCAAGGTCAATAGTAATACCCATGCATGTTTGTTCTGTGTGCTTGACAATGCTTTTGGGTGAAAATTATTTTAAATCCTAATTTGCACGAGCACATAGACTCAATGTATTTTTATTCATATGATTTGAGGTAAATTATCGATTAGCCAAACTCATGAAAAATTAAGGATTTTAGAATCTGAATGAAGGAAAGCTTGAGGCGAAATCCTAGGCGAAGTAGTTCAGCGGACATGATTTCGGCATTCTTTTTGTCGCTTGAGCCTTTTTAAGCCTACCATGTTATATGTTTATCCCTCGTTACCCTATCGAAGCCTAAATTCCAATTCAATTTGAAACACATAAGCAAATACCCTGGCTAGTTGATATTTTTCCAAACCTATATCGCTGAATTAGAGGCACATTTGAGTGAATCAAGTTAGCATTTATATATGCTACTTGATGTGAGCGGTTGAATTTAGGGAAAACTTCAGATTAGTTCGGTATTAGTGTATTCACTTGTCATTTTCTTAATCCTTTTTGCACACTCCTAAAATTGTAGAAATTCGAATAAGTTTGGGGTTGTGTTATGTGTTTAAAAATATAAATAAATAAATAAATTCTTTTCTTTTGACAAGTGAGTACGTCGGTCTTAAAATTGATTGTTCGGGATTGTTTCCAATCTATCTATGGGGGTTCAGGAGTGAATGTGCCAAGTGTTGAGCCTTAGGTAATGTTAAGTTAAAAACGTTAACTCATTTTCCATTCTGAAATACCCTTGGCCAAATATTCCAAAATCGAACCAAGTCATTCTAATCTATTTGAACTTCCAAGCCGACATTAGTGGAGAGTGGACCCCAATCAGGCATATAGATATCCTAGTCTTATACTGTCTAAGTCATAAGTTTCGTTGGTGGATAATCTAATCTGGTCTTGGATAGTTGTATAATTGAGTCTCGCCCAAACACGTTTACAGGATCTATAATGGCGTTCACCATTATTGCTTGTCAAAATTCTAGAACATCACATGGTGTGTTTTACTGCCTAAAATCGATATGATTAGCGGTTGTTGAGGAAAAATGACTTGGTAGTTAGAAGAATGCAAAACTAGCTTATCGTTATGTTTAGATTTTTTGTGTTTATGTTGTTTGTTATTTAATTTAGTTGTGTTTTTCATTTTCGTGTGAGTATTTTGCTTGAGGACTAGAAAAATTCCAAGTTTGGAGGTAGTTGATAGGTGTGATCTACGTATATATTTCCAAACCGGTTTTTTAAGTTTTAGAGTATTTTTTATAGCGTTTTTATTATGTTTTTATTAGTTTTTATTCTTTTTGTATAAATCAGGTGTGTAGGGTGAAAAGGTATGAAAACAGAGTGTAAACAATCAGATTGAACCAAGAACGGTCGAATAACAGTGGAAAAACAAGCATGAGGGCAAAATTCTAAAAACCAGCCCACCGCCTAGGTGTCTAGACCGCCGCCTAGGTGGTGAAAATGCAGAGAGGGCCTAAATCTGTTGGAACCTCACCAAATCCACCGTTGTTTTCATCTCTATGGCGATCAATGAACCGACATACCCACCGCCTAGGTGGTGAATCCCATCGCCTAGGCGGTCACCTCTACACTAGATTTGATATTTTTTGAGATATTTTCTCTATTTAATCCCCTCTCCTTTGAAGACCTCTAGACATTATAGACCTTAGGGCTTAGTATAGAATAGAAAGAGAGTATGGGAGTGCTCAAACAATTCCGAAGGAGAAGATTACCACGTGGAGAAGGATAAAAGATCGGTGGACGGTTTTATCGGCTAATCTTCGGATATTGGCTAAGTTCATCCATTTATCTTTTTATTTCTTAAATTCAATAATTGTTTGAGCATGTTTAGCTCAGTTTTCAATGTATAAATGGTTATGACCACGAGTTAAACGTGGATTATCTATGGGATTAATATTATTTATAAAAACATAGTTTTGTTTAAGTTTTTGTTTCTTTAATGATTGTTCTTCGGTATTTTGATTGTGTTTGTGGTATTGTTTGTTTATTATGCTTGGATAGGTATATCGAAAATTTGGGGTTTGACACTCGGAAGAGGTAACCCCGGATTCGGATTAGGGTAAATACAACGTGACGATCTAATAACCCGGGAGGGAGTTGGATTGTAAGTAATCGATGACGTCGGGGCAAGATTCATGTGACCTAGGGTTGTGAAGATGTTGAGGGAGACTTTTTCATTGACACGAAGTCGTGTATTCTCTCGTCTTACACTCGGGAGAGGTGACGGGGGAGTTTACGAACTGAGATTGTCGATAGGGTAAACACAACGCGACAATCCAATAACCCGGGAGAGAGTTGGATTGTGTACAATGAATGATGTTGGGGCGAGACTTACGTGACCTAGGGTTGTTAAGACGTTTAGGGGGACTTCTTCGTTGACCCAAAGTCGCGTATTCTGTCGTCTTACACTCTGGAGAGGTGGCGGGGGAGTTTACGAACTAAGATTGTCGAATAGGTCGAACACCCTAATTGTAAACTAAACGAAATCAAACGCGTTTAAGTAAATAAAGTTAATCCCTATATAATCCATCCCCTAACCATCTCGTATTAGTATAATTAGTATAGATTAAATTAGGTTATATTAGTATTAGTATTAATTAATTTAAAATCATTTTTTTAGCCTAGATAAAGTTAGATCATGACAATTATGGTACTTGATAACAACGACAACCAATCCCTATGGATACAATATCCGATCTTAAAGATCACATTATACTAAAACTTTGACCTCGTACATTTGCGAGTAGTCAATACAGGAGCATGTAATAAACGCTCATCGTACAAGTTTTTGGCGTCGTTGTCGGGGATTGTGATTGTCGTATTCCATTTTCGGCAATCGCCACCAAGTTTTTGACGCCATTGCTGGGGATTGTGTTTTTCATTATTATTGATATTGTGAGTAAATTACCTAATTTTACTTTAGGCATTTTTTGTGTTTTTAATTTTTGTTTGTAGTTTTGTTTTCTATTTCTCTTGTAGGGTACTCAGCGATATTAGATCAATGAGTATTGATTCAATTCCTTTCAATTGAATTTCGAGCCGTTTATAGTACTGGCGCCACGCACAGAAGCCGATGAGGTGTGTCGTTGAAAGATAGAGCCATCCAGTGCAATATCTTGCCAAGCTTGAGGGCATTCTGAACATGTCAGGCCGAGGACATTAAACCATGCACTTCTTGGGAGGCAACCCAAGTAAAAAAATAAATTAAATCCGTTATAGCCGAATTTATTCAGAGGCGAGATTCTCTTGCCTCCCAGGTATGTGTTCTAAACCTCTTTCGTCAGCATGCTTTAATTTCATATGTTGAGAATGATGATTGGGCCGCTGAGAACACTGTCCGTTTTAAGTTTGGAAGTGATGTGTAGTATAGTATGTTAAAAGTTTTATTGTTTTCTTGTGTGCATGTTTGTTTAAGATAGTTTGTGTTTGTTTGTGTTGTTGTTGCATGCTGAGTTTTGCGTTCATCTGGGACGTTACCCAATGATGATATTACCCCCTGGTTGTTTTCAAGGTCAAGAGTAATATCCATGTATGTGTGTTCTGTGTGCTTGAAAATGTGTTTTGGTGAAAATTATTGTAGATCCTAATTTGCACAAGCACATAGACTTAATGTATTTCTATTCATATGATTTGAGGCAAATTATCGATTAGCCAAACTCATGACAAATTAAGGATTCTAGAATCTGATTAAGGGAAAGCTTGTGGAAAAATCCTATGCGAGGTAGTTCAGGAGACATGATTTAGGCATTCTTTTTGTCGCTTGAACCTTTTTAAGCCTACCATGTTATATGTTTATCCCTCGTTACCCTATCGAAGCCTAAATTCCAATTCAATTTGGAACACATAAGCAAATACCCTGGCTAGTTGATATTTTTCCAAACCTATATTGCTGAATTAGAGGCACATTTGAGTGAATCAAGTTAGCATTTATATATGCTACTTGATGTGAGCGGTTAGATTTAGGGAAAACTTCAATTTGGTTCGGTATTAGTGTATTCACTTGTCATTTTCTTAATTCTTTTTGCACACTCCTAAAATTGTAGAAATTCGAATAAGTTTGGGGTTGTGTTATGTGTTTAAAAAAAATAATAATAAATAAATTATTTTCTTTTGACAAGTGAGTACATCGGTCTTAAAATTGATTGTTCGGGATTGTTTCCAATCTATCTATGGGGGTTCGAGAGTGAATGTGCTAAGCATTGAGCCTTGGGTAACGTTAAGTTAACAATGTTAACCCATTTTCTATTCTGAAATACCCTTGGCCAAATATTCCAAAACCGAACCAAGTCATTCTAATCTATTTGAACTTCCAAGTCGACATTAGTGGAGAGTGGACCCCAATCAGGCATATAGATATCCTAGTCTTATACTGTCTAAGTCATAAGTTTTGTTGGTGGATAATCTAATCCGGTCTTGGATAGTTGTATAATTGAGTCTCGCCCAAACACGTTTACAGGATCTATAATGGTGTTCACCATTATTGCATGTCGAAATTGTAGAACATCATATTGTGCATTTTACCACTTGAACTCAATATGACTGGCGATTGTTGATGGAAAATGACTTGGTCGTTAGAAGAATGCAAAACTAGGATATCGTTATGTTTAAATTGTTTGTGTTTATGTTGTTTGTTATTTAATTTAGTTGTGTTTTTCATTTTCGTGTGAGTGTTTTGCTCGAGAATTAGCAAAATTCCAAGTTTATGGGTATTTGATAGGTGTGATCTACCTATATATTTCCAAACTGATTTTGTTAGTTTTAGAGTATTTTTTACAATATTTTTATTATGTTTTAATTAGTTTTTATTCTTTTTGTATAAATCAGGTGTGTGGGGTGAAAAGGTATGAAAACAGAGAGTAAACGATGAAATCGAACCAAGAACGGTCGAAGAACGGTGGAAAACCAAGCACGAGGGAAAAATTCTAAAAACTAACCCACCACTTGGGCATCCAAACCACCGCCTAGGCGGTGAAAATGCAGAGAGGGCCTAAATCTGTTGGAAGCTTACCAAATCCACTACTGTCTTCACCGCTGTGGTGATCAATGAACTGACATACCCACCGCCTAGGCGGTCACCTTTGCACCAAATTAGATTTTTTTGAGATATTTTCTCGATTTGATCCCCTCTCCTCCCCTCTCCATTGAGGACCTCCAGCCATTAGAGCCCTTAGGGCTTATTATAGAATAGAGAGAGAGAGTATGGGGAGTGCTCGAACAATTCTGAAGGAGAAGATTACCACGCTGAGAAGGAGAAGCGATCGGTGGACGGTTTTAGCGGCTAATCTTCGGATATCGGCTAAGTTCATCCATTTCTCCTTTTATTTATTAACTTCAATAATTGTTTGAGCATGTTTAGCTCTGTTTTCAATGTATAAATGGTTATGACCACGAGTTAAACGTGGATTATCTATGGGATTAACATTATTTATAAAAACGTAGTTTTGTTTGAGTTTTTGTTTCTTTAATGGTTGTTCTTTGCTATTTTGATTATGTTTGTTGGATTATTTGTTTATTATGCTTAGATAGATATATTGACAATTCGGGGTTTGACACTCGGAAGAGGTAACCCCGGATTCGAACTAGGGTTAACACAACGCAACGATCCAATAACCCGGGAGGGAGTTGGATTGTGGGTAATTGATAACGTTGGGGCAAGACTCATGTGACCTAGGGTTGTTAAGATGTTGACGGGGATTTCTTCGTTGACACGAAGTCTCGTATTCCTCCATCTTACACTCGGGAGAGGTGGCGGGGGAGTTGACGAACTGTGATTTTCGATAATGTAAACACAACGCGACGATTCAATAACTGGGGAGGGAGTTGGATTGTGTGCAATCAATGATGTTGGGGTGAGACTCATGTGACCTAGGGTTATTAAGATGTTGAGGGGGCTTCTTCATTGACACGAAGTCGCGTATTCCATCGTCTTACACTTGGGAGAGGTGGCGAGGGAGTTTACGAACTGAGATTGTCGAATAGGTCAAACACCATTATTGTAAACTAAACGAAATCAAATGCATTTAAGTAAATAAAGTTAATCCCTAGATAATCCATCCCCTAAACATCTCGTATTAGTATAATTAGTATAGATTAAATTAGGTTATATTAGTATTAGTATTAATTAATTTAAAATCATTCTTTTTAGCCTAGATAAAGTTAGGTCATGACAATTACGGTACTCGATAATAACAACACCCAATCCCTGTGGATACGATACCTGATCTTAAAGATCACACTATACTAAAGCTTTAACCTCGTACACTTGCGTGTAGTCAATACGCGAGCGTGTAACAAACGCTCGTCGTACAACAACTCATGGTGTGATAGATGTTTTTTTTAAATCCTCACATGTTGTTAATATGTTCTCGGATGATTTAAGTCCTCACATGTTCTTAACATGTTCTCGGACGTTCTTGATATTCTTGAGAAAGTTTTCTATGATTTGAACATAGTTTGGTTATTATAGCAATAATTAGGTGTTATTTGGTTATTATGAATTATGTGTGTTATATACTTGAAAGTAAAGCATAGATACTACATGATTATGATATGTATAAGAAAAGTATATGAAATTTAAGACAAGGTCAAGGAACCTAAAGGCACATACCTAGTTTAGGCGAGTGACCTTTCCCTAAACAAGAACCTTTTTCTCCTTCTTGATCTTCTTCGTTAGAACTCGATCAATCACCATCGACCTCTTGATTTCTTACTCCAAGAACCTCAAGAACACCCTAATTAGGGGAAGTGGTCTTTCCTAAGTAGTTATCTTCCTTTCCTCCTTGATCCTCTTGGCTTGGCTTTGATCGTTGACCGTCTTCCTCGTGAGTTCTTGCTCCAAGAATATGAAGAACACCCTCCAGGACTGGATTTCAATGGAATAATGTCATGCTATTCAAGAATCGTTCTTGAGAATCCTAGCACCCGAGACTTGGCTCAAGTTTTAGAGAGAGATTTTAGGACTTCAAGTCTTGAAAAATGAGAACCCCAGTACCTTTATTTATAGGCTGGGAACCTGCGCACTTATCCATGCATAGGCTATCCCAACCTCTTACTTAGGGTGTTTTTGGCCTAGGGGACTTGCTATCTTGTATTGATCTTGTTTAGTTTTAAACGAATTTTAGTTGCAAGGAAAGATCTCAAAAGATTTGGTAATCATTACCAAATCTTTTCCTAGATTTGGTAATGATTGGCAATCATTACCAATCATTACCTCTCTTCCATTCCTATTGGTTTCACATGGATGTATTAATGGCTTGATGTGACACTTCTGGTTCGGTTTAGGGGCTAAGTACTAGTTAGTTTCACTATTTCGGTTTAGTTGCCGTTAAATCTTTCAAGGTGTATTGAACATGGTCTTGATATGTCACTTGGAATTTAATTCCCTATGATGAGTCATGACTTGGTGATCACTCATTTGGTTGGTTTCGGATCGAATCAGGTCAACTTACCTTGTAACCAATGGTTGGTTTTCAAGTTTCTTAGTTACCCCTAGATATGTTTGTGCAAATATATATATATATATATATTCAATACATCCACCCATTTCATGTCATCCCTAAGAATTTAATTCTTTATCGGATGTGCATTAAATGCATTGGCTAGGTGGTAACCCAATTTGGTTTGGTTTCAGTAATAGGTAGTCACATTTCAGGGATTTCGGATAACTTTAAGATATTTTGATACCTTGAATGTGGCCTATCCATTTCATCCCAAGAATTTAATTATTTATGGTATGGGTATTTAATGCATATTAAATACCTAACTTAGGTGGAAAATTGAATCGCTTTAGTTTCGATAACAATTGGTTACCTCCCAAGTGTCTTGGTTTTCCTCCTTAGATATTTGTAGAGATAATATATAGGGGTTATTTTATCATTTAAATGATCCTTTTTGGGCCTATTAATTATGGTTATTCCCTTAATTCAATGGGCCTAGGGTGATTTGTCAAGACAACTTGGTTTGGTGTAATTCCAAGCCAAGCCCAAGTCCTTAATCACCTTGGTGATTTTGGGATTGTCATGACCTTTCTAAGACTTTATCAAGGTCTCTTGAATTATTTCTAGATATTATTTTATGTAATATGCATAAATGAAATAAATGTTATTGGTGTTAAACCAACAGAATTAAGTGATGGTAAATGTTTTAGGGTCAGGGTAGGTAACCGAGGTAATTGTTTGAAATATCCTATAATTAAAGGGTAGTAGCTAATTTTTATTAATACTAAAGATGATTTAATGAAAATAAACCTTTAATTAAGTCATTTTAGACCCCCTTAAATTGTTGGACTTTCGAGGTTGACCCGAAACTTTTACTTAGCTAAATTCAGTCAAATTTAATAATTTTTATGTTTTTCTCATGATTTTGGGTATTTTTGTATCTTATGTAGTGTGATATGAGGTAGAAGTTCATTCCATTTAAACCCAATTTTAGTTTATCTGAACTTGTATTAGATTCGACACTAATTGGGCTGGACAAAATGCGGTGTCTACAGCTGCCCCGCTTTGTTATGTGAGTTTACTCATAATGAGAAAGAAGGAGACACTAACATTTTGTTCCACTCAACATGAAATATAAATACATGTATTTAAATCTATTCTAAAGGATGGATACATACTTGATCCTTGGGGATTCAACGAGGATGACGATGTATCATTTCTACCATTATATACTTCAAAGGATGACGAACGGCCAACCTTAGATGCCCCTCCGATGATATACTAATACTATACCTTAGAACGACGTCATGCCTGGTTCTAAAGGTTTTGGTGAGGATGACACTCTAGTATAAGTCCCCACGATGATATACTAGACTACTATGTTCCTAAAGGATGACACGCGATCTATTCTATAGGATGCAGAGAAGATGACACTCAGTTAATCGACTCCTAGTTGTGACTGTAAATTAATGAGAATTAGGTTACATGTAGTTCTAGCATATAAATTAAATCTATACAATACTATACATTCGAATGACGTCATACCTAGTTCTAAAGGTCTTGGTGATGACAACACTCTAGTATAATTCCCTCTGATGATATACTATACTACTATACCTTAGAACGGCGTCATACCTAGTTCTAAAGGTCTTGGTGAGGACGACACTCTAGTACAAGCCCCCCCAATGATATACTATACTATTATATTCCTAAAAGATGAAGCGCGGTCTATCTTATAGGATGTAGAGAAGATGACACTCGATCAATCGACTCCTGGTTATGACTGTATCTGTATGACGAGGTTTCTACATGCTCGCGTATTGACTACTTGCAAGTATACGAGGTCAAGTTTGAATATAGTAGATCTTTAAGATTAGATATCGTTCCATAGGGACGGTGTGAATAATTGAATACTATGAGTTGCATAGTCTTATATCATCCCGACGGTTAAATAAATATTTTAAATTAAACTAATTAAAACTAAGTTAAACTACAATTAATAGGTTAATCCTAACTAAGTTGATTACCTAGGGATTGATTTTATTCACTTAATACATGTTTGATTCATTTAGTTAACAATAACGGTGTTTATCATATCCAACAATCTCGGTATCTAAAACTCATTTACTCCTTCTCCTAAGTGTTTAGTGAATGAATACATGACTTCGCGTTGACACTGAAGTCCCCATCGAACGTCTTTTTGAACACATAGTCATGTGAGTCTTGACCCAACCTCATGGATTGCACACTCTCTAACTCCCTCTCAGGTCGTTAGAACGTCGCGTTATGTATACCCTAGTCCGAATTCGGGGTTACCTCTCTTGAGTGTCAAACCCCATATTCTCAAATCCAACCCTAATACCTTAACAAGCATATTAAGATAGTAATAAAATGATAAACACAATCGGATTAAAACACAAACAATCATTAAGGAAACATATATTAGATCAAACAAGTATTTACACAACTATATCGATCCCTAGCTAATATTTATCTAATCTATCATGATCTTGGCCATTGAAACATTAAACCAAAAGGGATTCAATATCATTCACAATAAAACATTAAATTACAAAGATAGAAACATAGAAAGAAAGATCAAATTTTAAAGTGGAGTGGTCTACTTTCACTAAAGATCGATCTGCTAGTGTTTCCTATTCTCCAGATGATAAATATCCTCTTTGAGCTCTTCAAGATTGGCCAAAGACCAAGTCCTAATGTTAGGGACGTCTAAGAGGTTTTTTTGTAAGTGGGAAAACACATTTTTATAGGTGCAAGGATCCAAAAATATCTTAGAATATCTAAAAAGATCTTAATTCTGCACAGAACTTGACCATCGCAGTGGTGGGGATCACTGCTGCGGCGGTGGGTATGTCGGCTGCCTCATATAACTCTCTGATCTTTCACCGCTGTGGCAGTGGGAATCAGCGCTACGGTGGTGAAACAGCTCTATCTCTCTGCACTTTCACCGTCTAGGCGGTCGGACTTGTGTATTTTCAGTACTCCCAACATTCTTACCACCGCGGCCGTGGGTCTGCTGTTCTTAAATCCTTGTTTCTTCACCGTTTCTTCACCATTTCCCACCGTTTTGCTCGTTTATCACTTGTTTATGTCCCTACACCTGATTTAACTAAAAATAAACTAAAACACAATTAAATATTAAAAATACACTTGAAAACTTCCAAATTTGGTTTAGAAGTATATAAGTATTTTACACCTATCAAATACCCCCAAACTTGGAATTTTTCTAGTCCTCGAGCAAAACACGCTAACACTAAATTAAACTAACTATACTAACTAACTAACTAACTACTAAAAATGAATAACTTTAACAAAGAAGAAGTAAACACGTGATATTCAAGTTCAATCATAGAAACCAAGTAGTTCTTCCCTCAAGAACCCCTAATCAGACCAAGTTCAGGAATAACATACACCCCGTGGTGTTCTAAAATTTCAACACTTAATATCAATAAAAACTATTCAGATCCATTTGAAATATATGTGTGTGAGAACTCAAATGTATAACTATCCAAATACTGGATTGGATTATTCAGTAGCTAAGCTCATGACTTAAACCTTAAAGGTTTCAGGAAAACCATACGCTTGACTGGGCTCAATGTACGTCGAGGATTTCATCGCTCGGGTAATGACTACTCGCAAGTATACGAGATCTAGTTTTAATATAGTGATCGTGAGATTGGATATCGTTCCACTAAGAACACGTGTAATTTGGTTGAATATTTTGATTAACATAGTCTTATATTATCCTGATTTTTCAAGAATTGTTTGTATTCTATTTAATCTACTAAGATAAATGAAAACTATTAGGTTAATTCTAATTACACTAATTACTCAGGTATTGATTTCTTTCACATAATGCATACTTGACTTCATTTAGTTAGCTATAGCAGTGTTTATCTATTCTGACAATCTCTGTATTTACAACTCCTCCGCTACCTCTCCCGAGTGTAAGACGGGGGATTACACGACTTCGTGTCAACGAAGAAGTCCCCCTCAACGCCTTAACGACTCTAGCTAGTGTGAGTCTTGAGCCAACGTCATGGATTACATACGTTCTAACACCCTCCCGGGTCGTTAGAATGTCACGTTGCGTTTACCCTAGTCCGAATCCAGGGTTACCTCTCCCGAGTGTCAAACCCCGTATTCTCAATTTATCAATACAAGCATATTATCAAGAATAACGATAAACACAATCGGATTTAGACAAACATCCATTAAAGTAACATTAATTCATTCAACTAGCATTTACATGATTTCAACAACACCTAAGTAATATTTAACTACTACTACATGATCTTAACCATATACCATACAAAACAAGAGTGATTCAACATCATTAGATATAGAAAAGTAATCACAAAGATAAAAACAAGAGAAGAACGATCAAATCTGATAATGGAACGGTCCACTATCGCTTAATATCGCTCCACAAATGTTTCCTCTTTGCCCAAATGATGAACCTCTTCCTTGATCTCTCCAAGATAGCTTAAGAACACTATATTAGGGTTAGGGATGTTGAACAACCACTTTCAGATGGGGGAAAGGGGTATATATAGGCCAAAGGTTTCAAAAAAATCTAGAATTTTTTTTTTGTCTGAACAGAGAATTTTGCCTAGGCGGTAGAATCTTCGCCTTGGCGAAGGCTAAGTCGATTAGAAATCTGCCTAGGCGATGGTTTTTTCGCCTAGGCGGAGGGCTAAAATATTTCATTCTAACTGATTTCTACCTAGGTAGAGGGCTAAAAACTTTCATTCTGACTGATTTCCACCTAGGCGAAGGTTTCTTCGCCTAGCCGGATGGCTGCATTCCAACTCTCTGATGGAACTTCGCGTAGGCGGTTGTTTCTTCGCCTAGGCGAATTTCAGCACTCCAACTTTCTGACCGAACTCTGCCTAGGCGGTGGAAACTTCGCCTAGGTGGATTTCAGCTGATCTTGAAACGTAGTTTTTTTTCATCTTTTCTTTACCCTTTTCCTACTGTTTCGCTCGGTTTATCAATTGTTTACGTCCCTACACCTGAATTATATAAAAACAACTAAAACACAATAAAAATATTAATAAAACACTCAAAAACTGGGAAATTCGGCTTGGAAATAGATAGGTATTTTAAACTTATCACTCAACTATCTACTAATGTAGGTTCGGACATTCACCGAGATCAATAGGGCTTGGTTTGGCTTTGAAGAACGACCAAGGGTATCGTAGGAATAGAAAACAAAAAATCGTTATAATTGAATGATACCCGAGGCACAAACGCTTGTCACTATCTCTCTCTCGAAACCCCACACATTGAAAATACAACCCTGAACCAAAATTTAAGAACCTTGTGTTCACTTGTCGAAAGAAACGGAATTAAAAACTATATTAACATTTTTTTTTTAGACACATAACACACCCCCAAACTTATTCGAATTTCTACAATTTTAGGGGTGTACAAAAAGGATTAAGAAAATGACAAGTGAATACACTAATACCAAATCAATAAAAATTCATTCGAAACCCGACCGCTCACTTCAAGTTAGCATTAGTCTGTGCTACTTGATTTCACTCAATTTAAAACTTACGCTTAGAGACAATGGTTTGGAAAAATTTAATTGGATAGAGTATTGAAATGAGTTTAGAATTGAAATGTTTATCGACTTCAACAGGGGAACAAGGGAATAAATTTTTCTGGTTAACTTTAAAAGGTTCAAGCGATAAAAAGGAAGGCCTAGATCATGCCTCCAGAATTACCTCACCTATAATTTCGCCTCAAGCCTCTCCCAATCAAGTTCTAGATTCCTTTTTTTTTTTTTTTTTTTATGAACTTATTACTGAATAATCAGCATCAAATTAGTCAAATAATTATACATCGAGTCCATGCGATCGTGCGATTTTAGGATCAATTTTTTTTTACCTAATCAACATGCTAAGCACACAAAACACACATGAATGGCATCATCCCCGACCTTGATATACAACTAGGGGATAATTTTCATCATCGGGAAATGGCCCTAGACGAACTCAACAAGTCATCAAGCATATATGACTTCATACGTAAACAACACTATATTAAATCTAAATACTAACATACATAAACTAAACTAAGAATTTATCATGTAAAAACATGAAAATTAAAATAAAACTTAACTATTTAATTAAAGTCTACCAAACATAGAACATCTAAATTAAATTAAATACATAAAAAAATAAAATAAAAATTGTTCATCCTTCTTCTACAAAAAGCAAAAATGGATAAACACCAGTTGAACACCCCCCCAAACTTAAACATGACAGTGTCTACACTGCCTAAATAGTGAACCCAATAACAATTTATAGCAATCTTGAACAAAAATATTGGGTTTAAACACATACCTAGGAGATAAGACATAGAAGTCTTACCTCATATTGTCCACCTGGGGAAGCGTAATCGCCACCACTATCACGTTGGAATGGAAATTATGGAGGTTGCAAAAGGTGTGGTGGCATATGCAGCATAGGCGGATAAGTACTCATGTCAAAGCCGAAGTGCGCGCCAATGAGCCGTTGGACTTGATCTTGATGTCTCGAATACTGATCTAGGAAAGTTCCCAGCTTGTATTGCCCTTGGCGAAGTACATGAATATCTACCTGGACCTCCTGGAGCTCCTGATAGACTCTCTCTGAAGTGACCTTTTCGCGGGCTTCCAATGGCCTCTCTTCTTCTTCCGCAGGTCCTCCCTCGTCTTCAACTTTGTGCTCGGTCGCCCTTTGTGCTCTGGATTTCCACAATCCATTAATAATAGCCAGATCAAGCGAAACAATTGGGGGGCAAGGGTTATCCTCAGCCACCAAAACACCAGCTTGTCGGAACAAGTCTGTTAAGGGTGATGGAAATGGGAGACCGACTTTCGTTGTATTGATTGCATGGAGAATTGAAGAATAGATCAAGGAGATAATTTTGATCGGCTTCCCAGTCGAGATCGAATATAGCACCATGGAACGATATTTAGAGACGTTTGGGAAGTGCGACGTTGGGAGAAGACTTCGACACACAAAGAGGTTCCATATCTTAGGGATTGGATTGAGAAATTTTACTGGGAAAATGACGAGACCCGGCCCAGTGTGTGTCCACTAGACATTATTGAAAGTGATGGCTCTGATTACTATATCCAAGCTCGGGTCTCAGCCCCTATAAGGTTCGTTAGTGGGTGGTCCCGGGGTTGCTAATCCCAAGACTTTATTGATAAACTCAGGACTAAAAGAGATTGGGCGAGTGCGGAACCTTGTTCGGTAGTCAACGACTTCGGTGACATTGGCATAAAACTCTTGCACTAGGGACACCTTGCCATAGAGAGGTGATTTGCATAACTGTTCCCAACCGCGACGTCGAATGACATCTTGAAAATCCGCCGGGAGGTTATCTAATGGTCCAAACCCCCTTTATCGGATACAAGTTCTCTTATGCTCAAATTGGTGGAAATGTTCCTCCACTTTCTTGGACACAAAGCGTGTGGAATCGTAGTCCGTGGTGGCACCTCCAGTTCGAGAACTTGAACCTTCACCCCGTGCCCTCTTTGAAGAAAATCTCTTAGTCATGTTTCCTATTAATCACAATCACAAAACATGGAAATCCAATCATATATGAACAATGAAAATAATCTCCCGAATTAACACCATCAAGAATAAGTCACATTTTCAATACGCATACACCAGTCGCAACGGTTTCAACAAAATATGAACAACGTAGCATGAAATTTTGTTTCACACAATTTAACAATCCATAGAAACTTAGTTTATCACCAAAAATCAAACCAAAATCCCATAGAAATTGAAAATTGTGAAAATGGGGGTTAAAGGTTTTAGGGCACATTCCAAATCCAATGATTTTTTATATACACATACAAATCAATCAAAGATTTCAACAAATAGATGAAATGTAGGATCATAAACACTTGTTGATTTTTTTTGGTCCAAACACTTGAAAATAGAGAAATCGCACCGTTCGATCCTTAAGCCCTAGGTTTTCGAAAATGGGGGTAAAATATGATTTTTGGAGGATGATTTGTGGTGGAAATCACAAATTTTGTAAATGGAAGGATGAATTTAAGGGTTTGAAACTGTTTGGAAGGATGGGAATAGAGAGATTTTGGAGTTTTTGAAGTGGTTGTGGTGTTTTTGAATTCGCGGGATGGGTTTAATCAAACAAAGGCCTTATCGCCGCGACGGTGAAGCGCCCTTTTTAAAACATAACACTCTGTTGTTTCACCACCGCGGCGGTGGAGTTCACCACTGCAGCAGTGAGGCGTTTATGCTGAAAACTTGACATCCTATATTTTCACCGCCACGGTGGTGTGTCCATCGCTGCGGCGGTGAGTCTGCTGCTGGATTTTCATTATATCTTCAAGGATTCACACAAAGGCTCCACACCATGCGCTTCTACTTCGCTTTTTCAGCGATTTTAAGTGTGAAACACATCTCCGAGTATCCTCACTCCTTATTTCACCTCCAAACACGCTCCAAGACCATTCCGGCCTCCAAAAAATAAATAGTAGCAAAAAATGAGTAAAACTTGATACCCTTAGTTTCATATAAAAAAAAACGTGACGTGCTTGATTTAACGTCCCTAGCTGGATTTAGTAAATTACATGATCATTGACAACTAGGGAGATACTCTCTATAACTTGCTTTTTATTTTCGATATAGCGCTTGATCATCTCCTCTTCACCTTCCAGCTCAACTGAACCGAAGGAAATTTTTGTTGATTTGAAACAGTCTGGATCATACGCAAAAGGTGTGCCTGCTTTAGGTATGTTATTCGGTACAGTTTCCGTAGATAGGACGTAATCTATATCACCTTCCTGCGTGGTTGAACATTTTTCACCAAAATCCCTCATAGACAAGGAATTTGGGATTGAATGCTCCGTTGGATCTTGAGTCATGGATTGAAGTTGGCCTCTTATCTCTCCCTTTATCTTTTTCAACGTACGCTCGATCTTGGGATCAAGAGTCAAGAATTCCAAACCTCTTCTACGTTGCTTGCATTGTTTGATCACAACTAACGAAACAAATAAAAAATTAATTTAAAATAAAATAAAACAAAAGAATTGTAAGGATTAATATTGAACTACTTAGTCACAATATCAATCCATTTCAAAACACAGTCCCCGGCAACAGCGCCAAAAACTTGTACGACGAGGTTTTTACACGCTCACGTATTGACTACTCACAAGTATACGAGGTTCAAGTTTTAATATAGTGGATCTTTAAGATCGGATATCATTCTACAAGGACGGTGTGAATAATTGAATACCGCGATTTGCATAGTCTTATATTATCCCGACGGTTAAATAAATGTTTTAAATTAAACTAATTAAAACTACAATTAGTGGGTTAATCTTAACTAAGTTGATTACCTAGGGATTCATTACTTGTTTGATTTTGTTTAGTTAACAATAACGATGTTTATTTTATCCGACAATCTCGGTATCTAAAACTCATTCACTCCCTCTCCCCAGTGTTTAGTGAATGAATACATGACTTCGCGTTGTTACTGAAGTACCCCTCAAACGTCTTTTCGATCACATAGTCACGTGAGTCTTGACCCAACCTCTTGGATTATACACTCTCCAACTCCCTCCCGAGTCGTTAGAACGCCCGTTGTGTTTACCCTAGTCCGAATCCGGGGTTACCTCTCCTGAGTGTCAAGCCTCGTATTCTCAAATCCAACTCTAATACCTTAAAAATCATATTAAGATAGTAATAAAATGATAAACACAATCGGATTTAAACACAAACAACCATTAAGGAAACATATATTAGATCAAACAAGTATTTACACAACTATATCGATCCCTACCTAATATTTATCTAATCTATCATGCTCTTGGACATTGAAACATTAAACCAAAAGGGATTCAATATCAATCACAATAAAACATTAAATTACAAAGATAGAAACATAGAAAGAAAGATCAAATTTTAAAATAGAGTGGTCCACTGTCGCCAAAGATCGATCCGCTAATGTTTTCTCTTCTTTAAATGATGCATATCCTCTTCGTGCTTTTCAAGATTGGCCAAGGACCAAGTCCTAATGTTACAGACGTCCAATAGTGTTTTTTTTTTTTTAAGCGGGAGAACAAGTTTTATAGGTGCAAGGATCCAAAAATATCTGAAAATATCTAAAAAGATCGTAATTTTGCGTAGAGCTTGATCGCTGAGGCGGTGGGGATCACCGTTGCGACGGCGGTTATGTCGGCTGCCTCACATAACTCTCTGATCTTTCATCGACGTGGTGGTAGGGATCAGCACTGCAGTAATGAAACTGCTCTAACTCTATGCACTTTCACCGCCTAGGCGATGAGACTTGTGTATTTTCAACACTCCCAGCATTCTCACTGCCATGGCGGTGTCCTTACTACTGCGGTAGTGGGTCTATTGTTCTTGAAACCTTACTTCTTCACCATTTTTCCATCGTTTCGCTCGTTTGTCACTTGTTTACGTCTCTACACCTGATTTAACTAAAAAAAGACTAAAATGCAATTAAATATTAATAATACACTCAAAAACTGCCAAATTCGATTTAGAAGTAGATAGGTATTTTACACCTATCAGTATCCCAAAGGGTTTTCCTATATATCTGAAATTAATGAGAATCAGGTCACATGTAGTTTTAGCAGATAAAGGAAATCAAGATTGGGTGGAATGGTTCGGGGTTAGAGAAACCCATTCTAGAGTGTCTAGTCAGTTTGAGGTTGAGGTCGATGATATATTGAACTATTAATTTTCGTGAGCTGGCTTAACTGAACCCCCATGGGGGTGCCTACATATCTCTAACTTAACTGAGAATTAGGTCAAATGTAGTTTGGACTTGTAAAGTACATCAATATTTGGTGGAACAGGTTATTGGTCAGAGAAATTGATTCTTGGGTCGTCATATCAATATGCGTTTGAAAGTGACTGAGAGAATTTACACGGGCGAAGACCCTTAGGAAAACTCAATACCTAGAGGATTTTTTTCGCCACACCCCACCTGGGACTGCTTGACGAGGACTAGAAAACTTATTGGGAGAAATTTAACCTCAGATAAAATGTGCCCTAGTTGTAGACTAGGGCTTGACAATACTCGTTTATTTTTAAGGATTGTAGATTTCAGTTTTGAATTTTTGCATTAATTATGATTGTGATTGGTACGAGTCTTATATTAAGAAACTCTCCATGGAGAAGATTTGATATAATAGTCCCCAGTCTTAGCTGGGGCGACTCCTATCACAGAATCTCAACGGGGAAACCAGCTATAATGTGCCCCAACTCTAGCTAGGGTGAGTCCCATCGCAGATTCTCAACAGAGAAACCAAATATAATGTGCCTAAGCTATAGCTGGGGCACTGGACTACCTCTTGAGCATTCAAAGGATGCGGCAGAGCCCATATAGGTTACCTCTATATCCTGAACTTAGCATGTATTGTAGTGTTTGTTCTAGTCTAGAAACCCCATTGGGCTGTTTATTTATTATTGATATTACTGCTTTAGATAATGATTGTCGGATGACCGAAACCCTCCTGGGTTATCTACATACACTGATTTCCTAAGTTAGAAATCTAGTCAAAATGTAGTTTGGCCCTCGCTGTGCTATCTCTGATTGTCAACCGTACCCACAAGGGCTTCCTACATACCTTGGTAATCTACCAAGGATTAGGTCGATGTGTAGTTCGAGCACATGTATCATTTGTTGTCTACTTAAAAAAATGATTAGCTTCTCAAGAAAGTCAAGGGAGTTCTTGGGAGATGTGCCCTGATATAGGGCTAAGAGAATGTCATGATGCTGACATCTTTCGAACTTTGACTAGACCTACATGGGTTTCATTCGTACCTTGCTAATCTACCAAGGACAGGTTGAAGCGCAGTCTACTAGGGATGGAGGAATTTTTTTAAGGTGACTGCCCAACCTATAAATGTTTCACGTATCCTGCTATTTACCAAGACCCAAGTCGATATCTAATTCTCCCATGGTTGATTAAACTTGATATGATTGAATCTTGGTTAATGGGTGATCGTTATATTTGATATGGTTCAATCCCGATTAATTGGCTTTTTTTTTTTTTTTTTTTTAATTATTATTATTATTATTGAGCGACTATGTGGGGATTTTTAATATTTGATGACATGATTCAACCCCAATTGGTGTGGGATTTTTGTTAATGGTGACGAAACCCATATTATAGTTTACCTACGTATCTCAGATAACCAAGAATCAGGTCGAAACACAATTCACCCTCTTTAGTTTGTTAACCGAACCCACAAGGATTTTCTACATATCTCAGGCCTCGCCAGGAATCAGGTTGACGTATAGTTCTTAGTCCTCCATTTGTCAACCGAACCCACGAGGGTTTCCAACGTATCTCGGGCTTCGCTAGGAATCAAGTTGACACGTAGTTCCTATATCTTTTGGTTTAATGAATTTAATTGAGTTCATTATGATTTGAAGACTTCTTTTACATCGCGAGATGGAATGAACGTTGTTTTCATCAAGAAAACATGGATCAGATGAAATGTAGCCCAATCGTAGACTAGGGCAACGACTGCATAAGTTCCTTTGGGGAATCTAATCTGACACTTCCTATCGTGAAATTCATGATTATTAATAGTGTAAAATATGCCCTAGCCTATTTGCTGGGGAGAAGACTGGATTAGCTAAAGGATTATGAGCTAAAATGGTTTGTCTCGCTATTTGTCGAGGGTGATGAAAAATGAAGTCAAGATTTTATTAATTTAAATCCCCGAATACACCTACTGATGGGTTTATTATTGCATTATTTTATTATTATATTTTTAAGTTAATTCTTTTTTTAGAATTTTGCCCGTTGTCGTAATACTCGGGCCGTTGATAATATCAAGAGATATTTTTCAGGTTAAATTCTACTGTTAAATTTATTTTATGGTAAATGATTTTATTTGATTTTGATTTGATCCTTTTTGATTAGATACTCGTCTAATTTGACGTTAGTTATGATTTGACATCTACTTTTCAAGATTTATAACGATGTGATTTAGAGCCTCTTGTCGATGTCTAGAACATCAACTCAAGCATGCTTTCTGACATTTCATGCATCTCGAGGTAAGTTTATCCTTCTTATTTTTCATGTAAAATAGGCTAAAAAATAAAATTTGAAAAATTGGAAAAAATTCGTTTTTAACAAAAAGAGGGCCAGGGCATCATTTCTACATCCATGCGTATTAGTCCATGTGCATGCATTGTTCTCTATAAAAGATAGGCCAGTGTCCACGTCACGGAGATTGTTTCCCACATTTGTTTTCTTCAAAATGGATGATATTTAATCACATGAAATGCATGATTTTAATTTCATTTCATGATTTAGACTCCTAATAGGTGGTGTTCTACCCTACCTCAAATGAAGTGGCCTTTTTTTGTGATTTTTAGGGTGGTGCAATATTGTCTTTCAATGTTCCCATGCATGATTATTGTGTTTAATCATGTTTAGAAGATAAATTAGGGATTGATTTTGTTTGTAATGTATTAATGTATATAAATTAATAGTCTTCTATATTTTTGCCTATATTTGTTTTAGAACTTGTATTTTTGGTGGATGATCCTAGGAATTAGTTTGTTATGTTTTTTTTTTTAATCACCATATCATGTGGAAAAATCTTTAATGTATGATATTTTTATTGTTCAAAGAAGGATATTTTATTTCACATAAAATGCAGTTATAGAATTTTCGCGTTTGTATATGTATTTACATGTTCTTTCTGATGTAGAAAGCTAACCGATGCTTATGAGAGGCTTTATGCTCCTTTGCTCATTCTTGCGTTGCAACTTGGAATTCTGATCGAGATCTCTTCTTCGAACAATCTCTAAGTTTTGGTTACAAGATGGAAATGTTTGAATAGGAATAGTGGAGGGTTATTTTAGGTCTCGCTGGGTTAAGCTCGAAATATCCCAGAATGGGAACATCTGGCTCGGAATAGAGATCACTATTGATTTGGCTTGGGCTTTGAATGACTTTGGGATGAGTTTTGGGAGAGGGTTCAAGTGAATGGATTATTCAGTAAGATCTATTCTCTTCCTTTCCCATATTTTCCCAAGTCTACTTATAATACTTTAGGCATTAACCTATATGAGACATATGTATTTCCTTTCCACATTTATGTGAGATTATTTTAACTAGAGTATACTCAGGTAATCATATTCAAACATTCAATCCTCTCAATGATTGTCGTGATCTTTGCATCGGATTAATATAAATTATGATATGGATAAGTTCAATAGTAATTTAGACCTAATATCCGTAGTTATTAGTTAAAGAGGTTGTCTAGTTTCATTTCCATAAACTTTTGATATTGATATTTTCTAAGATTGTTATCGAGATTACCTAGGCCCTATATACTATTTGAGGTTTCTTTGATGGCTCTTTTTCACTTCTTCTGTCTTGGTCTGAGGTTAATCGGAAAGGGCCTTCCTGAGATGGCTCTGAGGATGGAAAATAGAAGTGATAGAGAAACAAATGTTAGTTAGTGACGACTAACAAATGTTATTTTGTTCTAGTAGCATTAAGAGAATTCTCTTTTATTTTATTTACTCTAGAAAGTAGGGTGTCATACTTTCTATATAATCCATGTAGCGAGCTTTGGCTAGTGACCCCAGTCCAGTTGACCCATGTCACTAGGTGTTAAGACATTGCTACGACTTAATGCTCGGATTATATAAAGAGCGTGATTTATCCGATTGCTTTCATGTGACCAATTAGTGTTTAGAAACTTTCTAAGACCAGTCTTCATTTATTATCTTCTTTCTCTTAACACCTACATTCAAGATTTTACATTTTTAGAGAATTAGGGTAATTTGAGTCGATCTCATGGTTTTTGTTGATTTCACCCCCTTCTCGTCTACTTTCTCCATTATTAGGTGTTATTTGGATGGAGTCTTGTTGTCTTAAATTCTACAAGGTTCCTCCTACTTTTATTTTAGGTAGGTTTCCATGTGTTTCTAAATTGGTTATATCTAGATAAAATCTTAGTTAATATTAGTCGATCCTTCTTTGTTCAATTACCTTATTTCTCTATAGTAAGGTCAAGTTCTAAAACTTTATCTATCATTCTTCACATCATATATCTTTTGGATATTTTCTCTTTTTGTTCCAGTTAAAGAGGTCTTCTATACTTCTTCGTGGCTACTCGGACACTCCCAGGTTGGAAAATATGTAATGGTTCCACAATCAGGGCTCCTAGGTTTTCTTTCTAACGTTCCTAGATTTTTTGTCAATATCTCACCATCGTTTGATTGAAACAATACATTTCTTTTAACATTTTTCTTTGGATAATGGTCTAATTTTGTGTTGAAATTATATTATCATTATTTTGATTATTCACAGTGTGTGAACTACGATAAGCAAATTAATTTATGAAAGTTAGTGTATAAAGACCTGAGACCTTAGATAAAATAAGCTTGCATTTAGTGATTTGTAGATCTAGAATATAGGTATATAGGATAATACCTAATTTATTAGAAAGTACTTAAGAAACCGAAGGAAAGAAGAGATATAGACATCACCTCCTTAACGTTCTTGGTCTTTCGAGACGCTTACGATTCCTAATTGGATGAGATCCTTGATACGATTCTTGAGGGCGAGACACTAGTTAGTGTGATGACCAACCTCTTCGGAGTGGTATCAGCAGAAAGTACGAGGGTTAAACTTTGAATCTTGAGGGTTTATATGGTTAGGAGGAATTGGTTTTAGAACTTCTTCCTTCAAGAAATCATTAAAGATTTTGGAAACTAGTATAGGGAGCAAGGTAAATTGTTGTCTTTGTTTTGTGTGTTTGAGTTGTCTTAGGAAGAACATAACTATTTGGATAAGCTAAATAAGGAGAAGTTATGAAAGGTTGTTGTTCCGAGTGGATAGGGGTCTTTGTCATTGGGGTCGTAGGTAGGCTTCCCTTTTGACAGATTGGTTTGGCTTGCGTAATCTCTTTGATAAGACTATTCCATGTAGTCCACTTGCCTCCATATTTTTTAATTTTCTCCTTGGATTGAGTTTTCCTTAGGTTCAAGGTTCTTCTCCTAGCTAGGCATGTCTTGTCTTGTGAGGGCAGCAAGAATGTCATCCTCCTGTTTACCAAAGGCTGACATAGTTTTCTGTAGTAATCAGTTTTTCATGAGGAAGCTTTTGGATTCCTACTTTGTCCCAACGCTTAATCATGCTAAGGATATCTCCTAGTGATGATAGTTGATCTTCCTTCCTATCTTCTTCGAATAGCGAGACTGGGTTCATCTGGCTCAGTATTTGTTTCAGTGAGGTAATGTCTTTTTGCATCGTCGAAATTTTGGAGTCGTTTTGAGTACTTCCAACAGAGGGAGTGATCGAGCCTCTTTTACAGTCTTGTGAGCAATTCTCAGATGGATTTTAGCAAAAGTTACCTAAAGCAAATTTCCTTGATTTATTAAGTGGTTAACAACCTAGACCTCTACTAAAGAACTTGTTAAGAATGTAAATTACCCTATCTTTATGCATGGTTATATTATTGACTATGTGTGAGTATGTATACATGGATGATTATGTTTGTGCTATATGTATGCAATCCTAGGAAGATGCAACTCCAATAGGTAATTCCTAGATATGCTCTGGATAGACCTCAGATTGGACATGGCTTCGTAGAGCCAGGGTAACTTACAACTTTGGTTCATCCTTATGTTTGAAAGTTACTGTCATCTTAGGGCTATGACATGATTGACCTTTTATCCTCAAGATAGAGATCATTCTTCCTAGAACTCTAAGACATAATCGTCACTTTCTTCCCCAAGACATATATCATGACTCCTAAGACTTAAATGACAGAACTATTCCTCGTCTTTTTCTTTTTAAAGTAGGGATAATTACTCCTAGAACTTGATGACAGACTCGTTAATTTTCTTCCTTAGAAATAGATTACTGCTCTTAGGACCTAGTTACAAAATTGGATCATTTCTTTTGGGACTTAATGATGTGATTGTCACATTTTCTCCTAAGTCTTGGTGGTAGGATTATCATATCTTCTTCCTCAAACATAGATAATTTTTCCTTAGGACCTAATGGCAGAACTTATCATTTTTCTTCCTCAAATGATGGATTATCATTCCTAGGACTTAAGGAAAGGTTTGAGACACTTTTGATTTCATGATATCTACCGAGGGTGAATTTGACAATCTGACTGGTGAACCTTAATTTGCTTCCTATCACAAAATGTGTTGATATTCTTAATGGGTTTTGGAACCTAAACCACAATACTTTCTATATGGTTCATAATTCCTACGACATGTGTTTTACGAGAAATGACACTACGCTTAGGATGTGAAACATAAACCCTAGGGAAACATGACTCGAGGTATGGTTATATTTGGATCACACAGTCTTGATGTGATTGTGTAATGACATTGTCTTATATCTTGGTAAGATTGGCGTGATTTTGTACGATCGAAGTAGATTCTTTTACGTTGACTTAGCAGACGAACTTTAGACAACTTTGTATGGCAAAAGCTTATTATTTTTGACTTATTGAGGTGGAATTTTCATGCATTATTTAAAGGTGTTGGCCCAGTAGAATACCCAAGAGGGGGGGTGAATTGAGTAATTAAAAATATATCAGAATAAAAGTTGATAAATTAAATAATTAATTTTATGCCTAAATTAATTATTATCTTTATACTATAGTGGAATTGTAATAAATTTAAGTGTATACCCAAACAACAAAAATAGCAAAGTAGTAATGTAGCACACAAAAAATTTATACTGGTTCACCAAACTACTCTTGGCTAATCTAGTCTCCCGAGCTCCACGGAGGTCGCACCCACTAAAACCAAGATCCCTTTAAAGTTAGGAACCAAACCCACACCCCGATTCTTTTACAGGCTCAGAATCAACCTTTACAATTTTCTTTTCTTATGCTAAGGAAGAACCTCTACTTTTTACAAGTTAAAGAATAACCTAATTCTTTTTAACACTGAGGCACAAGAATCAAAACCTCACAAAACACTCCAACTATCATTTTCACAGGTAAGGATGGAACCTTTACAAAACACTCACACTAATTCTATTCAGGAAGAATTAATACCTCAATCTCTTTACAGGAAGAGACTGAAACCCAACTACCCTTGATTAAATATCCCCAATGATATTTAACCCGTTACAACTCACTAATACAAAAATTGATAAGTAGTAGATCTTACTCGGAGATTCTACCACCCCAAATAAATAAAAACTCAATTAATATCCCAACTATTGATAGAAATATGTGAGATATAAAAATCTAATTTTAACAAGAATATGGGTAGCAAATTTGAGCACGTAATCAGATTTAAGAAATTATTTGAAAGAATATTTTCTTCAAAAATCAAAAACAATTTCTAAGATCAATTTCCAAAATATAAAATAATAAAAAATAAACAATATGGAAAGATCTCACCCGGAATCCACAGAAATAATAATTAGAACAATATAGCTTCAAATTTGGTATCAGCAAGAATAGATCGCAATTGATTATCAAAATCACTCTTAGAACAACTCATGATAACGTAGAATACTGACTCTTATAAAAGCTCTCTTAAAATGTTAGAGAATGATTAAATCTTTTAGAATGATTCTTTTCTCTAATAAAATTCGCAGGTCTATTTAAAGGAACATGTAATCAGCCTTCTAACGGTTAGTTTACAAGTGTCATGACAATAAAAAACTCTTATAGACCCCTTATAACATAAGGACTTCATTTAGGTTCAATTTCACTTAATAACAACTTTCAAAACACTCAACTAAACCCCAAAGTATTTCTCAATCAAAATAAATAAGTATAGAATCCATTTTAAGTATCAAATTAAGAAACATTAATATGTAATGAACCATATTGAAAAGATTTAATTAGTATATGAACCATATCTTAAATATAGAGAATATCCCTGAAATCTCTCTCAAATCCTAACAACAAAATGGCTACTTTTGGATTTAAACTCGAATCAAATAGTATCTTGAAAGAGACTATTTGACTGAAAGATACTGGAAGTAGCCCATGCAGTTCATCAGTCGACCGCTCGGTCGAGTCTTCGATTAAAAGAGTTTGTCATGCTTTCACCAGTTGACCTGTCAGTCATCTCTTCGATTTAGATAGTTCAATTGTTTTCACTGGTCGACCTGTCGGTCGACTCTTCAATTCAAAGAGTTTAGCTACCATTGGCCAATCGACTGCTCCCTTCGGGATCTTTTCTTTGATCTCATTTTTTACTCACTTTCTTTGACGATTTCGTCCTTTTATCCATTTTCTCTCTTAAATAAGCTCTACTAGTATTCTTATATTTCATTTTAGTCATTCAAGATTATTTCTTTTCAATTCATATAGGAGCAAATAATTACACTTAACCAAAACACACATAAAAGATAAAATTCATTTTGTGCCATTTGTGTGTTCCTAAATAGGATATTAAGAGTTAATATTTACCTAGGTTGTTTTTCCTAATTTCTTCAAACTTTTAATACTTATTCATCATCTTGATATCTTCATTTAACATCCATTCAATTTGACATCTTCATTACTGGAACTTTAAATCACTAAAACACTTAATCAAATATTAGTTCCACCAAAACATCAATACTTAATTGTTCATCAAAATCTTAGGATCAACAGAAGGCAAATGTACTTGTAATTTGATTAGAGTAAGTTTTAAGTACATTATCATGGATGAAATGGGCATTCATAATTTAATGTTTATGTTTAATGATTTATCGTATTAAGTTAGATAAGGATTCTTGTTCTTTCCTGCAACTTGCTCTGTATTCCGATTTTCGAGAACGGTTTTTAGGCATCGAGCAAGTTATCAATATGTGGGATAGAACATGAACTCTTACACTGATTATTATGTTCATACTTGTCCTAAAAGTTTTATTTTGTCTACTTAATATGAAAATTAGGTAAATAACTCTATAGAAGATAAAAAAAAAAAAAAAAAAAAAAAAAATCTTTCTCCAAGAAAAGTGTCCTAAGTAGAACATATTCCTCTATCTTAGGCCCACTATATATGGTTCAAGGTTTTTCTTCTAGCTCATCCTAGAAATCTTGGTTCCTAGACCTTCAAACCTCTAGCATCCTTCCCGAGGGAATATCCATTATTGGTTGGTAGTCTGAGCTAGGCGAGATTTGTAGCCAGATCTTGGGAGAGAGACCTCTCCCCCCCCCCCCCCCCCCCCAGGCCTTGCTTCTACTAACTGCTCTTTCTATCCTAAGGGTTTTGGAGCTTAGTTTGGTATGATGAAACCATCGATATCAACACCTATTGTCGGGCTCTCTATCCCTAAAAGGGTTACGACTTGGGTTTTCATATAATATGCAATGCAACAGTGAGTGCTCGTGTGTTGGAGAGAGTAAATGAAAATGAAATGCATAAATGTAAAGACAATACTTAAAATACGGTATTGAAAGACAGTAATGTAAATGCAGTAAGAGACAATCAATATGCATGCATGCTAGTATATATAGGATATGTAAAATAAATTTTAACTTAAATTTTTATTTTATTTTATTATTATTATTATTAGTAGTAGTAGTTGTAGTAGTAGTAGTAGTATTGTTATTATTATCATTATTATTTTTATTAATATTCTTTTTTTTTTATTTTTTATTTTTATTTTTTATTTTATTTTTTTATCTTTTGTTATTATTATTATTTATTATTATTATTATTATTATTATTGTTATTATTTTTATTATTATTATTATTATTATTATTATTATTATTATTATTATTTATTATTCCTTATCATTATTATTTATTATTTTTTGAGGGAATTATTTGTATTTAACAATCAAAAATATATTTCTCGGGTTCTATTTAACCGTGAATAAAAATTTATACTTCAACTACACCTGACCCTCTTATGAGGTCCCCAGCGGAGTCGCCAGCAGATACACCCTGGATTTTGATAGAGCAAGAAGTAGAGAATTGGGAAGAAGATGAAACGAGTTTCATTCCTCCCTCCCTAAGTCATCTAAATCCGTTTATTTTGAAAATAGTTTTTCAAGAGCTTTTCTAGGTGTCGGTTTTGAAAAACTTCTTGGGCTAGAATTTTATTTTGAAAACAGAGTCGCCATCTAACATAGGGTTAAATGGTATGCTAGGCCATCGGGAGTTTTAAAAATTCATTTTACTTTGAAATGACCCATGTTTTGACTTCATTAGGTCTATGTACTAGACATATTCTTAAAATTTGGGGGTCGGTTATGCTTGAGGAAGGTTTTACGCACCCCAAGACACACGTTCGTAAATGATACTTTAGTCTAAATGAGTATTCATTGTTAAACATTATCTGAGTAACTTTCTTTGATTTCATTAACAAAATAATTCTATTTTTTAAACCTTTTTTTTTTTTTTTTTTTTGACATGATATAAGCAATAAATGTTATCTATTATGCAACTACAACTATAAATGGCAATATTTTTATGTTTTTAACATAATGAAAATAGTAAATACTATACCATTCTATACTATTCTAGGCAGTGGCAACCCAATAGCAGTTTATAAGACACAGGATTATAAATATGCAAGGTATATGAAATACAAACTAACACTAAATTATTTGGATATGTGACCGAACCCGCACGTGGGTTGCTACGTATCTTGGATTAATTAGAATTAGGTCTTCACGTAGTTCATTTGTGTAAGGTTAAAGGATACAATTTTATTATTAAAGGTGACCGAAGCCTTATGTGGGTTGCCTATGTAATTTGGGTTAACCAAGATCAGGTCATTATGTAGTCCGTTCTTGTTAAAATTGAAAACTAGGTTAGTTTTAGTTAATTTTAGTTGATTATTAGTTGGTTTTAGTTGTGAACAACATGAATCACAACATAATATGGACATGACGGACAGTTGTAGACACGCCATTTTGACTGTCCCCAAAAATATCAATTTTATTTTGCGATTTTTTTGTACTTTTATTATTGTATTATATATTGTTTCTATTTTATTAGAGAAAAAATGAGAAAAGAAATAGAAAAAAAATTAAAAAAGAAAAAAAGAAAAAAATAGAAAAAAAAAAAAAAAAAAAAACAAAAAAAACAGAGAAGTAGGGAGAGAAAGAGAGAGATAGGGTAGTGGCAAGACCCACTAAGAAACGAATTAAAAGCAACCTTGTGAACAGCTACCTCGCGGACAACTGGCCATACGGTTGTCTTGCACAACAAGCCAAAAGAAGGTCAATTAGGAAATTTTTTTGTTTGCTAAACATGTAATAGGGTTGGGCCACCAATTAGGCTTTCCTAGGGTTTTTAGTGTTTTTTCATTCCTTGCCTATCCCTTTTAAATAAAACTCTCATTCTTATAGTTTAGACAAAAAAAACATTCACAGAGAAAACCTTTGGGGAGCCAACATTGACAGAAAAACCTATTTGGGGGTCGATTCTTAGAAAGAAACCCTTGGGGGACTAAAACTATCAGATAGAAATCCTTCATGGAAACTCAAAAAAAATCACAATTATTTTTTAAAAAATCACAATTTCTACCCCTTTGTCATCTCAAAAAAAAAAGGGGGGGGGGGGGGGGGGAGAATTTCAAATGTTTAGAATATTGGATTACTTGATATTAAGATTAACTCAAAATTCATAACATTGTAATAAACAAGATTGTGATCAATATAAAAATATGCTAACAATCCATAATAATTTAATTTGGGGATCACTTTGAGATAAAATGAAATCCTTAATTCATAATAGATTTGATTAAAAAAATAATATCAAAATCAAGATCATCAAATATCCAACACAAACATTCAAAGCCCACAATTTAAATTTCTGAACTATCATAAAAACTTCTGTGTGTCAAGTATCTCTTTCCATACTCTTGTGTGTTGTGCATTTAGCTAATCACGTTTCGGTCTATTAAGAAGATAAAAATCAATTAGGGTAGATTTAATTTGTTAACTACCCAATTCACCCCCCTCTGGGGTAGATCTTTGGGGTTAACATTTACCTTTAGATTGGGAATAATTTTGTAGGATGAATATTAATTAATTTTTTATTTTGTTTCTCGAATTCTTAAGGAATTCCAAAATTTACGAAATATTTGGGAACATAAACATTTTTCTAAACATGCTTCTGTACATTAATCTCAAAATTTTGGGAAGAAAAACATAAATCTAGGAACGAAAACACTAAGGTTGTGTCTGGGTAAAGGATTTGGGGGAGGAATTTGATTTGTTTAGAGGATTTTAAAATCTTTTTTAAATAAATACCTTGTCTGGGTATTTATGGAGATGAATTTGTAAAATCTTGTTATCTTAAAAAAAGGGTAAAATGAGGGATTTTGACATCCATTCGATTTAGTTGTCATTTTCCAAATCCGTCGAATGAATGATTGTGATCGAGCCTCTTATTCTTCTGCTTCTTTGTTGTCCATCTTCTTCTACTCCTTCATTATCTATCGATCTGCATTCCCGTCATCCATCGATCTATGTTGTCATATTTCTTCTTTTGTTTCTTTGTTGTCCATCGATCGGCGCCGCCGTTGTCCATCGATTTATGTCGCCGTCTTTTTTCTTCTACTTCTTCATCATCCATCATATTCTTCTTCATCATCATTCACCGTTCTTCATCACCGTCGTCCACCGTTTATTCGTCGCCGTCGTCCATCATTTTTGTATCGTCATCGTCCACCTGCTACGACCATCATCGATTGTCTACGTTTCTTCATTGTTGATCGTTCATCATTGATCGTCTAGGATTATGACACTCGTGGATGGTAGTCGATTGTCTAGGATCACCATCAATCATCTTGGATTGGTGGGTTAGGGAATCAAAACTCCGATTGTTTTTCCCTTACTTTTTTGTAGTGATCAGGGTCCAATTTCTATTGTTGATTTGGTTCCAATTTCTATCTAGATTTGAATTTGTTGATTAGGGTTCTAATTTATGTGTTGATTTGAATTTATGCATTTTGTGGATTTTAGTGTTTACAAATACTTTACCTATCTAAACATTGGAATTATAAAATTACACGATCAAATTCTTCAGCTAAAATAGTTATCTAAACAATGGATTTGTAAATGATGGAATTTCACAATTCAATATTTTGGAATCCCATCATTTACAAATATCTTACCCAAATGCAACCTAAACAAACAAGGCTGAATATTTCGCCTCTTTTGCTACGCATAAGTTTTGTGCACGTTAACTGCACACAATTCTTTTGGTAATAAGAGTAAACATATAAACATAAACGAGTCGAGGTTGATAATTTAGGCCCATTTTGGTTACTATTTTTGTTCGATGATTTCTATTCTTGCTAAAAAAATTAAAATTAATATACAGAAACGCGTTTGATAAACACATTTTTGTTCCCAAAATTTTGGGAGTATTTCCTGGACTTCCTTAAGAATCTGAGAAATGAAAAAAATGTTGATTCCTATTCACTCCCACAAAACTATTCCCACCACCTCCCCGCCAACCACCACTACCCTACCGGCTAAGAATTATGTATATTTAATTATCATACATTAAAAGAAATATAAAAGAATAAATGTTGCAACCAAACTTGTTTCTTTATTTATGTTCATAAATTGAAAGAAACAATTACAGGACACTGATCGTTACCAAATATGTTTCTATTCTCAAAATACTTTAGAATGAAAACAGAATTCTCATCCCAATTTTTTGGAAGTAAAAATAAAAAATAAGAAATACTAACCTATTGCCACCATAGTGATTGGGTTTAAATGCAAATTCAAGGTTATTAAAAGCAAATACTAGCTTTATTTCCAACAGCTCACCCCTAACCCTCTTTGTTGAGTAAGGACAATTTTTGTTTTTGTATATCCACGAGTGTTCTCACAGCCTCACAGGATATAAGACAAGTCTCGTTGAGGGTGTATGGCTGCTCCTCCCAATAAGTGCTTTTCCTCAGGCTCAAACCCCTGACCTTACAGAGACGCCTCAACTGCTTCAACTCATTGCCACTTGAGCTATACCTTGTTGGTAGTCATTTCTTTTTTTCATGAACTTTTTTTTCTTTTTTACTCAAATAGAAAATAATTAGACTCAAATAAGGTTGAATTTGTTGGATTATTGTCAATTTAGTGTTGAATTTGAGCTAAATTTATGTAATAAGGAAACCCCCCACTCACCCTAAAAAAATATTTAATTTGAACATTTTCTTGGCAAATTAAGTTGACACAAAGAGGATTGTTGTTAGCCCCTTGAGATCGGGATAGGATGTTGGGTTGGATTTTGGTGCCATATCCAAGCCAACGTCCTTGCCAAGTTAACCAGACTCGATTAACATGGATAAATGGAGCATGTTGGACGATGCAAAGGCAAGACAGAAGGCATGGCATGCATCGGCATGTGTGGCACAGAACGACGTTGATGGACAATGTAGGCGGACATCGAGCATGCTGAAACGAAATATGTTGATCCAAGGCGCAACGCTAGAATCAATATTAGTGGGGGCCATCTTGAGCATGAGTCCAAGAAAAATAGATATAACGTGGGTACAAGACATGTTCTAGAAAGTTGGGCGTTATGACAAGGCGTCGACATCCTTCGGTATGACCAAAGGAACAAGATGGCAACCAAGCAATATGTTGGAATCACGTGTAGCAATGGAAAATGATGTGCTAAGGTGTTAACTCATGAAAGTTGAAAGAGACTGAAAGTTATAGTATAGTTATGGATAGTTATGGTGTAGTTATAGGAAGTTACGAGCAATTCTGAACCGATCAGGCTGGGAGAAATTACCGATCTGTTGGTTGGACAAGTGTCTAACATGTGTTAACTTCCTGCCTAAGTAGTTGGGGATGTTAACTACCATATTGTTCCTATAAATATTGTATGTAACTATCTGTTTAGAACAGAGAGGGTGTTCCTACGAAATTAGACAGATTTTGTAGACACTCTAGTTCCTTATTCCTGAGTTTAATATAAGGTTGGATTTACCCATAATCATTTATGTGCATTTGCGTGGGTGCATTTTATATTGTCTGTTTTCGGTGAATTTTGTTGTAGAACGTTGTAGGAACGTGGCTAACTAATTGTGCCAACGATCAGGCCCCTACATCTAGTGTAAGTAGTTGACTAGAAGAGTTAAAAGACTACATTGGTGGGGCACCAACGAGTAGCGAGGTGAACCTATCTATCTGAAATGTTGAACTAAGGGTTAACACTGCTAATCTTCGAGCCTACTTTAAAGAATTCTGTATTGATACATCAGCCAAGCTCAAGTTTATAGCAAAGGACATGATTTCACTGATCGACGTCTGGATAATAAACCTCAAAAATATGGAGGAAGAAGTCTTTATATTGAAAAATGTCATCGTTGGTTAGGGAACGCAAGATGGACTAGCAACGGTACGAGCATGGGAACCCAAACCATTCTTTGGCACTAGAAATGCTAAAGAATTGGAGAACTTTTTGTGGGACGTTGTGCAGTATTTCAAGGCTGCACACAATCCAAACTCTAAATGGGTGACCATAACCATGATATATCTCAGTGGTAATGCGAAGTTATAGTGGAAAACACGTGTTTCAGATAAAGACCATAAGCAGATCACAAAACGATTTGCAAAAAGAGCTGAGGGAATAATTTTTTCCTAGTAACACTTCCTGGGTTGCTCGAGAATCCTTAGAGAATTTAAGACAGATCGGTACCATATGTGAGTATGTAAAGAACTTTACCTTGATAATACTGGACATAAAGAACATGTCCGATGAGGACAAACTGTTCAATTTCATGTCAAAATTGCAATAGTAGGCACAAGCGGAATTACGATGGCAAGGAGTGCGTAACTTGTTGGCTGTAATTGTAGTTGCAGATAGTTTGGTTGATTATAAATTGAGTGATCAGAGCAAATTTTCTATCGGCACAAAGGGCAAATACAAAGACAGGAAGAATAAGACTCGTGATCCAAAGATTCAGAAAAATAGTGGAGATTTCCGAGCCAAGTCCAAAGGCTATGGACCATCTCGGTTCAAATACAATAATAATCAAGGGAGATTTCTATGCAACAGACCCCACCGGATGAGAGATTTCCCCTAAAATGAGAAGATTAGTGCTATTATTGCTGAGGACTCGGGAGATAATGGTGAAGAATCTCCTACTTGAGTTAATCCTTTGCAGATTTGTAATGCACTTCATGCTAAGAAGACCTTGACACAACAACGTAGATTGTTACATATGAGTACATTGATAAACGGTTGTGAAGTACTGGCGATGGTTGATACCAGTACTAGCGATGGTTGATACCAATCCTAGCCGAATAAAAGCGGTGAACACTGAAGCCACGCCTATCCATGGCTTAACTTGTGTCAAATTGAAGATCAGTACATGGAAAGAAAACGTGAACCTGATGGCAGTACCTTTGGATGACTTTGATGTCATCTAAGGTATGAAATTTCTGGAGGTAGCCAAGGTAGCAATGATACCTTATCTTGGGGGCTTGTTGATTGAGAATGAAAAATGACTTACTTTTGTTCACACTAATTAATGTGAAGAATGAAAGAAGAAAGGTAAACAAAAAGTTGGCATGTTGTCAGCTTTGCAATTGAAATCAAGTTTGAGGCACAGCGAGGATACCAACCTTACTACTCTAATCGAAATCAAACCCGACCAGATAGTGAAAATACCTGATGTTGTCGCTAAAATTCTCAAGGAATTAAGCGATGTTATGCCCCCAGAACTTCCAAAAACCCTTTCTCCTAGGCGAGCTGTTGATCACAAGATTGAGTTGGAATTTGGAGCAAAGCCTCCTGCAAAAGCCTCTTATCGAATGTCTCAAGTAGATGAGGACTAAGAAGCGAGCTGTTACAAGTTATTAGCAATGGGAATGAGTCCATTTGAAATTGCAAACGGGAAATAGCCTCTAACGCCAAATGAAGTGGTTGCCCAGCGTACTGGTGGGAATTATCCTGTTACCTATCGATTTGCTCGGGCAAAACAAGAGCTGACTGATAAGTTCAAGGACAGCTTAGTGAAGGCTAGCCAAAGAATAAAGAAGTATACGGATCAACACTGCAGAGAGATAGAATTCAGAGTTAGAGGCCAAGTAATATTAAAACTCACTCCGCAAATCTAAAAGAAGATAAGCAGCAAAACAGTACACCGAGGGTTGATAACAAAGTACTATGTACCATTTGAGATGGTTAAGAAAGTAAAAAAACATTGGTTACCGGCTAAAGTTGCTAGATCGGCTAAAGATCCACCCCGCATTCCACGTAAGTTTTCTAAAACCTTTTACTGAGGACTTGTTGGATTTAAGCAAAAAACAAGCAAGGTGAGCACTACCTGTAATCAATTAAATAGTTTAAGAAGGATGTTGAGAAGATTGTGGATCACAAAACCAAAGGGATGAGTAAAAAAAACTGAAGGACCTATTTTCTCGTTTAATAGAAAGGGTCAACCAAAGCAGACGCTAGCTGGGAGAAATACATAACCCTCTGGCAGTTTGAAAAACATATCAAAGAGTATTGGGACAAGCACCCTTCCATAAGGACGTTGGCCTCTTCTGGTGGGGGTGCTTTGTTAGCCCCTTGAGATCGGGATAAGATGTTGGGTTGGATTTTAGTAACATCCTTGCAAGGTTAACCGAACTCAATTAACTTAGGTAAATGGAGAAATGTTGGATGATGCGGAGGTAAGACAGAAGGTATTGGCATGCGTAGCACACAACGACATTGTTGGACGATGTGGGTAGATCGGGCATACTGAAATGAAATGCTTTGATCCTAGGCATAACGCTAGGATCGACATTCATGAGGGCCATCATGAGCATGAGGCTAAGCAAACGAGACAGAACAAGGGTGCGAGACACGTTTTGGAAAGTTAGGCGGTATGACGATACGTCGGCATGATCAAAGGAACAAAATATAAACCAGGTAGCATGTTTGCATCACGTGCAACAATGAAAAAGAATACCCTAAGGTGGTTAGCTCGTGAAAGATGAAAGAGACTGGAAGTTACGGTGCAGCTATGGGAAGTTACAAGCAGTTCTAGACAGATCAGGCTCGGAGAAATTGCCCATCTGTGGGCTGGACAAGTGTCTGGCATGTGTCAACTTCCTGTCTAAGCAGTTAGGGATGTCAACTATAAATATTGTATGTAACAGTCTGTTTAGAGCAGAGAGAGTGTTCTTGCAAAATTAAACAGATTTTGTAGACATTCTAGTTCCTTGTTCCTCAGTTTAATACAATGTTGGGTTTACCCATAATCATTTTTGTTCCTTTGAATGTGCGTTTTATACTGTCTGATTTTTATGTGTTTTGTTGTAGAATATTGCAGTAACGTGGCTGATTGATTATGCCAACAATCAGGCATTCGTGGTGAAAATTTTAACCTTGTAACATTGTGCATGCATCTATTCATAACTGGGTACAAGTATAAATTTGGAACTTCTACATGTAAATGTTTGCTAAATGTATATTCTATTTTAAAAAAATATATCAAAATTATTCTAAAATTATTTTTACCTTTTTTAACATAATTTTATTTTCGTAAACATTTTTTTTTAAATAAAAATACATTAACACCCATTTCTCCCAAGCCTCGTCGTACCCCCACCTGCTTACACTCTTTACTTGCCATCCCTCTGCAATTCCCATATCCTCCTCAATTTTTATCTTCTCACCCTCTTTCTCTATGTGTAAATACACACAGACAAACAAAGGCTCAAATTTATAGATTTGAGCTATGAATTAGCATATCTAAGCTTATGTGTGTGTGTGTGTATTTACATAGGAAGGGGGTGAGTAGAAAACGTTCAAAGAAGAGGGGGTGAGAAGAAAAAGTTCAAGGAGGAGGAGATGAGAATGGCACAACGGTGGCAGTGACGATGGGGCTTGGGGGTGACAGCATAGCTAGTTAGAGAGAAAAATATCGTTAGCGCGGCTACTGGCGCCCGCGACGTTGCCGGAGAAGATTTGAAAAGAAAGAAGAAAGAAGGAGAAGGAACATGTAAAAAAATAAAAAGTAATGGATAAATGTGCTAACAAATTAGATGGTAAAATAGAAATTTAATGAAATATACATTTTATTTATTTATTTAAAGGGGTGTTTATACAGAAAAAATAAATAAAAAATAAATAAATAAAAGAATGGACATATAGAAACTCTAGTGTAAATTAAACATAATCTAATCCTAATATTCACTATAATTCAAATTTATTTAATAAGTTCTCTATACACTCTGCACGCAATGCATGACACATGAAAGATAAATACGTAGGCAAAATCTAATTTAAAAGACTTGTTAAGCCCATGGTTTTGATGAACAATTAAAGGTTGATATTTTTTGTGGACCTAATGTGTTTGTTTAGTATTTTAGTAAAATAATTTCATTTAAAGGTTGAATCATGAAGAAATTATCAAGGGTACAAAGATGAACATTGAAGAAATAAAGAGTATTAAAGATCCAAAAACAATTCGGTGAAACCAACTCCATAACTTTTATACTCTTAATGCAACCCGAATTAGGAACACACACGACACTATTAAATGAATTATATTTTTGTGTGTTTGATTTGATGAATTTTAGGATCCTAATTAGTGTTAAAATATATGTTCCTATGTGAAATTGAAAAATGAAAATTGTCTTAAGTGACAATAATGTTTAAAATTGAATTTTAGAGTCAATTGAGTTAACCGAGAAAAGCAATCGATTAATGGGTTCAAATGTGGAGTTTTGGAGCTGAAATAAGTGAGAATGTGACCAACCAGCATCAATCGGTCAACTCATCTGAGGAAGATGGGTCAACTGATTGAAATAGTGAGATTTTGGGAAAAATTGGAGAGATTCTGTATCGATCAGTCAACCGATGGGCTTAGGCGGATAGAAGGTGAAACTCTCTAAATTGATCGGTCAACCGATTGTGGGTCAATTGGTCAACCGACTGTGGCGTTGGTTTGGCTTGGAAAACATTCTGAATCAATCGATCAACCGACCGTGGGAGGTTCAGTCAGCCAACTGCAGGTATAGGTATGGCCTAGCTTACATGCTGAATCAATTGATCAACTGAATGGACAAGGTTCGATTAACCGATAATTTTGGTTGAGATTTCGAGAATTTTAAGGTTTTGGTAAAAAAACTAGCCGTTACTATCCGTTTCTGACAATTCCAACAGAGTATTTCGGGGGATTTCAAAACTACTAGAGATATGGTATATCTATTTTGATATTCCTATTGATTTGGTACATATAATTAAAGATTCTCTCAATTTTAGCAACTAAATACTTTCTATTTTTGTGATTGATGTTTAAGAAATATTTTATAGACTTAATTGATAGATTTAAAAGCTATTTTGAAATGAAATACACCATAATTGAAAAGATATGATATATAGGTGTCGTTTAGAGGCCTATCATTCGAAAATAGTCGTTGGAGGGCTTGTTCTAAATCTGTTTAAATAGACCTAAGAATTTAGAACCCAAGATATCAAGAACTATTAGTTCCTATGCTTGTATGAGAATTATCATTCTACCGAGATTATTTTGAGAGAGAATTTTTGTCAACAAAGTTCTTGAGCTAAAGCACTATTGAATTGGCGTCACCCATCTGTATTGTTTTGCAATCCTGTTTTTATATTTTGGTGTTTTCCTGGTAAGATATTTCTAAGTTATTATTCTTAAATTTGATTTCATATTATTGTTGATTACTTGGATTTAAGATTGTTGAAAAATCATTTTCAAATTTAAGAGTATAAAAATTCTTATTAAAACGATCTTGTGATATTATCTAATTACATGCTTAATTTTGTGCTACCTGTACTTATTTATAATCAGATATTAATTTGCCTCACTTAATTCTATCACTTAGTAAATTTCGTGACATTAATTAAGTATAACTGTTTTTATGTTAGAAACTCCAAGTGAGAAAAAAAACTCATAATTTTTTATATTTGTGAGTTTAAGCGGATTAGACATGATTGGGTTCGTGTCTAGTCAGGGTAGCTAAGATTTCAATATTTTTTTGAGAAAAAGGTTGAGGTTTGATCTTTGCCTAAGGTATAAAAATGTTAGATTATTCTTTTTCCTTGAAAAGAACTAGGTTTTAATTCTTCCTTAATTGAATTAATTTTGAGTGAATCGTAAAGGCTCAATCATTACCTGAGAAAAGGATATTTGTAAGTGTGGTGAGGTCAATCCTTACTTGAGAAAAAAATATTTGTGAGTGTGGTGAGGTTTGATCTTTAGCCCGTTAAAAAAATTAGGTTGTTATTCTTTCTGTAATAGAATTAGGTTAGTCTTTAGCCTGTAAAAAGATAAGGTTTTTCCTTAGCCTGAGAAAGGGAAATTGTAAAGGTTGATTTTGAGCTTAGGTAAAGAATTATTGTAAGGGTTTGGTTTCTACCATTAAAGAAATTAGAGGTTTAGAGGTTGCGAATATCCATGGAGCTCGGGGGAATGGATTAGGTAAGGCCAACTTGCTGAACCAGGATATATCTTGGTGTGCTGCATTATTTACTTTCTTTATGTTTTGATTCAATGTGTGTTGGCGATATTTTAATCGCTTTGAATTACTCGCAAGTGCATGAGATCAAGTTATAATAGTATAGGAAGTGAGGGGTTATCGTATCCACAGAGATTGGATTAAATTGTTGCTAAGTACTACCATTATCGTAACCAAACTTTATTTAGGCGTTCCAATTTTTGGTTTTTATAAAAATATAAAATTAAACTAAAATAATAACTAATTAAACTACAATACTAGGAATTAATTATATGGGAATAGATTATCTAGGGATTAACTTCGTTCACTTAAACGTGTTTAATTTAGTCTAGTTTACAATAACGGTCATTAATTTATTTGATAATCTAGGTGTCTAAAACTCACTCACTACCTTTCGTTAGTGTAAAGTGAACGAATATGCAATTCATGTCAACACCGATATCCCTATCTAGCGTCTAAACGATTACATGAGTCTCGCCCCAACCTCATGGATTGCATACATTCTAATAATCTCTCGAAACATTAAAACATCGCGATGTGTTTAAACCCTAGTCCGAATCTAGGGTTACCTCACCCAAGTGTCAAACCCCGTATTCTAAAATAAACCAAAATATCATAACAAACATATAATGGAAGTAAAAGAACGGTAAACACAATCAAATAGGGATGAACAACCGATAACGAAACAATGATTTATTCAAACATGTATATTCATGAACTATATCAATCGCTAAATAATAAACGTTTAGCTCATGGTCATAACCAAATATTCAACTAAAAATGATATATACATGATCAAACAACCAAGAAGATTTAAGAAATAAAGAGAGAAACAAGGAAGAATAGCCGATATCTGAAGAATGGATGATTCCACGTCCGTAAAATCTGCTCTGATCTTGTTCCCTCTTCTCCAAATATGTTCTCCTCTTCTTGGTATGATATTTGAGCTCCCAAAACTCTCCAAAAAACATTCTTGATAGGTGTGGGAATGGGGAGAAACAAATAGAGGTCCAAAATATCTCAAAAAATATCCGAAAATATCTTTCTAGCTAGTGTCGTCTCGCTGCAGCAAAGCAGACCATAGTTGTAGTGATGGGAAGGCATAAACTCACCACCGAACGATTAAATCATCACTACAGCGATGGAAATTATCACTGTAGCGATGCTCAAGGTAGTGCCAACACCAGGTTCTTATTTTGGACGTATCGTTCTTGTCCAAACTCCGATTGAGATGATTCAAAAACCTATAGAAAGATAGGATGTATATCTACAACTATTGTATTTTGAGATGTTCCAAATTAAGGTTGCATCATGGTCAAAAATGGTCTTGAAGTTACAACACTTTCACGTATTTTGCACCGTTTCTCCCATTTATTTATAAACCTACAAAATAACACAAAAACATATTAAACTAACAAAAATTCTGGAAAATACATAAATATTTGAATATAAATGTACTTGATTTGTTGATAATTAAACCACTTATTAAATACCCCCAAACTCAAACGTTTGCTTGTCCTCAAGCAAAAACACTCACACACGAAAATAAACTACTACAACGAAATAACGAACACAACTTACTAAAAATGAAAGACACTAATGAACTAAAAACAATGGCGTGTGAGTTTTAAATTTCAACTAATCGACCAAAAAGATTTCCCTCAACGGCCCCTAATCATATCGAGTTCAAGAATAAAATCGTGTCATGTGGTGTTCTAGAATTTCAACATTTAATAACTATAAATGTCATTCTAGATCTTTTCCAAGTGTGTGTGAGAAAACGCAATTATACAACCATCCAAAGATCAAATTGGATTATCCACCAACAAAGTTTATGACTTAACACCGATAAGGTATAAGATTTTCGTATACCAGACTGGGTAGGTTTAGCAATTTAAAAAGAATAAAAGGACTTGGTTCAATTTTTATCAACTGGCCAAGGGTATATCGGGAATATAAAATAGGTAAACGTCATTAACTCAACGATACCCAAGGCACAACTCTTGGCTCTCAATCACACTCATACCCACAAAGACAAATTTGAAACAACCCTGAACTTACTTTTAAAACGTAGTACTCACTTGTATAAATGAACAAAAACAAAACCATATTTACATTTTTTTTTAACCACACCCCCAAACTTCTTTGATTTGTACAATTTCATGGGTGTGGAAATATGATAGAAAAATGACAAGCAAGTACTCAAATACCGAAACAATCAAAAGTTTGCCCAAAACCCAACCGCTCACTTCAAGTAGCATAAACAAATGATAATTTGATTTCAACTCAAATCATGCCTTAGGTTTAGCGACAGTGTTTTGGAAAACATTTAATCGGTTAGGGCATTTCATACGTGTTCAGAATTGAAATGGCTAACAGGCTTCGATAGGGTAACGAGGGTTGAAACATATTACATAGAAGGCTTCAATGGCTCAAGCAATCAAAATGAATGCCTAAATCATATCTCCTGAACTACCTCGCCTAGGATTTCACCTCGAATTACTCTCAATCAGGTTCTAGAATCCCTTAAATTATCATGAACTTGGCTACAGGATAATTGGCATTAAATCAAATGGATATCTAGTATAATGAGTCTACGTGCTCGTGCAAATTAGGATCCACAATGAATTTTACCAAAACAAGATGTCAAGCACACATAACACACATAAATGGGCATTACCCTTGAGCTCGATAAACAATTAAGAGATAATATCATCATCGGGTAATGGCCCAGAAGAACTACAAAACTCAGCATACAAAAATAACTACTACAAACATAAACACACGTACACTAATACTAAACAAACATGCATGAAAACAATTTTACTTAAACTACACAACATTTAACGACTATTTAAACTTAATTGCCTATCTAACAAAATGTCATTAAACAAGAACATACAAAACATAAATGTCCCCCCAAACTCAAAATGGGCAGTATCCACCGTGACCCAACATCAAACTCAACAATTGACATATAGCATAGTGATGAAAGGGGTTTTGAACACGTACTTGGGAGGCGATACAATCTCGCCTCCAAGTGTAGTCGACGGTGATGGATTGATTTTTTTGGAAACTTGGGTTGTCTCCCAAGAAGTGCTTAGTTTAATGTCATCGGCTTGACACGGAGAAGGGCTCGTCAAAGAGTGACTTCCGCCCATAGTATATGTCATATAACACAATATACGGGTCCTGATTCTGAACGCCCTCAAGCTTGGCAAAATGTGGCAATAATCGGCACGTGCTCTCAACATGACTCGGCTCCATCTCATGTGCTTGGGAAACTTGAATAAATGGAGTTAAAGGTGGTGAAGGACAAGTGATCCACATCGGATCCTCGTAGATGTGATCGTCTTGGATCGGTAGTGGCAACACCAATTGGATTTCAAGATGTGTGAACTCAAAATCATCTTCTGATTTCTTATCAACCAACAATTCTTGATCCTCGTCTTCTTTTGAATCATCATCATAATGTACCTCCAAATTCTTCCCACTTGCATTTGGTTCCTCATAATGGCTTTCATGGCTAGATGTGGCTTGTGTGTCTCTTAATGCCACTATTTTTTACTCAGCCTCAATAAAACAAATAAGCTTATCGATTTGCATCTCGAGTGACTTTACGGTCACATGAATTTCAGTACAGGTCGTCTCAATATTGTCAAGATGATCCTCATGCTCATTGAGACGGTCATTCATTTCCCTCCAGAAAGCCTTAGTCTCCCCATAAATTTAGCGAATATCTCTTCCAGAGTGGGGGAAGACTCCACAGTTTGGTCTGGGGTATTAATCCATGGGGCCGAAACGGTAGAACTATCGCCCAAGCTTTAGTAACTTGTTGAATAATTCCAATACTGAAAATCAAACTCCACCATGTCTTCCAACAAACAATAAGCATCGTATGTGGTTAGGTCGTAAAAAGAAGTGGTACCATTTCCTCCTTCTACCAAAGTTCTGATTACGGCTTGTAATCCGTCAAGGAAATTTAGTAATTGACACTCCTTCGGGAAACTATGATTGGGGAACCAAACGGGAAACTCCTTGTATCGTTCCCAAGCACAATAGAATGGCTCGGAATCCCGTTGAGAAAATTGCAATAGCACTTATGGATCTAACATCTTCAACTACCTCGCAAAGAAAACCAAACTAAAAACAAAAATTAAAAATAAAATAACTACATAAATTAAAAGCACATTACTTTTTCACAATATCAACAACAATCTAAAAACCAATCCCTGGCAACGGCACCCAAAACTTATTGGTGATATTTTAATCTCTTTGAATTACTCTCAAGTGCATGAGGTCAAGTTTTAATAGTATAGGAAGTGAGGGGTTTTCGTATCCACAAGGATTGGATTAAATTGTTGCTAAGTATCGTGATTATCATAATTGAACTTTAGTTAGGTGTTCCAATTTTTGGTTTTTGTAAAAATATAAAACTAAACTAAAATAATAACTAATTAAACTACAATAGTAGGAATTAATTATATGGGAATAGATTATCTAGGGATTAACTTTGTTCACTTAAACATGTTTGATTTAATTTAGTTTACATTAATGGTCATTAATCTATTCGACAATCTAGGTGTCTAAAACTCACTCACTACCTCTTGCAAGTGTAAAGTGAATGAATATGTTATTCGTGTCAACACCGATATCCCTATCAATCATCTAAATGATTCCATGAGTCTTGCCCCAACCTCACGAATTGCACACGTTCTAATAATCTCTCGAAATATTAGAACATCGCGATGTGTTTAAACCGTATTCCGAATCCAGGGTTACCTCTCCCAAGTGTCAAATCTCGTGTTCTCAAATCAACCAAAATATCATAACAAACATATAATGGAAGTAAAAGAATGGTAAACACAATTTAATAAGAATGAACAACCAATAACGAAACAACGATTTACTCAAACATGTATATTAATGAACTATATCAATCCCTAAATAATAAATGTTTAGCTCATGGCCGTAACCAAATATTCAACTAAAAACGAGCAATACATGATCAAACAACCTAGAAGATTTAAGAAATAAAGAGAGAAATAAGGGATAATAGCCGATATCTGAAGAATGGATAATTCCACGTCCGTAAAATCCACTCCGATCTTATTCCCTCTTTCCCAAATATGTTCTAATCTTCTTGGTATGATCTTTGAGCTCCCAAAACTCTCCAAAAACATTCTTGATAGATGTGGGAATGGGGAGAAACAAATATAGGTCCAAAATATCTCAAAAATATTTGAAAATATATTTCCAACTGATGTCGGGTCGCTGCAACAAAGCAGACCATCGTTGCAACGATGGGAAGCCAGAAACTCACTACCAGAATGGCGTTACAGCATTTAAATCATCGCTGCAGCGATGCTCAAGGCAATACCGACACCAGGTTTTTCTTTTGATCGTATATTTCTCGTCCGAACTTTGATTGAGGTAATTCAAAAACCTATGGAAATCTAGGATGTAGATCTACAACTTTTGTGTTTTGAGATTTTTCAAAATTGGATTGCATTGTAGTCAAAAATAGCCTTGAAGTTATAGTACTTTCACGTATTTTGCATCGTTTCTCCCATTTATTTATAAACCTACAAAACAACACAAAAATATATTAAATTAAAAAAATACTAAAAAACACACAAATATTTGAATATAAAAGTACTTGATTTGTTGATAATTAAATCACTTATCAGTGTGCACCTAGAATTTAACACTTATCCACTACATAATAAAGATAATTATTGATTTAGGATAAATTGATTATTGGATTAAGTATGTGTTAGAAGATTTAAATTGTTTAAATTTTTTATAACTACCCAATTCATCCCCCTCTTGGATAGCTCACTAGGCCAACAATTCGCATCAGAGCTGGTTTTAGCTCGATAGGCTTAAAGTTTTAGCTAAACCGATCACATGGCACACATCATAGAAAATATTTTTTGTGTATCCTATCTTGATGGTGATAGATTTGTATATGATAATATTATTTATGATTCTTTTAGAACTAATGGTACTGATGGAGATGATGATAATGAAAATGTTCATATTGTCATAGAAAAATTACTGTCTTTCACACTTTTTATTGCTAAACAAAACTTGAGTTTAAAAAGAAAAAATTATTTTTTTGAAAATAGAAAAAAAAAGTATTCAGAAATCTAAAATACATCTGAATGACTATTGTAGAACAAAAGAGTTTTTGGATGTCATTTTTTAAATTAATAATTTATTTTCTAAAATGGATTTTCTTGAAAATCAAAACAGAGTTTTAAAAAATGATTTTGACGTGATTTCTAGGCAAAGGTCAAATCTTCAATTAAATATCAATTTACTTAAGAAAACTTTTGAAAAATCAAAATTTGACCTCACGTCTATTTCAAGAGCTTCTGAAAATATCTCTTCATCTTTTAAAACAATTTATGAAAGTAGATATGTTTCATCGTCTCATCCTTCATCACAAGCCAATGATTGTAATGTTGCTATTGTTAGAAATGATTCATGTTTTGCTTCTCGGGCTATCTATGATAATCAATCGAAGTTGAGATGCTATTATTGCAATAGAGTTGGACTTTTTTAAAGTATCATGTCCGTTCAGAAATCCTAAATTTATGTCTAATAAGAATGGATCCAAAATGAAATGGATACCAAAGAGAGTTATGCAAATGTCTTGTGCAGAGTTACATAATGCTAAGACTGGACCAAAAAGAACAACCAAATAGGTTATATCAAAGACAAGACGGAAAGTCACCAAGAATCCACAAGCAACATGTACAAAGAAAAAAGATGTATCAAAGCCGAGATGTGAAGTTATAAAGAAGCCACAAGTGACACGTGTAAATAGAAAAGATTTACCAAAGCCAAAATAGGATATCACCAGGAAACCACAAGTGACATATGCAAATAGAAATATCTTTGAATTAAATGGCAATGATCAAAGGCTTAGAGGATACAGATACGCCCATAGAAATTGTGTATCCAAATCAATCATTGGTACAAATGAGGTAAAAAACAAAATTGTCCCAAAAGATATAAGAGGTACTCTTAACCCTTTACAATTTAAATTCATTAAATTTGTTAAAAATGGAGGTGTCCAACTTGCCAATTAGGTAAGTTGATAATGGTTTCTAAGACCTATTTAAAATAATGCCTTAGTTGTTATCTTGGAAACATTGCATGGTAATTCTGAGAATCATATTTAATTAATGTATATTACCATGTTTTTATGATGAGCTTATATTGAGAATTATCCACGTATTTGATTATTAAAACATATTAAGTGATTTAAAATGAATCAAGTATTTTTACTCTCACTAGTATTTGTTGTATATGTATATTAGTAAGACTATTTGTATAATGTGTTGTCATTCATGTCATATATTTTATACAAATAAGTTGAATTGAGTTGATTTTTTATACATCTTGAAATGATATCTTGATTTGTTATATTGCATGATATCATGATCCATTTGATAACTTTAGTTTTAAGCATGATCTTACCCTTTGGCATATTATGGTTCGTATCACTTTATGAAATCACGTTAATCTATTTTTGAAATCATGTATACGATTATTTGAATATACATAACATATCAATGTGTGCTTAGTGTTTTAAGTTGATATTATTGTACATGGATATCTCTATGGGCGTTAAGTGCCTAGCTACATGCATATTGTTATTAAGATATGATTTATGTCGTTGTGCGTTAAAGATTATATGATTCTGATTCAATCCAAAGTAATATTGGCAAATGATATCATAAAATATTGAGATATTTGAAAATACATGTGGAAGATATTATCTTGGGTTTTACTAATGAATATTTTTGCCAAGAGATTTTTAAGATTATGCAAGTCGAATTTGAAATGAGTATGATGGGATAGTTGACCTTCTTTCTTGAGTTGCAAATCAAGCAAACCAAATAAGGAATTTTTATTAATCAAGCCAAGTACACTAAAGAGTTGTTGATAAAGTATGGCTTGGATAGCGCTAAAGAGTATAAAACTCTCATGGCAACAGATACAAAAATGAACAAATACGATACGGGCAAAAGCGTAAATGAGAAATTGTATCGAGATATGATTGATAATTTGTTGTATTTACTGCTTGTAGACCTAATATAATGTTTAGTGTATACTTGTGTGCGAGATTTCAGTCTTATTCTAAAGAATTGCATTGAACTGCGGTTAAGCGGATCTTTCGATATTTGAAAGGGAAAAGTGACCTAAGATTATGGTATCCTAGGGGTAGTGATTTCAAGTTAACTAGTTACTCTGATGTTGATTTTGCCAAATGCAAAGTCGAGCAAACCAGCACAAGCGGGTCATGTCACTTTTTAGGACATGCCTTAGTTTCTTAGTCTAGCAAGAAACAGAATTCTATGGCCTTATCTACTACTGAGACTGAGTATATGGAAGTTGGTAATTTTTGTATTCAAATTCTATATGTTAAGAAAAAATTGAATGATTTTGGAGTATGTAAGGAGGAAGTTCCGATCTATTGTGATAATAAAAGTGTTATATGTTTAAGTAAGAATCTGACACTGTACTCACGAACTAAGCATATAGAAATTAGACATCATTTCATTTGTGATCACATTTAGAAAAGAGACATTACTATTGAATATATTGATACCTCTAATCAGCTTGCCGATATATTTACTAAACCTTTAGCGGAAGATTATTTTATGAAAATTATTTGAGGTTTAGGTATGGATAGGCATAATGATGTTTTCTTAGAGTAATGTTTTTGGTTCCCCATCCCTACTTTTTCAGATGACAAAGGGGGAGAATTTGTTTGAATTTTATCATTTGAAATGAACTGAATGACAAATGGGGAAATCATGATTAAATTAAGATATTGAGCTTTAAACGAGTTAGTTAATGTTCATAAATTTATTCGCCTAAGTATTGCACTGATTAAAAATATGTCTAAGGTGAATTGATCATATTATGTTTTATTGAATATCGTAATTGTTAAATTAATTTTTGTGCTTAAGTTGAATATCTATTTGAATTATTTTCGTGATTGTGCTTAAGTGAGTTAAATACTCGTTGATGAGTGGTTTAATTATCAATAAATCAAGTACTTTTATATTTAAATATTTATGTGTTTTCAAGTATTTTTGTTAGTTTAATATGTTTTTGTGTTATTTTGTAGGTTTATAAATAAATGGGAGAAACGGTGTAAAATAAATGTTGTAACTGCAAGGCCATTTTTTACCATGATGCAATTCGATTTTGGAAAATATCAAAACATAGAATTTGTAGATATACATCTTATATTTCCATATGTTTTTTAATCACCTCAATCGGAGTTTGAAAGAGAAAGATACGGCTAAAATAATAATCTAGTGTCGGCACTACCTTGAGCATTGCTGCAGCGATAATTTCCATCGCTACAGCGATGATTTGATCGCTGTAGTGAAATTTTGGTAGTGAGTTTTTGCCTTTCCATCACTACAGCGATGGTCTGCTTCAATGCAGCGACCCAACACCAGCTGAAAATATATTTTCAGATATTTTGGAGATATTTTGAACCTCTATTTGTTTCTCCCCATTCCCACACCTATGAAGAACATTTTTGGGACATTTTTGAGAGCTCAATATTATAACAAGAAATAGGAAAACATATTTTGGAGAAGAGGAAACAATATCGGAGCGGATTTTACGCACGTGGAACCATCCATTCTTCATATAACGGTCATTCTCCCTTATTTCTCTATTTATTTCTAAACTCTTGTTTGTTGTTTGATCATACATATATCATTTTTAGTTTAATATTTGGTTATGGCTATGAGCTAAATGTACGTCGAGCATTTACATGCTTGCGTATTGACTACTCGCAAGTGCACAAGGTCTAGTTTTAATATAGTGGATCTTTTAAGATCGAATATCGTTCCTACAGTGACGGGTTGAATAATTGAATATAGCAATTTGTATAGTCTCATATTATCCAGACGGTTCAAGAAATGATTAAAATTAAACTAATTAAAACTAAGCTAAACTACAATTAGTGGGTTAATCCTAACTAAGTTGATTACCTAGGTATTGATTTTGTTCACTTAATACATGTTTGATTTCATTTAGTTAACAATAACAGAGTTTAGGTATCCGACAATCTCGGTTCGTAAACTCACTCACCACATCTCCCGAGTGTAAGACGAGTGAATACATGACTTTGCATCAACGAATATATCCCCCTCAACGTCTTAACGATACTAGGTCACGTGAATCTTGCCCCAACATCATTGATTGCACACTCACTAACGCCCTCTCGGGTCGTTAGATCGTAATGATGTGTTTACCCTAGTCTGAATCCAGGATTACCTCTTTCGAGTGTCAAACCATGTATTCTCAAATCCAACCCTAATACCTTAACAAGCATATTAAGATCGTAATAAAATGATAAACACAATCGGAATTAAAATCAAACAACCGCTAAAGAAACATATATTAAACCAAACAAGTATTTACATAACTACATCGATCCCTAACTAATATTTATCTAATCTAACATGATCTTGGCCATTAGAACATTAAAGCAAGAGGTATTCATCATCATTTATAATAAAACATTAAGTTACAAAGAGAGAAACAAAGAGAAAGATCAAATCTTAAAGTGGAGTGGTCTCCACTTTCGCCGAAGATCGATTCGCTAGTGTTTCCTCTTCTTCGGATGATGATTCTCCTCTTTGAGCTCTTCAAGATTGGCCAAGGATCAAGCTCCTAAGGTTAGGGACGTCCAAGCATCCAAAAGGCTTAAATGGAAATGGGGGGAAAAGGTTTTATAGGTGTAAGATTTCAAAATATCTAAAAATATCTTCTTTGCTGTGCAGAGATCACTATCGCAGCGGTGGGTATGTCGGTTAGTTTTCTAAACTCTCTGATCATTCACCACCGCGGCGGTGGGGATCAATGCTGCGGCAGTGAAAACAACACCAACTCTCTGTCATTTCACCGCCTAGGTGGTGATACTTGTGTTTTTTTCAGCACTCTCTGTATTCTCACCGCCACAGCGGTGGCTTCTGTAATCTTGAAACCATGTTTCTTCATCATTTTCTCACCGTTTTTGCTCGTTTGTCACTTGTTTGTGTCCCTACATCTAAATTACATAAAAACTACAAAAACACAATTAAATATTACATATTTACTCGAAAACTACCAAATCTGGCTTAGACGTAGATAGATATTTTACACCTATCAAATACCCCCAAACTTGAAATTTTGTTATTCTTCGAGCAAAACACCCTGACACTAAATTAAACTAACTACTCTAATTAACTTACGACTAATCTAAAAATGAAAAAAATTAACAAAGAAGAAGTATACGCATGCGAGTTCCAAATTCAATCGAAGAAACCAAGTTGGTCCTCCCTCAACAACTCTTAATTTGATCAAGTTCGGGAAATAATATATACCAAATGGTGTTCTAGAATTTTAACACTCAATATCATTAAAAATCATTCTAGATCCATTTGAAATGTGTGTATGTGAGAGCTCAAATGTATAACTAACCAAACTCCAGATTGGATCATTTAGTAGACAAGCTCACGACTTAAACCTTAAAGGATTCAGGAAAACCATATGCTTGACTGAGCTTGACTATCCACTAATGTAGGTTCGGACATTCTCATAGATCAATAGGTCTTGGTTTGGCTTTGGAAAACGACCAAGGGTATCACAGGAACAGAAAATGGCAAATTGTTAAGATTGAATGATACTCGAGGTACAATCGCTTGTTGCTATCTCTCTCTCTCGTAACCCCACACATTAAAAATATAACCCTGAACAAGAATTTAAGAACGATGTATTCACTTGTCCAAACAAATGAAAATAAAAACTATTTTTACATAGTTTTTTTTTTTTTCTAAATATACGAGCACACCCCCAAACTTATTCAAATTTGTACAATTTTAGGGGCGTGCAAATAGAACTAAAAGATTGACAAGTGAATACGCTAATACCGAACCAATAACAATTCGTCCAAAACCCCAATCACTCACTTCAAGTTAGCATTAGTCTATACTACTTGATTTTACTCAATTTTGACTTTTAGGCTAAGCGACAATAGTTTAGAAAAATTTAATTGGATAGAGTATTGAAACGTGTTCAGAATTGAAAAGTTTATCGGCTTTGATAGGAGAACGAGAGATAAAAAAGAATCAGGTTAGCTTCAAAAGGTTCAAGCGAAAAAAGTGAAGGCCTAAATCATGCCTCCAGAATTACCTTACCTTGAATTTCGCCTCAAGTCTACCCCAAATCAAGTTCTAGATTCCTCATTTGTGTTATGAACTTATTATTAAATAATCAACATCAAATTATTCAAATAATTATACACTGAGTCCATGCGATCATGCAATTTAAGGATCATAATAATTTTTACCTAATCGACATACTAAGCATACAAAACACACATGAATGGAATTATCCCCGACCTCGATATACAATTAAGAGATAATTTTTATCATCAGGAAATGGCCCTAGATGAAACAACTCATCAAGTATATACGACTTCATACATACACAATACTATATTAAATCTAAATACTAACATACATAAACTAAACTAAGCATTTAACATGCATAAACAAAAATTGAAATTAAAACTTAACACAATATAACAAAAGACATTTTCCATCCTTATCATCTTTCTTTAACAACAACAAAAACGTGATGTACATTCCCCCCAAACTTGAAAAGAGGCAGTGCCCTTACTGACTAAACAGCAAACCCAATAACAGTTTATAGTAATGACAAGTAAAATTGGGTGCCGACACATACCTAGGACATAAGACGTAAAAGTCTCACCCCCTTCCATTCAATGGGAGGAAATTCATCGCCACCACTATCACGTCGGAATGAAAATTGTGGCGGTTACAAAAGGTGCGGCGAAATATGCGACATAGGCGGATAAGCACTCATGTCAATGTCGAAGCGCGAGCTAAAGAGCCATTGGATTTGATCTTGCGCACACACTAATCGCAATGTTTCAACAAAATATGAATAATGTAGTATGCAATTTTTTTTCACACAATTTAACAATCCATAGAAACTTAGTTTATCACAAAAAATCAAACAAAAATCCCATAGAAATTAAAAATCGCAAAAATAGGGTTTAACCTAATTTTTTGTGGATGATTTGGGGTGGAAATCTCAAATTTTGTAAATGGAATGATGAATTTGGGGGTTGAAAATGGTTTGGGAGGATGAAAATAGAGAGATTTTGGAGTTTCAAAAGTGGTTTTGCTGTTTTTGAATTAGCGGGACAGTTTTAATCAAACAGAGCCTCACCACCTCGGTGGTGAAGCACTCTTTTTAAATGAAAATATTTTGTTGGTTCACCGCCATGGTGGTGATGCGTTTATGCTAAAAACTTGACATCCAGTATTTTCAGCACCGCAGCGGTAAGCCTGCTGTTGGATTTTTATTTTTTCTTCAAGTTTTCACACAAATGCTCCACACCATGCATTTCCACTTCACTTTTTCAATGTTTTTAAGTGCAAAACACATCTATGATTATCCTCACTCCTTAATTTACCTCCAAACATGCTCCGAGACCATTCCGGCCTAAAAAAATAGCAAAAATGGGGTAAAAATTGATACCCTCGATTTTGGATCAAAAAATGTAACTTTCTTGATTTCACGTCCCTAACTGGACTTAGTTTAGCATTTTTCACCAAAATCCCTCATAGACAAGGAATTTTGGGGGAAAAAATGCTCCGTTGGATCACGATTCATGGTATTGAAGTTGGATTCTTCTCTCTCTCCTTATCCTTTTCAACTTATACTCGATCTCGAGATCAAGAGCTAAGATTTCCAACTCCTTTTTCGTTGCATGCATTGCTTGATCACAACAAATGAAACAAAAAAAATTAAAAAGAAAATAAAAACAAAAGAATTGTCTGGATTAATATTCGACGACTTAGTCGCAATATCAACCAATTCAACACCATCCCCGACAACGTCGCCAAAAACTTGTACGTCGAGCATTTACAGGCTCGCGTATTGACTACTCGCAAGTGCACGAGATATAGTTTTAATATAGTGGATCTTTTAAGATCGTATATTGTTCCCACAGGGGTGGGTTGAATAATTGAATACCGCAATTTGCATAGTCTCATATTATGCAGACGGTTCAAAAAATGATTAAAATTAAACTAATTAAAACTAAGCTAAACTACAATTAGTGGATTAATCCTAACTAAGTTGATTACCTAGGGATTGGTTTTGTTCACTTAATACATGTTTGATTTCATTTAGTTAACAATAATAGAGTTTAGGTATCTGACAATCTCGGTTCGTAAACTCACTCGCCACCTCTCCTGAGTGTAAGACGAGTGAATACGCGACTTTACATCAACGAAGAGGTCCCCCTCAACATCTTAACGATGCTAGGTCATGTGAGTCTTTCCCCAACATCATCGATTGAAGACTCACTAATGCCCTCACGGGTCGTTAGATCGTAACGATGTGTTTACCCTAATCCGAATCCGAGCTTTCCTCTTCCGAGTATCAAATCCCATATTCTCAAATCCAATCCTAATACCTTAACAATCATATGAAGATCATAATAAAATGATAAACACAATCGAAATTAAAAGCAAACAACCATTAAGGAAACATATATTAAACCAAACAAGTATTTACAAAACTACATCGATCCCTAGCTAATATTTATCTAATCTAACATGATCTTGGCCATTGGAAAATTAAACCAAGAGGTATTCATTATCATTTACAATAAACATTAAGTTACAAAGAGAAAAACAAAGAGAGAAATATCAAATCATAAAGTGGAGTGGTCTCCACTTTTGCCAAAGATCGATCCACTAGTGTTTCCTCTTCTCCGAATGATGATTCTCCTCTTTGAGCTATTCAATATTGGCCAAGTATCAAGCTCCTAAGGTTAGGGACGTCCAAGCATCCAAGAGGCTTCAATGGAAATGGGCGAAAAAGGTTTTATAGGTACAAGGTTTCAAAATATTTGAAAATATCTTCTTTACTGTGAAGAGATCACTGCCGCGGCAGTGGGTATGTTGGTTAGTTTTCCAAACTCTTTGATCGTTCACCTCCATGGAGGTGGGGATCAGCGTCGCGATGGAGAAAATAATACCAACTCTCTATCATTTCATCGCCTAGGCGATGAGACTTGTGTATTTTTCAGCACTCTCTACATTCTCGCCGCCGTGGCGGTGGATTCCTCACTGCGGCAGTGGTTTCTGTAATCTTGAAACCATGTTTCTTCATCATTTCTTCACCATTTTCCCACCGTTTTCGCTCGTTTGTCGCTTGTTTGCATCCCTACACCTGAATTACATAAAAACTACAAAAAAATGCAATTAAATATTACTAATTTACTCGAAAACAACCAAATCCAATTTAAAAGTAGATAGGTATTTTACACCTATCACTAAATGTTTATTATTTAAGGATTGATCAAATTTACATATACTATGTTTGAGTAATTCTATATTTTTCGTTATCAGTTGTTCTTCCCCATTCAATTGTGTTTATCGTTCTTTTACTTTCATTATATGTTTGTTATGATATTTGGGTTGATTTGAGAATATGGGGTTTGACACTCGGGAGAGGTAACCCCGAATTCGGACTAGGGTTTAAACACAACGCGACGTTCTAATTTTTCAGGAGATTATTAGAAAGTGTACAATCAGTGAGGCTGGGGAAAGACTCATGTAATCGTTTAGACGCTAGATAGGGATATCGGTGTTGACATGAATTGCATATTCATTCACTTTACCCTCGGGAGAGATAGTGAGTGAGTTTTAGACGCCTAGATTGTCGGATAGATTAATGACCGTTAATGTAAACTAAACTAAATCAAATAGTTTAAGTTAACGAAGTTAATCTCTAAATAATTTATTCCCATATATTTTATTCTTAGTATTGTAGTTTAATTAATTATTATTTTAGTTTAGTTTTATTTCTATAAAAAAAACCTAAAATTCGATTGCCTAGATAAAGTTGAGTTACGACAATTGCGGTACTTAAAGACAATTTAAACTAATCCCTGTGGATATGACAACCCTACTCTTCCTATATTACTAAAACATGACTTGTACACTTGCGGTAACGTAGCGACAAATAATTCCGCTACCACCCATCCTCGAATTTAGGGGGAGGAAGAAAACATCAAAGTTAATTGTCATCAACAAAAAGGGGGAGATTGTTGATCCCAAGATTTTGATGGACAATTAAAATTTGATATTTTTTGTGGAACTAATGTATTTGTTGAGTGTTTCAGTAAAAAAGTTTCATTTAAAGGTTGAATCATGAAGAAATTATCAAGGGTGCAAAGATGAACATTGAGGAAATAAAGAGTATTGAAGATGTTGGCCCAGTAGAATACCCAAAAGGGGGGGTGAATTGAGTAATTAAAAATATATCAGAATAAAACTTGATAAATCAAATAATTAATTTTAATTCTAAATTAATTATTATCTTTATAACACAACAGAATAAAAACATGTTAATACTCCTTAACTAAATGTGATTCTTATAATCACCCTACACTATTTCTAAGACAATAAGTAAACACATCATTGAAAATAGGTCTTAGAAACAATTACTAACTTACCTATTTGGCAAGTTGGGCACCTCTTTCTTTAACAAATTTAATGAATTTAAAATGCGGAGGGTTATGAGTACCTTTTCTATCTTTTAGGGTAACTTTACTTTTTACCTCATTTGAGCTCATAATTAATTTAGGTGCGCAATTCTTCTTGGCTAGATTGTATCCTATCTTCCTTTGATTTTTGACTTCTGACTAATTGATGATTTCCTTTGCACATATCACTTGTGGTTTTCTGGTGATATCCAATCTCAGCTTTGGTACAACTTTTCTCTTAGCACATATCTCTTGTGGCTCTTTTACAACTTCACCTCTTGTCTTTGGTACATCTCTTCGCTTTGCACACGTCGCTTGTGGTTTGGCTCTAATATAAACTCTTTAACTATTCCTTTAGATCCACTTCCCAACATTTTATAATTCTGCACAAGACATTTTAACAATTTTCTTCGGTATCCATTTCATTTTGGATCCGTCCTTATTAGACATAAACTTAGGGTTCCAAAACGGACATGATACTTTAAAATGCCCAACCCTATTGCAATAATAACATCTCAAATCTAATTTATCATAGAAAGCATAAGATGTAAAACATAAATCATTTCTAACAATAGACGCATAACTATCACTAGCTTGTGATGAAAGATGAGATGATGAAGTATATCCACTTTTCCTAGAAAAAATATTTTTAGAATCTCTCAAAATAGACTTAAGATCGGATTTTTATTTTTCAAAATTTTTCTTAAGAAAATCGATTTTAGAAACAAAATCTAACATTTGCTTGGAAATCCTATCAAATTTACTTTTTAAAACTCTATTTTCATTTTTAAGATAATCCACTTTGGAGAGCAAATTATTAATTTCAAAAACAACTTTCGAAAACTCTTTTGAATCACAATAATCATCCAAATGCATTTTAGATTTTTTAACACATTTTCCACCATTTTCAAAAGAAGCGATTTTTCTTTTTTAAACTCAGGCTCTCTTTAGCAAAAAGTAGTGTGAAATATAGTAATTTTTCCATAACAATATGGACATTTTCATTATCATCATCTCCATCACTACTACTAAAATCACAAGAATCATAAACCACATTATCATATACGCATTTACCACTATAAAAAGAGGATACACAAAATATATCATCCATGGTGTGTGCACGTGATCGGTTTAGCTAGGATGTTAAGCCGAACAAGCTAAAATCAACTCTGATGCCAATTGTTGGTCCAGTAGAATACCTAAGAGGGGGGTGAATTGGGTAATTAAAAATATATCAGAATAAAACTTGATAAATCAAATAAATAATTTTAAGTATAAATTAATTATTATCTTTATAACACAGCGGAATAATATAACTAATCTAAGTGCACACCCAAACAACAAAAATAACAAAATAATAATACAGCCCACAAAAGATTTATACTGGTTCACCAAGCTGCTCTTGGCTAATCCAGTCTCCCGAGCTCCACAGAGGTCGCACCCACTAAAACCAAGATCCCTTTACAGGTAAGAACCAAACCCACACACCGATTCTTTTACAGGCTCAGAATCAACCTTTATAATTTTTTTTTCTCAGGCTAAGGAAGAACCTCTACTTTTTACAGGTTAAACAATAACCTAATTCTTTTTAACACTAAGGCTCAAGAATCAAAACCTCACCAAAACACTCCAAATATCCTTTCACCCGTTAAGGATTGAACCATTTCAAAATCACTCAAAAAACACAATTCTTATCTAGGAATAATCACTACATCAGTCTCTTTATAGGAAGAGACTGAAACTTAGCTACCTTTGATTAAATATCCCCAATGATATTTAATCTGTCATAACTCACCAATATACAAATTGATAAGTAATGAATCTCACTCGGAGCTTCTACCACCCCAGATAAAAAAAAACTCAATTAATATCCCAACTAGTGATAGAAATATGTGAGATGTAGAAATCTGATTTTAACAAGATATGGGTAGTAAATTGGAGTACGTAATCAGATTCAAGAAATTATTTATAAAAATATTTTCTTCAAAAATCATAAACAATTTCTTAGATCGATTTCCAAAATATAAACAAGTAATACAATGAAAGAATATAATTGGAAATATCTCACCCGGAATCCACAGAATAATCAGATAAAGCAATGTAACTTCAGATCCGGTAGTAGCAAATATTAATCACAATTGATCTTCAAGATCACTCTTAGAATTGCTCAGATACTCTCATAAAGATAACTATTAGAAAAGCTTACTCTTAAGATATGATATAATTTTTCTTCTTTTCTGCTTAATGATATATAAAATTCACAGGTTTATTTAAAAGAATATGAAATCAGTCTTCTAATAGTTAGTTTACATGTGTCATGACAATTAATAACACTTATGGACCCCTTATATCATAATGACTTCATTTTGGTTCAATTCACTTAAAAACAACTTTCAAATCTCTCAATTAAATCCCCAAAATATTTCTCAATCTCAATTAATAAGAATAGAAACTATTTCAAGAACCAATTTGAGAAACATTAATATTTAATATACCAAATTAATAGAATTTAATTAATATATGAACCATATCTTAAATATCACCAAATCCCTTAAATCTCTCTCAAATCCTAACCAAAAAGGGCTACTTTTAGATATGATTTCGGAATCCACATGATCCTGAAACAAAGCCACCAGTCGACTGTTCGATTCAGGATGTAGCCTGCTGCGTTCATCGGTCGACTTGTTAATTTAGAGAGTTTTTTTTTTACGCTCTGGTCAACTTACCAGTCTACTCACCAATGCTGGAACCTTTCTAAATTCGTTTCAAACTCTTTCTCTTTTACATTTTCACCCTTTTAACTAATTTCTTTTCTCAATTAGCTCTACTAACTTTCTCAAATTCCATTTTAACCATTTATAAATATTTCTTTTCAAATACACATAGGAGCAAATAAATTCATCTCAATTAGCTCCACTAACTTTCTCAAATTCCATTTTAACCTTTTATAAATATTTCTTTTCAAATACACATAGGACCAAATAAATTCATCTTATCAAAACACACATAAATAATAAAAACATTTTGTGTCGTGTGTGTTTCTAAATGGGATATTAAGAGTTAAGATTCATCTGAGTTGTTTTTCCTAATTTCTTTAAACTCTTAAATCTTCAATATCTTCAACTTTATTATTTAGCATCCATTTAATTTGTCATCTTCATCACTGGAACTTTAAATCACTGGAACTTTAAATCACTAAAACATTCAATTAAAATATTAGTTCCACCAAAACATCAATACTTAATTATTCATCAAAATCTTATGATCAACAGAAGATCCAAAAGAAATTAGGTAAAAACAACTCAATAATTTTTATACTCTTAATGCAACCTGAATTAGAATCACACACGACACTATTAAATGAATTATGTTTGTGTGTGTTTAATTTAATGAATTTTAGAATCCTAATTAGTGCTAAAATATACGCTCCTATGTGAAATTGAAAAATGAAAGTTTACCTAAGTGAGAATAATGTTTAAAATTAAATTTTAGAGTCAATTGAGTTAACCGAGAAAAGCAATCGGTTAATAGGTTTAAATGTGAAATTTTGGAGCTAAAATAAGTGAGAAAGTAACTAACCAGTATTAATCGGTCAACTCATCCGAGGAGGATGGGTCAACTGATTGAAACAATGAGGTTTTGGAGAAAACTTGAGAGATGCTACATCGATCGGTCAACCGACCAGAAAATGATTGGTCAACCGATGGGCATAGGTTGATGGACGGTGAAACTCTTTGAATCGATCGGTCAACCAATTGTGGGTCAATCGGTCAACCGACTATGGTATTGGTTTGGCTTGGAAAACATCCTGAATCAATTAGTCAACCGACCGTGGGAGGTTCGGTCAACCGACTGCCTATATAAGTTTGGCCAGGCTTACACACTGAATCAATCGGTCAACCGACTAGGAAAGGTTCGGTCAACTAATAGTTTTGGTTGAGACTTTGAGGATTTTAAGGTTTTGGTCAAAAACTAGTTGTTACTAGCCATTTTTTACAATTCCAATGGAGTATTTTGGGGGATTTGAAACTACTAAGGATATGATATATCTATTTTGTATCCCTATTGATTTGGTATATATAATTAAAAATTCTCTCAATTTTTTCAACTAAATACCTCCTATTTTTATGATCGATGTTTAAGAAATATTTTATGGACTTAATTGAGAGATTTAAAAGTTATTTTTAAATGAAATACACCAGAATTGGAAATATATGATATATAGGTGCCTTTTAGAGGCTTATCATTTGAAAACTAGCCGTTGGAGGGCTTGTTCTAAATCTGTTTAAATAGACCTGCGAATTTATATCACAAGATATCAAGAACTATCATTTCCTATAATTTTATGAGAGTTATCATTCTGCTGAGAGAGAATTTTTGCGATCAAAGTTTCTAAGCTAAAGTGTTGTTGAATTGGCATCACCCATCTGTGCTGTTTTGCAATCCTATTTTTATATTTTGTTGTTTTCCTGGTGAAGTCTTTTCAAGTTATTATTCTTAAATTTGATATCATATTATTGTTGATTACTTGAATTTAAGATTGTTGAAAAATCGTTTTCAAACTTAAGAGTATAAAAAAAAAATTAAAATGATCTTGTGATATTATCCGCTTACGTGCTTAATTTTGTGCTACCTACACTTATTTATAATCAGATATTAATTTATCTCACTTTAATTCTATCACTTAGTAAGTTTCAGGACATTAATTGAGTATAACTGTTTTGAGGAGGTAGAAGCTCCGAGTAAGAAGAAACTCATAAATTTTTGTATTTGTGAGTTTGAACAGATTAGACATAATTGGGTCGGTATCTAGTCAGCGTAGTTAGGGTTTCAATCTTTTCTAGGAAAAAGGTTGAGGTTTAACATTTGCCTAAAGTATAAAAAGATTAAGTTATTCTTTTCCTTTGAAAAGAACTAGGTTTTGATTCTTCCTGAATTGAATTAATTTTGAGTGAATTGTAAAGATTCAATTCTTACCTAGGAAAATGATATTTATGAGTGTGGTGATGTTTGATCTTTAACTTGTTAAAAAGATTAAGTTGTGTAGTTTTTATCATGTAAAAAGATAAGGTTCTTCCTTAGCGGAAAAGGAAAATTGTAAAGGTTGATTCTGAGTCTGGAAAAAAAAAAACATTGTGAGAGTTTGGGTCATACCGTTAAAGGAATCAGAGGTTTAGAGGTTGCGAATTTCTGTGGAGCTCGAGGGACTAGATTAGGAAATGTTAGTTTACTGAACCAGGATATATCTTGGTGTGTTGCATTATTTACTTTCTTTATATTTTATTCGGGTGTGCACCTAAAATTTAGCAATTATCCACTGCGTACCAAAGTTAATAATTAATTTAGGATAAATTGATTATTTTATTAATTAAGTGTTGAAATATTTAAATTATTTAAATTTTTTTAAGTACCCAATTTACCCCCTCTCCTGGGTAGCTCACTAGGCCAACAAGACTAAATCAAAACTTAAGTTTTAAGTAAAACTAACAACATATTACCTCCACTATTTGGAACTAATCACTAATTCTCTCTAAAATTAATTCTAATTTATGGATATTTGTTTGTCATTTTATATTATATTAGTAAAAGTTAATTTATAGAAATATTATTTCACTTTTATGATAATTTATATAATTTCTAATAATTATTTATATTCGACATTTATAAAATCTCATGATTCAATAAAATTATGCATCTGCTCTCCGATATTACTAGCAAAATAACTAAATGATATCTATATATTTCATACTTCAATATTTATTATAAATTTTTGGGATAATGACCTTTTTGGTCTCTCACAAATGTAGTTGGTGCTCAATTGACTTCTCGTATTTGGAAATAGACATATTTGATACATGACATTTCACTTTAGTTTCAAATTGGCCCCTCAGTTAATTTTTTTTGTAAATTACTGTTAAATTACATTTATACTCTTTAAATTTTATTTATTGGGAGTCATTTTATTTTTTATTTAAAACTTAAGGGTCAAATGTGTATCTTGAATTCTATTCATCGTCTTCTTATTAAACCCAAATGAAGGCTACCACCTCCTTCACCACATTACCGACGGCCACCACATGACCGACGCCTGGCCACTACCCTTGCGAACAACCGCCAACCAACCAACGGCCTCGACCTCACGTTGTACTTGGAACGGAGGTTTGACGAGAGTTAAGAGCTCGTCAGAGCACCGAAAAGATCGATCTACAAATTACCATCCTCTGCCACCAATGTCGTTGCCACCACTATTTGAGTAACGTGAACCGCCACCAAGTTCGTATCCTCCACCATCGCAACGTCCACATCCATATCCACCACTACCTCTGTATCCATCTCCACAGTATCCACCGCCATCGTGACGACCACCTTCACCATATCCACCACAACCAACGTAATCGTCATCACCTTCACGGCGACCACCATGGAAACCACCGCCTCCGTTCATCCCTTGAGATTTGGATACGTAGATAGGCGATGGGATGGATCTCTGACCTTCGGATCTATAGACCTGAGCTTCTTATTAGAAGCCTTATTTTTTTGAGATTAACAAGAAATTAACTTGTTTATATAAGAAAATGATTTAACAAAGAGACAGAGGAGAAAATTACTGAAATATATAATACTCATTGATATGTTCATGTTCTTGATAAGGTTTCTTCCCGATAAAATGCCAACCATCTCCACATCCAATTTTTTCCCCAAATTAATCTGAAAAACCAATCATTCAATTCATAGAAATAGATGGTACAATGGTGAATTCATGATTTTATGAACTGGGCTTTCTGGGGTTTTCAAATGTAAAGATGGTAGGCAATTTAACATCTGGGAATTGAAAAAAAAAAAAAGCAAACAAATAATGTTATTGAACATATTAATGGAAATAGGGAACATCTAGCGATGATGGATGCTGAGAAGATGCCTGTCGCCGTGAAAAACGATGGAGCTCACCGAAGATAACCGAGACGAGGAGAAACTCGCATCTCTTGAGAAATTTCCAGCAGAGGTGGTTCTTCAATCCCAGCCTTCTTGTGATGAAATTGAGAAATGAGAGTGGGGTCACAGGATTCATCTTCCATTGGAGCGTGGACAGTACCAAGATCTCTATTCTCTGGATGGTTTTTGCCTCGAACACATACTTGGTCTCCTCCACCTGTAAAATTCAATCAGAGATGGGTCGATTCCGATGCCGCCCCGGAGCTCGATTCGCTCTTCTTTCGAAAACAAATTGGAAAGCTCATCTTCTGCCCAGAACAAGTCTTGGTCAAGTAACGTAGAAGGTTTAGGGATGGTAGTGGGCAAAATCCTTCAAGTATTTGTGAAAGGTGTAGAATTGGGAAGAAGCTGGCGTGAAAGAAAGAAAAAGATACACTTTGGCCCCCTAAATTTAGAATAATTTATAAATAGATCCTATTAAATTAGATAGAATAAAAGGACGAAATTATCTTTATTTTTAACAAGAAATGAGTAAAATATCCTTGTTTTCACGTTGACTTAATAGAAAGATCAATTTGAAACGAAAATGAAATGTTAAGTACCAAATGTATTTATTTTCAAATACAAAAGACTAATTGAACACCGACTATATTCGTGAGGGACCAAAAATGTCATTATCCCTAATTTTTCCAAGCATTTTGGTGAATTCTTATTTATTTATTTTAATATATCAAATAATGAATGTTTTACTCAATATTTTTTTTTTTTTGGGTTTTAGTCCTATTTAATTTTTTTCTAAATAATGTATAATATATGATTTTTTTAATACACATTTCAAATTATTTCAAAAAATAATTGTAATTGAAAAAATATTTCCAACCAAGAAGAAGTTAGATACGATATAAATTAACTAAATTATAATTTATCAGACTTGAAAAATTAATCTTAATCTATGATTATTTGTTTGTTGTTTTATAGGATACTAGTAAAAGTTAATTTATAGAAATGTATTATTTCATTTTATGATCATTTTATTTCATTTTATGATCATTTATTTAATATTTTATATTATATTTATTTTCAATATTTATAAAACTCATTAGTAAATAACATTTATGCATCTGTTTTTGGGTATTGTTACCAAAGTAATCAAATAATACTTAAATATTTCAAATTTTAAATTTCAAAATTTATTATATTTTTTTAAGCAATGCAGCAATACGTCGGTCTAAACTAGTGTGGAATGGAAAGATAGTATTAAACAAAAATCATTTAAATTTTTTTTTTCAGTTTTTTTGCCTATTTTCAATTGTTTTCTAGCAAAAAAAAAAAAAAGATTTTCTATGCAATTCCAAGGAAAAATCGGTTGAGACACAAGTTAAAAATAAAATAATAATAATAATAATAATAATAATTTAAAATTAAGAAATTATTTTCAACACCCAAAGTACAAAGGGAGAAATCGCATAATTAAATACAAAAAGTTATTCATCATTTATGGTATGTTTAGTTGAAAGGGTGGAAAAAAAAAAAGAGAAAGAAAAATTGACTTTTTTTTTTTTTTTTATTCTTTGTAGAGGGAAATATTATTTTCCTTAGTATGTTTGGTTGAAGAGATATATAAGAAAGAAAAAATAATATTTTGTGTGTATTAAAAAAAAAATATATATATATACTATCTTAATTTATTATTTTACCCTTACTATATATTGCAATATAAAATAAGAATTCTAAAAAAAAAAAAAAAAAAAAAGCGCAATGTTTTAACTAATAAAGATATGAAAAAAATTTTGAAGGGTCCTATTTGTTCAAAAGATAACTTTCTAAGTCTCATACTTTTTGAGCTCATTCTAAAAGTACTGTCATTTTTACTCTTCTTAAATTACCCTTCAATAGTTACAAAATTTACAAAAATACAATTTTGGCCTTTTTTTTTTTCAAAACTCCTAATATATATATATATATATATATTTAAAATTTCACTTGTTTTCAATTTTTTCTCAATTTTATTTAATAAAAATTTCAATTAATTTTATTTTTCTTAAAAAATAATTTATTTTTTTATAAACTATCATAAATACCCTAATTATATTTCACTTAATTTTATTTCAAATTTAGTTTATTTTTTAAAATATTCTATGAACATTTTAAAAAATAAAAAATTAAATATTAAATTCTATTTGAATTAAAAATTCTTTTAAAATAATTTTAAAAACCAATTAAATAGATATCTCCTTAATTATATTTAATAGATATACACTCACATTATTTTTCACTTAATTTAATTTTAATTTTAGTTATTTTTTTTAAATATTCAAAGAACATTTTAAAATATAAAAAAATTAAATATTAAATTCTTTTTGAATTAAAAATTCTTTTAAAATAATTTTAAAAATCAATTAAGTAGATATCTCCTTAATTATATTTAGTAGATATACACTTACATTATTTTTCACTTAATTTATTTTTAATTTTAGTTAATTTTTTTAAATATTCAATGAACATTTTAAAATATAAAAAAATTAAATATTAAATTCTATTTGAATTAAAAATTCTTTTAAAATAATTTTAAAAATCAATTAAGTAGATATCTACTTAGATATCAATTAAGTAGATATCTACTTAATTATATTTAGTAGATATCCATCGTCGCACTCCCTCTATCTTCATCGGTCTTCAATAAATAGATATCTACTAAAAATCAATAAGTAGATATCTACTAAAAAGCAAATCAGTGGATATCAACTGAACTAAAAGAAAAAAAAAACACAAACATTTAAACAATAAATTTAAACAATCAGTAGATATCCACTGAACAAAAAAATAATATAAACATTTAAACATTTGTTTCCTTTCACCTAGCAAGCAAACAACCAAACAGTTGAAACAAATAATTATTTCATCAATCAAAATTCAAAGCAAAAAAAAGGGGAAAAAAAATGGAAATCGTTCATTCCTCCAGGTTCATTCCTCCAGCAAGACCGGAATACCTAAAAATCGTTTAATGATCAGAGAGTACATCAAGAACAGGGAGGGGCGGTCAACAAAATCAAGTTGATATCTACTGAAAAAATCAAGTAGATATCCACTTGATCATGCCATTGGCGATTCTGAGAATAACAATAGATCTGAGCAAAATTATAGCCCAAAAATGTAAAATAAAAAAGAAAAAAGAAAAAAAAATTGTTACCAGCTAAGCCGAAAATTTGTCGAAGATGAACGGAATTAAAGATCGAAGACCTCCATTGTCACACCCCACCCTGGACACCCGTCACTGTGGGGGTCGGTGTGACGTCGACACGACCTCACCTGAATGACAAATACTATAGACGACAACATACACGCATAAATATATATCACAAAAGCCAACCAAAATATATATATATATATACATTCTCTACTCGGGGACACTCTTGTCCCTACAAAATTTCTCAATAACATCCAAGATACAAAACCCAAAACCTCTCATTTGATTCGCCTCAAGTAATACCCCCAAAAAACTCCTTCCCTATCGCACTTCCGAAACCGACCTATTGCCAGTAGGGGACAAAGGCCTATTTACAGCACCTGTAAGTGTACTGCCTTCTTAGTAAAAATATTTTATAATAATAAATCATTCTACAACATCTAAATGGATCGAGCATAAGTATATAAACAACATATAGCTCGTAAAATCTCCAGTATATAAGCAGTGAAAATAAAGCGATATAGATAAGTTCCATCTAAATCCATCTAGTATAAAATCATACCAATCATCATAATAAATAATAAATCACCCAATATAAGTAAAGCACCACATCTCAAACCACCACTCTATCACAACACACACTGGCTAGCCATAATGATCGTTTTAACCTCACGATCGGGAGTTGTAATGGTACCGTAACATCCGTAGGAATGCCTTCCTACGAAATATCCACACCCCTTTTGGGGAGAAATATAATTCGCATCCCTTACAAGGAGAACTATTCACATCCCATGGGAAGAAATCCACACCTTTTACGGGGAGAAATATAATCCACATCTCTTTCAGGGAGAAATATAATCCACACTCCTTACGGGGAGAAAACTATGGTATCGTCCAAATCAACAATATCGTCAAAATCCACACCTCTTACGGGGAGAAATATATTTTACAACAACACCGTTAAAAATCCACACCCCTTATAGGGAGAATATAAACCACACCCCTTTCAAGGGAGAATTTCTTAGCCACATTTTTTGTTTTCTTTTTAAAAGTACCACTCATTTAGTAAAAACCATTTTTCCACCTTCGGTTTTAGAAAACCAAGTATTATTAGAAAACCAGATATTTTTTCACTCTCTTTTAAACCACCAAAGCCACCGAATCAATTTTCAACTTTCTTTTAAAACGAACATAATTTACCAAAAATTCATTTTTTCCAACTCATCTAAAACTTTCTTGATCCATATCATTTATAAAATCGTACAGTCCAAGTAAAGCCATTTTACACACACATTTATATATATATAAATAGTTTGGTAAGAATACAGTACACTCACCTGGTTATCTGCTCCGAATAGTTTTTACTGACTACCCTCTACCAATACTCCAGTGCATGCGAACCCGTTCCGAATTGTTCACGGGCCGCGGATGAATTTTGACTTTTGTTGGAGTTATTTGTATAATTCTCTATTTTCCCTTTTCTTCTTCTTCTTCCTTCTATTGCTTCGCCGAATAACAGCTGACACCCTTACCACGTCCTCACCCTCTCCGCCGACAGCCAACCACCGATCACGCACACCCACCGAAACGACCACCCACTCACACGCCGGAACACCCACACCGCACTTTATCTAATCGACTGGACACTTACAAGCACACACAAACACACACCCACATTGTAAGATCTCAATCGTAGCAGGTACGTCATTTCAGTGGTATTTTAGAGTAATGGTGAAAATTCGGGGTGAAACTAGGATAATTAAAAAATTCAAATAGAAAATCTAGGGGTCAAATTGAAAATATAGAAACAGTAAATCCCAATTTAGGGAGGTAAATTGACATTTAATATTTAAATGAAACTTTCAGGGGGTGAAATTGAAAATCTTAGAAACTTTTAAAAGTTGAAAAGGATTAAAATCAAGGTTTAAAGGAAATTAGGGAGAGGAAAGAGCAATTAATGAAAAATGTTTTTTTTATCATTTATACATACCCACAAGCCGATGGTCGGAGGAAACACATGGCCGACAAAGAATCAGATAAGAGGAACGACGTGGCACACTTAGACAATTCGAATTCACTAATTTCATGCACCGATAATGATCAAAAAACAAAATCCCATGATCAAGAATCCAAAATCCGAAAATCTGAAAATCCAAAATCTAGAAAGAGAGAGAGAGCAGGCCGGAGTTTGGGGTTTGAAAGGTGATTGCCGGCGAGGCAGGGTGTTTTGGTTACAGGGTTGTGGGCGTGCGTAGGCATGCGGTGGTCGATGGAAAGGGTGGTTCGGCATAGGTGGTAGTGATCGTCGCCGGTCATCCGGTAAGCGTTCAATAATGTGTTCGACTCGTCGTCAACTGAGTTTGTGTGTGTTGATCGCCATGATGAAGGTTGGCGGAGAGAAATAGAGAGAGAGAGATGGGTCGGCGACAGGAGAAGCAAGAGAAGTGTTCGTCGACGTCGGGGGTCGGTTCCGACGGACGACTGAAACGAAAAGGAGGTAGAAATGGTCATGCGACTGTGTGTGTGGGGGCGATCATTTGGTGGTGTGTGGGGGGGTGTTCAGCTGCTATTGTGTGTGTGTGTGTGTGTGTGTATGTATGTGATCGCCGGTGTGGTCGCCGGTGGGCATGGGCCGGAGGGGTCTTCGTCGACGATGAGGCCGCCGATCGATGAGGTGAAAGAGAGCGCATCAGAGACGTGAAACCAGAAATCCAAGAGAGAGAAGAAGGTTCGGCTCGGTTGGTTCGGTAGAGTGTTCAGTGTGTGGGTGTTCCTCCGGCGGTGACGGTGGCCTGAGTGTTCTGGAGGTGGGTGTGCAGTCGACGGTGTGCTAGTCGTTCGGCGGTGGCTGGTTCTGTTCAGGGAACAGCCGCGAAAAAGATAAAAAAAAAAAAAAAAAAAAAAAAAAAAAAAAAAAAAAAAAAAAGGGGAAATTGCAGAAACCACCCCAGAAAAATCTAAAACCCATCTCGTGGTTGCCAAATATTTCGGAAACAGGTGAAACCTCAATCGATTATAAATTCTCGTTAAATTAAATTTTAGTTAGTGTTACAAATCCTAAAATCATAATAATTTTGTAACGATTAATTAATTTTAAGTACGTGGTATATAAAATTAGTAACGATTCGGAACATAGGATCCCCATTGCATGATTAGGATGCTTTAGATAAGATATTAATTTAGAATCTGTCACTATTAGGTTCGCAGGCACTGGCGTCCAGATAAAGTGTGGTCAGTATCAGTTTGGCAAAACGGATATCGAGGTGAGTGTACTGTCTTCTTGCCAGACTATTTTTCTATAAATATATATGATGAGATATGTGATTATTTAAACTGTATGAATTTATAAATAATATAGATCAAGCAAGATTTGAATAATTTGGTAAATTGAATTTCGATGGTTTTCAAAAAGGAAGGTGAAAATGAATTTCTGTTGGATTTTGGTGAAATCAGACGGTGTTTTTAAAAGAGAATAGAAAACATCGGTTTCCTAGAAATGCCTGATTTTTCTAAAAATAAAGGGTGGAAAAGTGGTTTTAATAAAATCAGACGTTTTCCTTAAAAGAGAATGTGATATATGATTTCTAGATTTAAAAGTTGGGTTTGAGAGAAAAGAGATAGACGTGGTAATTAGACGATATTTATTGGGTTGTGATTCCATGATGCTGTATCTGATTTTGACGATGCCATAGTTGTTTCTCCCCGTAAGGGGTGTGGATTATGTGTCTTCCCATAAGGGGTGTAGATTATGTTTCTCCCCGTAAGGGGTGTGGATTAGATTTCTCCCCAAAAAGGGGTGTGGATATTTCGTAGGAAGGCATTTCTACGGATGTTACGGTACCGTTGCAACTCCCGATCGTGAGGTTAAAACGATCACTAGGACTGGCCAGTGTGTGTGTGTTGGAGGTGTGTGTTTGAGATTGGTGCTTAAAATGTGGTGTTTTACGTATATTGGTTGATTTGATATTATTTATTATGATGAATTGTAGGACTTTATACTAGATGGAACTTATCTATATCGCTTTATTGTCATTGCTTATATACTTGTGCTTGATTCATACTAGATTGTGAAAATATTTAGAAAGTATTAATATTTTCGAAATATTTTACTAAGAAGGCAGTACACTCGCAAGTACAATGGCTAGGAGTCGGTCCCCTACTGGCACTAGGTAGAGCTATGTGATGGAGTCTTGTGGATGATTGAGAGAAGCCGTCAGAGGCGAACCTAAGAAGGTTCAGGGATAAATACTTTTAGTTAGAAAAACTTCAGGCCGGGTGCACCCCCATAATAGATCTATGTATTATACAGTGGGTGTATATTTTCATATTTATTAGGTTATTTGGATTTTGGTGATGTCATGCTGTAGTCACGCCAGCCCCGGGATGATGGGAGTCCGGGACGGGTTGTGTCAATTTTGGTATCATAGCCTAGGTTATAGGTTCTGTAGACTTGTCAGGAGATGTGTCAGTAAAAGGTTATGAGGTAGGAGGACGTGCCAGTCGTCTAGTCAGTAGGGGATATGAGATAGGGTGTTAATAGGTGAGCTTGGTATGAGGGTGTTAGGGTTTTATTTCATAAAGTTATGTATTAGCATAGTGCGTGAAGGGTCGTCTTTTTTGGCAAGTAACGATATGATCACATGGTGATATTACTAGGAGGGATGTCTTCCACGGGATAAGAAGGCTAAGTTAGACAAACTACAAATTACGTCGTTATCAATATACTAGATGATATGACAGACCACACCTAAGTCAAAATAGGAAATAATATTCAAATGGAGTAAATCGCGTTCTAGACAATCTGAAAGGAAATTGTAATATTACTGGACGAAAATTTAAGTTGGTAGTACTTTTTAGATTGATTAATAGACGAAATAACAGTTGTGGCATGTAGCAAGGTAATAGGAAATGATATATAAGAAGTAGTCGAGGATGGTGGATCTAGGAAAATAGTAGGTGCATGTAAATATAATCCATTCGAATGAGTAATATAGAGTTGCGGGTGAAATCAATTTGTGATGAATAAAAGTATGTATTATTGAAGGCATATCCAGTACCTTAGTTAGTCTGATAGTAGGTTTAGGAGGTTGGAAAAGTGATACAGAAAGGATATCATAAGTCAGTACGTAGATGCTGTTCAAACAAGCTTTGGCAGTGGATATTGTAATAGCTAGGGATCTTCCCTATGTAGTTTCGAGAATGGACAGGGTGCTTGTAAGCGTGATTGGTAACTGTGATTACTATTAAATAAGTTTCATAATGATAAGGAGGGGAACGTTCGGCACATAAGTTGGTTAAGTATACTGGTGTTAATGAATGTGGAAAATTGAGATTTGAAATTATAGTCTTGGGACTTTAAAGATGATTGTTATGTGATAGGAAAAATGAGTGAATTAATTTAACTCGATGATGGATTCCATTTTGTTGAACTTAAACAATCTTGGGTGAAAAGAAAAAAAAATATATAATAATAAAATAAAATAAAATAAATTAATCGTTGGATATTGGGGGATTGGAGTAAATTTGTTTGCAGTTTAGGAAATTTTAATGGAAGAAGAAGTCGTCACAATAAATTAGAATATCAACTAATGATTTTGGTAAATCTGGTATGTGTTTCCATAAGGATCTGGTGTTCGTAACATAAAAACTAGAATGGGTTACTAAGACGGTGACTAATGCAGTAAATATGACTAGCACTCTTAAGGCATAGCATTCAAGTGAATCCAAAGGAAGCCAAAGTGGTGAATTGACGGAATATGGAGAAGGCCAAGAACATGTGACTGGAATTCGAAACCTTATGGAACTAGTAGAGATTGTATTCGTTCTAACGTTTAGTGACATCTCCTATATGACGGGATTTGTGCTTTAAATCGAAAAGAAAAAAAAAAAAAAAAAAAAAAAAAAAAGACGGGGTTGCACATATTAATGTCGAATAGAGATCTTTGTAAGTCTATCAGGTAATCGGTTGGGTGACCACTCAAATGGAGCTGGTAGGTATGAAGTTGACATTTAGCGATTGTAGGGTAGAAGCGCAGAAGTAGATGTCTAATTGGAAACGATAAGAGTAGAAGGAAATGATGATGGTCACAGTGCGGACTATAGAAAATATTTCGGGTCAAAAATTGGTGGGTTGATTGTTCATATTAACTTATGGGTAAGTTAAGGCCCTTGTAAGTTTAGTAGGCGGCTAGTCAGATGGTAATGCTATTCGGTATTGATTTTTACCGTAGTGTAGACATGTAAAGGTCGGATGTCCAGCTAAGAAGGTTTAGTGAGACAGTGGAAATTGACTATAGAGCTGATCGGTGTGTCTGAAGAGACAATGAAGTTTGGAAATTTGAATTCAAATGTGTAGGATTGATAATGCCAATTTATAGATGAGATCTTAAAAAAAACAGAGAAAGAAAAAGAAAAAGAGAATGCATGGAATAAGATATGCAATACCCCAGTAATATTAACTATACTGTAATGGCATGCGCATGATTAGTAGATTGGGAATGGAAATGGGAAATCACGGCATTTGTTATCCGGTGATTTGTTAGTCAAGTTAAGGTCAAGAAGTAACGAAATCTCGAGGTGGGCTATTGTAGCCTTGACCTATACCAAAAGGAAAATGGAGAGGAGTTCGAGGAGTGTTTCCTAATACGTATGTTCAATATATATATTGATAGGATTATTCGATTGCGTGATGCACCAATTTAATGCAAATATTAAAAATTAAGTTGGGACAAGATATTCTTTTAAAAAAAAAAAAATCAAAAGGGATAAGGATTAGTAATTCTAGGAATTTTATTAACTGGTTATTCGAAATCTCGAAACCGAAATTCTGAAATCATAGGCGTTATCGCCGCATGGTGATCTGAATAATAATTATTATCAAAGTGAAATAAGTCGTCAGTATATGAACAACCCATGAGGGGAAACTGTAGTGTCAGGAGCTGATAGTTATTTGAACATGCGGGTTAAAAAAAAATAAATTCGTACTCCTTTAGTTGCCCAAGTAGAAGTTGATACCTTGTTTTAGTCAGGGATCAATGGTTTATTAGGAAATATGATTCAGGTGTTGGGAGATATGTTGAGGGGTTGTATCGTGGAAGTTTTTGGTAAGAGGAATGATCGTGCAATATTTACAAAAAAAAAAAAAAAAAAACTGGTTATGCTAATAATTATCTTGTCATTAATCATGGTGGCATCGCATAATGTGTTGTATGAAAAAGATACAGGATTCCGATTTGATAAATTGAACTGAGATAGGAAAACGAAACTTCTACGGGATTTAGAATAGCCGATGTGACTACTTTCTTTTACTGGAAATTAGAAGTTATTGAGATTTTACGGGACAAGGAGAATTTAAAATATCCTTGAGATGATATGTGCACATGATATAATATTTTACAGTTAGTAACTAGTAATTATTAGAATGTATCGATTTCGTTGTAACTGGGGCGTACCTATGTCCTTTGAATCGTATATACGTGGATATATGTTTGAAGCATGTTAGGCAGGTGGAAACAAACTTGAAGCACGTGACCATGTCAGGGACTTGATAAAATGTGGAGGCATGAAAGAAATTCTTATAGATTAGTTGTTTGAAATATTTGAGCTGTAGTTATGTGGGTTGGTGATATTTAGGTATTATGAAAGATATCAATATGAGTATTAGAGAATTGAGGTAGGTATCGGGGTTAATGATAGTTGAGTTATCTGTGTTTATGAGATTGATGGCGATTACAGTTAGGTTAAATGCTGAATGAAAATATTGTTGCAACGGGCGACTAGAAAATGTCGGATGAAATAGATAAGTGTTCGTTACGACAGAATGAAATAAACTCAATGTACTGGAATAGTTTCAGCAGATAGTGTTGTTACCGATCTTGATGCTATCAAAGTAGCGCAGTGGAAGCAGCTGGGAACATGAGATTCTTTGACAGTGGGTGATCTGTGTTAAGTGTAACCGACCAAGTGCACTTTGTCGGTTAGATGATTATGATTTGACGGAAAAGTTATTGGTTATAAATTTTGGGCAATTTGGGATTGTTGAGACCACATATGGGGAAACAATTGTTCTAGCATCACGTAAGACAAGTATAACTTTGTGATGCGACATAAGAACGAGAAGACGAGATAAGGAACATATACCCGCATTTAATCGACTAAGGTAATAAAATTTCGGGACGAGATTTCTTTTAGGAGGGAAGAGTTGTAAGACCTCAATCGTAGCAGGTACGTCATTTCAGTGGTATTTTAGAGTAATGGTGAAAATTCGGGGTGAAACTAGGACAATTAAAAAATTCAAATAGAAAGTCTAGGGGTCAAATTGAAAATATAGAAACAGTAAATCCCAATTTAGGGAGGTAAATTAACATTTAACATTTAAATGAAACTTTCAGGGGGTGAAATTGAAAATCTTAGAAACTTTTAAAAGTTGAAAAGGATTAAAATCAAGGTTTAAAGGAAATTGGGGGGAGTAAAGAACAATTAATGAAAAATGTTTTTTTTTTATCATTTATACATACCCACAAGCCGGCGGTCGGAGGAAACACATGGCCGAATAAATACCCCCTTCACTAACTGCTCACCGTCGCCCAAATACATCCACAACTGAAACCGAGTTTCTCTCTCTCTTCTCGGTTTCTCTGATTTCTCGATCTTTCTCTCCCATTTTCTGATCACAATCTCTACATGGTCATTTATATGCATGAAATTAGTAGATGGGAATTGATCTAACGAGGCCACGTCTCCCACTTCCTGATCTAGCTATGTCTTCGGCGGATTTCACAACACTCACACACACTGCTATATATATATATAACCTTTTGGTTAGTTTCCCTTTTATCCCCCCTAATTTCTTTAAAATCTTCTTTGTAGTCCAATTTTCACATTTAAGATTTTTCTAAATTGTAATTTCACCCCCAAAAAGTTTCAATTCAAAAGTTAAATGCCAATTTTGGATAGAATGTTTTCTAACTTTGAAATTTGACCCCTAAACTTTTAAATTTGAATTTTTAATTGACCCCATTTCACCCCAAATTTTCCCCAATTACTCTAAAATGCAACTAAATGACGCACGAGCATGAATCGGGGTCTTATAACCATTGTCGCCCCATTTCCCATACCACTCTTCCACTGTCGCCACTGCTATCATTGCCATCTTCGGCCAAGTCTCCCTCGATTTGGCCATATATGGCCAAATTAGAGTTCTCTCTCTCTCTCTCTCCCCTGATTTGGCGACTCCAAAATTCAAACTAAAAAGAAAAAAAAGGAAAAAAAAAAAAAAAAAAGAACAAAAAGAACAAAAAAAATATCTAGAATTGTTCGTCACCACTACGTCGTCGCCGTCGTTCGTCACAGTCATCGTCGCCGTCGTCGTTCGTCACCGTCGTTGCTTAGATCTACTTAGATTTGGACAAATCTGAGTAGATCTACTCAGATCTGAAGACCAAAAAAATGAACGACGACGATTACGAATGGAAACTTGCGGCGACGACGACGACAATAGTCGATGATCTGTTTCATCCCTCTCTTTAGCACCGAAAAATAGCTTCAGCGATGACGAACGAAGATGAAGCGAAGCGGCTGCAACAATGCTTGAGGAAGAAGAGCAGCGGTGGCAACGACATCAATGGCGGCGTCAGCAGCAACGAATGACAAAAATCCATTTGAGAAGAAGAAAAAAAAAAACGGCGATTGAAGAAGGGAGAGAAAGAAAATATCAAATTTCAAGGGAAATAGGGTTTGAAATATGTGGAGGGGTAATTTTGTCATTAACAAAATATGAATTGGAGTTTTTGCCAATCATTTTTTGAAATAGGAGTTATAACCATGTTGACTTTTCAATGGGATTGGAAAAGTTGTCCCTTTTAAAAAAAGGACTTTTGACATAAAATCCTTAAAAAAATTATTAACTAGAATTAGATTATAATTATAGCAACCACCATTCAAATTGAATACAATATATTTGAATAATTAACAAATAAAATAAAAAATATATATATATCAAAAAATCATAAATATTGATAAAAAATTGGGCCAAACAACCCAAACAATTATGAAAATAAATCTATATAATTCCTTAACCAACAAAAGTAGAACAAACATCTTAGAGCAAATTTAAAACTCAGTCCATGGAAAAAGCTAAACCTTACAAAAGTAAACTATTTTCTTCAACCATGATTGTTGAACCCTTCATAGATCAGTAGATCTAATTACAAAAAATAATCACTATACGCTTACTGCCATATATACATATTCAAAATAAATCAATTACTGAGTCCAAAAAGTACATTACTATAGAGTAGTTGGATATTTATGAGGCTTGTGATTCATACATCATCTTGGTTAATAACTCAAGACGGCGATCCATAGGGACACCCAAAAAAACTCTCATCTTTGGTTGACTCTTAATAAAAAAGATAAATGCATCCAATTGAACTTCCTTGGGAACTCTAATATTAACTAATTCAGCAAATACTTCATCTTCAAAGTAACAATGTGGTCAACTTCGCTCTGCAATAGTAATTCCCTTTTTAGCAATCATATTCCCTTCTTTGATTGCATTTGCCACATTGTTAATTCCAAAATTTATAACTTCAATGTGTTTTTCAAGTACATCAACCAATTCAACTTTTCGTTTTTTGCCTTTGGATGAAATTTGATTTTGACAGTTGACTTGAGAAGTTGAATCAGTAAACATCGTCTCTGGCTCTAAATTCAAACAAGCGTCATCAAATGCATCATTAAAATCAAATGAATTAACACTTCCTTCCTTGGCCATTGTTGAACTTTTTCCCTTGCACTCATTGCACCTTCGCCTATAGCTCTGTCTTTGGCAAAAAGATCAAACTTCTCATAATTATATATTTTAGTATGCTTCCATTTTGCAGCATTTGCATTTGCTTGTAACGTAAAACATGAAATAAAATTTAATGTAAGCAAACATTATATATATATATATATATATATAGAAAAAATTGCATACAACGTACTTTTACAAGCTCTTTCTACACTTCATTGTCAGCTTCGAATAGATGTGTCTCTGGGTTCCATGAAAATCCACTCATTCCTTTGAATAGTTCATAACAAGCCAAAAAATTACCTTTGAGTGTTTTCATTCCATTTTTAAGTTGGTCCTTAACATATAACCCCCATCTACCACATAATATTTGCCTATAAAATCAAAAAGTATGTCAAAAGTTTAAATTAGTAAGATAAATATAAAATTAAATTAAATTTCGTATTATACTTACCTCTAGGTATAATAAGATTATCAACTCGTGTTAATATATTTTTTAAAATTATAGAGTCAGAGACCATCTCTTCCCATCTCAGTAGAGCATACGTAAATTTTATGTCAAATGAACATGTTGCCAATATATGTTGTGTTGTATAATTTTTTCTCCCTTGATATCTTGGTGCATTGATAGGTGTAAAATACCTATCTACTTCTAAATCGGATTTGTTAGTTTTCGAGTGTTTCAGTTATATTTAATTGCTTTTTAGTTGTTTTTATGTAATTTAGGTGTAGGGACGCAAAAAAGTGATAAACAAGCGAAGCGGTGGAGAAACGGTGTAAAAATGGTGAAGAAACAAGGTTTCAAGATTGTAGTCCCTCGGCCTAGGAGAAAATTCCATCGCTTAGGTCGAGAAGAGGCAGAAGGTTTGGAGCAGTCCCTCGGCCTAGGCGGAAATTCCACTTCCTAGGCCAAGAAGAGGCAGAAACTTTTGAGCAGCTCCTGAGCCTAGGCGGAAATTCCACCACCTAGGTAGAGGAGCGGCAAAAAGTTAACCGACATCCCTTCCGCTTAGGAGGAAACCTTCGGCACAGAGATATTTTCCAAACCTTTACATAAAAACCCTTTTTCACCCAATTTGGGAGGATGTTTTTGAGACCCCTTACACCTTAGATAATTTTAGGAGTAGATTAGACTAGTTTTAGGAAGTGTTCTTAGTCAATTCTTGAAGAGCTAAAAGAGGAAGCTCATCAATGGAGAAGATGAAGCTCGGGAGGATCGTTCTTTGGCGAAAGTAGACCACTCCACTTTAAGATTTGATCTTTCTTTCCTTGTATCTATCTTTGTACTTAATGATTTATTGTAAATGATAATTTTCTCTTGATTTAATGTTTCAATGGCCAAGATCATGTTAGTTTAGTTAGATATTAGCTAGGGTTAGATGTAATTCATGTAAATATCTTTTTGGTTGAATATAAGTTAATTTTAATGGTTTGTTATCCAATTCCAATTGTGTTTACCGTTATTTCACGTTTATGCTTGTTACGATAAACCGAGAATACGGGGTTTGACACTCAGGAGAGATAACCTCGGATTCGGACTAGGGTTAAACACAACGCGATGATCCAATAACCCGAGAGGGAGTTGGAGAGTGTGCAATCCATGAGATTGGGTCAAGACTCAGGTGGCTATGTGTTCGGAAAAGCGTTCGAGGGGGACTTCGGCATCAACGCGAAATTATGTATTCGCTAGCTTTTCACTCGGAAGAGGGAGCGAGTGAGTTATAGATATCGAGATTGTTGGATGTGATAATAAACGTTATTGATAACTAAACTAAGCAAAATAGGTACTAAGTGAATGAAATCCATCCCTAGTTAATTAGTGTATTTAGAATTAATCCTTAGGAGTAATTTTAATTATTTAGTTTAATTATTAAATTGAATCGTCAGGATAATACGAGACTATGTAAATTGCGGTACTCAATTATTCACACTTTCCCTGTGGACACGATACCCGATCTTAACCGATCCACTATTCTGAAACTTTGACCTCGTATACTTGCGAGTGTAAGTAGCGGCATATTCACGTGCTACCAAGTTTTTAGCGCTGTTGCCGGGGATTGTGTGAATTTTAAGTTGATATTGCGACTAAGTGGTCGAATATTAATCCTGACATTTGTTTTGTTTTATTTTTAATTTTTAATTTTGTTTTATTGTGTTAGTGTAATCAAGCCGTGCGAGAAACGATGAAAAAGTTTGTAATTTTTAATTCTCAATCCTGAGATCGAGCTTATACTAAAAATGATAAGAACAGAGAGGAGAAGCTGACTTCAATTCATGATCTTGATCCGACTGAGCATTTGAGCCCAAATTCCTTGCCTATGGGGAATTTTGGTGAAAAATGCTTAGCAACACGAAAGTTCAACTAGAGACAGTAAATCAAGCGTATTTTTTTTATATGAAATGCATTCCTTTTTTATATGAAAAAGACGGCATGATTCCGCCCGATTTTTGCTATTTATTTAATTCTTTTGGATGCCGCAATGGTCTCGGAGCATGTTTGGAGGTAAATCTAGGAGTTTTGATAGTTAGGGTTGTGTTTTGTACTTAAAATCGTTGAGCTAGCGAAGTGGAAATGAGTGGTGAGGAGTTTTGTTGAGGAAAATGAAGAAAAATCAACAAAAGCCTACTGCCGTGGCAAGAATCCCATCGCCGCGGCAGTGAAACTTCAGGATGTGTCTCTTTTCCAGCAAAATGCTTCACCGGCATGGTGAGAAATCGACCGCCGCGGCGATGCAACGTCAGTAGCTTAAGTTTAGAAAAAAAGCTGCCACCTCCGTGCCGAGAATCTCACCGCCACGGCGGTGACGCGTCTGTTCAACTTAAAACAGTAGTGCCATTTCGAAGAAAAAAACTCTCCCCTTTCTCTCTAAAACACAAATCCATCTGCCATGTTTAAGTTTGGGGGTGTTCATCCATTTTTGTGTTTTTGTAGAAGAATGATAAACCATTATTTTTTTAACAAAATGCAATTTTTTTATTTTTATTTTTTATTTTTTTTTATGTACAGAATTATGTTTATGTATGTATTTTATTGTTTTAATTAATGTTGTAGTTTTTGATTTCCAGTTTAGTTTAATCCTTGTTTTTGCATGTGTAGTTTTTAGATTAGTATGTATGTTAGTATTAGATTTAGTTTAGAATTGTGTATGTATGAAGTTGTATTTGCATGTTTAGTTGTTGAGTTCATTTGGGCCAAGTGCCGATGATGAGAATTATCCCTTAATTGCATATTGAGGTCGGGGGTATTGCCTTCCATGTGTGTTTTGTATGCTTAACATGTCGATTGGATAAAAATTATCTCGATCCTAAAATCGCACAACATTCGGACTCAATATATAATAATCGGAGCAATTAGACGCCGATTATTCAATATGAAGTTCATGACAAAAATGAGGAATCTGGAACTTGATTTGGGGGAAACTTAAGGCGAAATCCTAGGTAAGGTAATTCCAGAGACGTGATTTAGGCCGTCATTTTTTCGCTTGAACCGTTGTAGCTAACCGGAAAAATTTCATCCCTTATTTCCCTTGTTGAAGCCGATAACGTAATCAATTCTGAAAATGTTCAATTACTCTTTTCATTTAAATTTTTCCTAAACTAATGTCGCTATGCCTAATTTTCCAATTGAGTAAAATCAAGTGAGCGGTGGGGTTTTGGTTGAATTTTTATTGACTCGGTATTAATATATTCACTTGTCACTTTAGTATTTCTTTTCACACGCTCCTAAAATAAGTTTGGGGGTGTGTTTTTACCATTTCTTTTTGTATATTCCTAAAATTTTATAAATTCGAATAAGTTTGGGGGGGTGTTTCTTTAACTTCTTTTTGCACACTTCTAAAACGGTTATAATTCGAATTAATTTAGGAATGTGTTTAAAAATAAAAAATAAAAAATTATGTGAATAGTGTCTTCATTTTGTTTTCTTTCAATAAGTGAATACACATGATCTTCGTTTCTTATTCAGAGTTGTACTTTAAAAGTGTGGGGTTATGAGAAAGGATAGTGATAGGTTTAAATTACCTATGTATTTCTAATCCGAATTTGTTAGTTTTCGTGTACGTTTGTAGTTATTTTTATGTGTTTTAATTAGTTTTTCTCTTTTTGTATTAAATCAGGTGTGTAGGGAAAAAAGATAGGAAACTAGAGCGAAAATGATGAGATCAAACCAAAGCAATTCGAAGTTACGGTGGATAAACAAGCTTGTAGGTTAAAAGATGAAATAGGCCCACCGCCTAGGCAGTGAAGAAGCTGAGAAAAGAGAAAAATGTTACTGACAGACGACCGCCTAGGCAAAGATTCCTTCGCTTAGGCGGAAATCCAGCAGAAGACGAAGATAGGCTACTGACAACCGCTCGCCTAGGCAAAGTTTTCTTCGCCTAGGCGAAAATTCAACAGAATCTTCTCCCAGTTCACAGCCTACTTCACCGCCTAGGCGATCAACCGAACCGACCTGATTTCTCCTAGGCGAAGTTTTTTTCGCCTAGGCGTTTTCCCTGCACAGTCTTGAGATATTTTTAGGATATTTTTACTCTAAATACCCCATCTCCTCCCACTCTATCTTTATCTCTTTCATTTTTGAGCCCCTTAGGCTATATCTAAGGGTATATTTTGGGATTTTAGAGGTGGAGCTCACATCCCGAAGTGGAGAAGACGACGAATCAATCGTTGAGCGTTCTTAGAAGTTTATCTTCGGACGAAGCTATGTTCTTCGATTGTTTTTCCTTATTTATTTATCTTAGGATCATGTGAGTATGTTTAGCTCGTTATTTCATTGTAAATGAGGCTATGGCCATAGTCAAACATGGATTGTAGTAGGGATTAACACTATATTTATAAATACGTTGTTTAGATGATTTCGGTGTTTCGTTTGTGAATGTTCTTCGTAGTTTGATTGTATTTACTGTATTGTTTGTTTATCATACTTAGTTAGATAAATGGAGAATACGGGATTTTGACAAACCCCGGATTCAGATTTGGGTAAACAAATGCCATGATTTTATAACCTAGTTGGGGTTTGAATCGTGGATAATCGATGACGTTGGGGTAAGACTCACGCTACCTAGGGTCGTTAAGACGTTGAAGGGGACTTCTTCGTTGGCTCGAAGTTGCATTATATCCCTCGTCTTATACTCGGGAGAGGTGGTGAGGGAGTTTTAAAACGGAGATTGTTGATATGGTAAATACAACACGACGATCCAATAACCCGGGAGGGAGTTGGATTGTGTGCAATCAATGACGCTGGGCGAGACTCACGTGACCTGGGATCGTTAAGACGTTGAGGGGTACTTCTTCATTAACTCGAATTCATGTATTCCCTCGTCTTACACTCAGAAGAGGTGGCGATGGATTTTACGTACCGAGATTGTCAAATAGGTCGAATACCGTAAACGTGAGTAAATCGAGATCAAACACGTATTTGTAAACACGTTAATCCCTAGGCAATTATCTACCCTAAAACATATTAGCATATTAGTGTAGTTAATTTAGGTTATATTAGTATTAGTTTAATTAATTAAATACATTTGTTTTTGCTTAGATAAAGTTAGGTCACGACAAATGCGGTATTCGATAGTAACGACACCTATCCCTGTGGATACGATAACCCGATCTTAACGATCACACTATACTAAAACTTAGACCTCGTATACTTGTGAGTGTAAGTAGTGGTGTATTTCACGCCTTACCAAGTTTTTGGCACCATTGTCGGGGATTGTTTTGATGTTATTGTCGGAGAAACGCGGTAACGGCCGGAGACTTAAGTTTTAGATAGGAGAAACAAGTGCATCGTATTCTAGTCCCGTCAACGCACCAAGTTTTTGACGCCGTTTCCGGGGATTGGCGATTTCGTTAGTATTGATATTGTGTGTAAATGACTTAATTTATCTTTAGGTATTTTTTTTGTATATAATTTTTGTTTGTAGTTTTGTTTTTGTTTCCAATGCAGGGTACTTGGCGATGTTAGATTGATGGGTATTGATGCATCATTTTCGACGGGATTCCAAGCTGTTTATTGTGCTTGGCCAAGCACATAAGCCGGTGAGGCGTTTCATTGAAAGATTGAGCCATTCAAAGTAAAACCTCGCTAATCTTGAGGGCGTTCTGAAAATGTCGGGCAGAGGACATTAAACCACGCGCTTCTTGGAAGGCAACCCAAGGTCAATTAAGTTAAATCCGTCATATCCGACTTGATTCGCAGGCGAGATCCTCTCGCCTCGCAGGTAAGTGTTCTAAACACCCTTCGTCAGCATGCTTTAATTCCATATGTTGAAGAATGATGATTGGGTTCGCTGAGGACACTGTCCACTTTGAGTTTGGCGGTGATGTGTAGTACGTAGTATTGTTAGTTTATGTGTTATTGTTTTTCCGTATTGCATGTGTGTTTAGGTTAGAATGTGTTTATGTTTTTGTGTTGTTGTTTTCATGTTGAGTTTTGTGTTCATATGGGCCATCACCCGATGATGAAAATTACCCCTGGTTGTTTTCGAAGTCAAGGGTAATACCCATGCATGTGTGACTCTGTGTGCTTGACTATGCTTTTTGGTAAAAATTATTGTAGATCCTAATTTGCACGGGCACATAGACTCAATGTATTTTTATTCAATTGATTTGAGGACGATTATCGATTAACCAAATTTATGACACATTAAGGATTCTAGAACTTGATTTGAGGGGAAGCTTGAGGCGAAATCCTGGGTGAGGTAGTTCAGGAGACGTGATTTAGGCATTCTCTTTGTCGCTTAAGCTTTTTGAGCCTACCTTGATTTATGCTTATCCCTCGTTACCCTGTTGAAGCCTAAATGCAAATTCAATTCTGAACACATAAACTAATACCCTGGCCAGTTGATCATTTTCAAACCTATATCGCTAAATTTAAAGGCACATTTGAGTGAATCAAGTTAGCAATTGTAAATGCTACTTGATGTGAGCGGTTGGGTTTAGGGCGAACTTCTAATTGGTTCGGTATTTGAGTACTCACTTGTCGTTTTTCATTTGTATTTTACACACCCCTTCAATTGTAACAATCAAATAAGTTTGGTGGTGTGTTCGTTGAAAAAAATAAAAAACAAATAGAAAAGAAAAAAAAAATCAAATGTAAATACAGTTTTTATTTCTGTTTCTTTTGACAAGTGAGTACGTCGGTCTTAAATGCATGTTCGGGGTTGTTTCCAATCTTTGTATAGGGGTTCGAGAGTGAATGTGCCAAGCGTTGAGCCTTGGTTAACGTTAAGTTAACAACGTTAACCCGTTTTCCATTCCAAATTACCCTTGGCTAAATATACCAAAACTGAACCAAGTCCTAATGATCTCTATGAACTTCCAAACCTACATTAGTGGAGAGTAGACCCCAATCCTGCTTATGGTAATCCTTAACTCATGAATTTTGTTGGTGGATAATCCAATCCGATCGTTGTATAGCCATATTATTGAGTCCTGCACTAACACGTTTACAGGATCTAGAATAGCGTTCACCATTATTGCATGTTGAAAATCTAGAACATTACATGGTGTGTGTTACCGCCTGAACTCGATACTACTGGCGGTTGTTGCAGGACAATAACTTGTCCGTTAGAAGAATTTAAAACTCGCATGTTGTTATATTTAGATTGTTTTTAGGTTGTTCGTTATTTAATTCAGTTTGTTGTATTTTTCATTTTAGTGTGTGTGTTTAACTCGAGGACTAGCCAAATTATGAGTTTGGGGGTATTTGATAGGTGTAAATTACCTACGTATTTCCAATCCGAATTTGTTAGTTTTTTAGTACGTTTATAATTATTTTTATGTGTTTTAATTAGTTTTTCTCTTTTTGTATTAAATCAGGCGTGTGGGGCAAAAAGATAGAAAACTGAAGCGAAAACGATGAGATCGAATCAAAGCGGTTCGAAGTTACGGTGGATAAACAAGCTCGGAGTCTAAAAGATGAAACAGGCCCAACGCCTAGGCATCCAGACCACCGCCTAGGCGGTGAAGAAGCTGAGAAAAGAGCAAAATGTTACAGACGGACGACCGCCTAGGCGGAAATCCCGCAGAAGACGAAGATGGGCTACTGATAGCCGCTCGCCTAGGCGAAAATCCAATAGAATGTTCTCCTAGTCCACCGCCTAGGCGATCAGCCGAACCAACCTGATTTTGCCTAGGTAAAGTTTTCTTCACCTAGGCGGATTTTCCCTGCACAGTCTTGAGATATTTTTAGGATATTTTTGCTATAAATACCCCATCTCCTCCCCCTCTCTCTTGCTCTCTTGCATTTTTTAGCCCCTTAGGCTATATCTAAGGGTATATTTAGGGATTTTAGAGGTGGAGCTCACATCCCGAAGTGGAGAAGATGGCGAATCGATCGTTGAGCGTTCTTAGCGGTTTATCTTCGGACGAGGCTAAGTTCTTCGATTGTTTTTCCTTATTTATTTATCTTAGGATCATGTGAGCATGTTTAGCTCGTTATTTCATTGTAAATGAGGCTATGGCCATAGTTAAACATGGATTGTAGTAGGGATTAACACTAGATTTATAAATACGTTGTTTGGATGATTTTGGTGTTTCGTTTGTGAATGTTCTTCGTAGTTTAATTGTATTTATCGGATTATTTGTTTATCATGCTTAGTTTGCTAAATGGAGAATACGGGGTTTTGACGAACCCCAGATTTAGATTTGGCTAAACAAATGCCATGATTTTATAACCCGGTCGGGGTTTGAATTGTGGACAATCGATGACGTTGGGGCAAGACTCACGCTACCTAGGGTCGTTAAGACATTGAGGGAGACTTCTTTGTTGGCTCGAAGTTGCGTTATATCCCTCTTCTTACAACACTCAGGAGAGGTGGTGAGGGAGTTTTAGAACGGAGATTGTCGATAGGGTAATAAATACCACGCGACGATCCAATAACCCGGGAGGGAGTTGGATTGTATGCAATCAATGACGCTGGGCGAGACTCACGTGACCTAGGGTTGTTAAGACATTGAGGGGGACTTCTTCGTTGACTTGAAGTCATGTATTCCCCCATCTTACACTCGAAAGAGGTGGCAGTGGAGTTTACGTACCGAGATTGTCAAATAAGTCGAACACCGTAAACATGAGTAAATCGAGATCAAACAAGTATTTGTAAACATGTTAATCCCTAGGCAATTCTTGACCCTAAAACATATTAGCATATTAGTGTAGTTAATTTAGGTTATGTTAGTATTAGTTTAATTAATTAAATACATTTGTTTTCGCCTAGATAAAATTAGGTCATGACAAACGACGTATTCGATAGTAACGACACCAATCCCTGTGGATACAAGAACCCGATCTTAACGATCACACTATACTAAAACTTAGACCTCGTATACTTGCAAGTGTAAGTAGCGGTGTATTTCATGCCCTACCAGATAGCAACAAGTGATTTTACCTCGGGTATCGATCAATTAAACCGATTATCTATTTTCAATTCTAGTGATACCCATGGTCGTTCTCCAAAGCCAAACCAAGCCTTGTTGATCTCTGTGAATATCCGAGCCTACATTAGTGGATAGTAGACCCCAATCAAGCATATGGTTTTCCTGAATACTTAAACAGTATATGTTATGAACTTAACAATTAAATAATCCAATCCGGTATATGCGTAATTATGCATTTGAGTTCTTACACACACACATTTAATGGATCTAGAATGGTTTTCATTGATTTTGATTGTTGAAATTCTAGAACACCACTTGGTATGGGTTATTTCTCGAACTTGATCAGATTTAGGGATATTGAGAGAGGAACAAATTGGTTCTTTCAATTGAACTTTATACTTACATGTACTTACTTCTTTTGTATTTAAGTTTTTAATTTTTAATTAGTTAGTTTAGTATTTAGTTAATTTAGTGTTAGGGTGTTCTGCTCGAGAACTAGCAAAATTTCAAGTTTTGGGGTATTTGATAGGTGTAAAATATCTATCTACTTCTAAACCAGATTTGGTAGTTTTCAAGTGTTTTTGTTATATTTAATTGCTTTTTAGTTGTTTTTATGTAATTCAAATGTAGGGACGCAAAAAAATGATAAACAAGCGAAGCGGTGGAGAAACGGTGTAAAAATGGTGAAAAAACAAGATTTCAAGATTGCAGTCCCTCAACCTAGGCGAAAATTCCACCGCCTAGGCCGAGAAGAGGCAGAAGGTTTGGAGCAGTCTCTCGGCCTAGGCGGAAATTCCACCGCTTAGGCCAAGAAGAGGCAGAAACTTTGGAGCAGCTCCTCAGCCTAGGCGGAAATTCCACCACCTAGGCAGAAAAGTAGAAAAAAGTTAACCGATATCCCCTCCGCCTAGGCGGAAACCCTCTGCACAGAGATATTTTCTGGGATATTTTCCAAACCTTTACATAAAAACTCTTTTTCACCCAATTTGGGAGGATGTTTTTGAGACCCCTTACACCTTAGATAATTTTAGGAATAGATTAGATTAGTTTTAGGAAGTGTTCTTGGTTAATTCTTGAAGAGTAAAAAGAGGAAGTTCATCAATGGAGAAGAGGAAGCTCGGGAGAATCGTTCTTTGGCGAAAGTGGACCACTCCACTTTAAGATTTGATATTTCTTTCCTTGTTTCTATCTTTGTACTTAATGATTTATTGTAAATGATGATTTTCTCTTGGTTTAATGTGTCAATGGCCAAGATCATGTTAGTTTAGTTAAATATTAGCTAGGGTTAGATGTAATTCATGTAAATACCTTTTTGGTTGAATATAAGTTAATTTTAATGGTTTGTTATCCAATTCCAATTGTGTTTACCGTTATTTCACGTTTATTATGCTTGTTACGATAAACCGAGAATATGGGGTTTGACACTTGGGAGAGGTAACCCCGGATTCGAACTAGGGTTAAACACAACGCGACGATCCAATAACCCGGGAGGGAGTTGGAGAGTGTGAAATCCATGAGGTTGGGTCAAGACTCACATGGCTATGTGTTCGGAAAGGCGTTCGAGGGGGACTTCGGCGTCAACGCGAAGTCATGTATTCGCTCGCTTTTCACTCGAAAGAGGGAGCAAGTGAGTTATAGATACCGAGATTGTTGGATGTGATAAAAACCGTTATTGATAACTAAACTAAGCCAAAGAGGTACTAAGTGAATGAAATCCATCTCTAGTTAATTAGTGTAATTAGAATTAATCCTTAGGAGTAGTTTTAATTAATTTAGTTCAAATATTAAATTGAATCATCAGGATAATATGAGACTACATAAATTGCGGTACTCAATTATTCACACTTTTCCTGTGGACACGATACCTGATCTTAACCGATCTACTATTCTAAAACTTTGATCTCGTATACTTGCGAGTGTAAGTAACGGCATATTCACGCGCTACCATGCATAATTTTTTGGAAACTTTCACACGAATATGTGTACCGTCAATTGTACCGATACAATCCTGTAGTATGTGCCTCTTACAATATTTAAAATAAAATTCCAAATTGAAAAATCTAACAAACAAGTGTGGAATGAATAATAGTTACCTTAATATATGGATAAAATCTTCTGCTATTGAGTATTTGTGGTGGGACCTCTGCACATGTTGGTTGTTTAAGAAATTCATCTTCCAAGGAGATTATACCTCTTAAAACTTTGTGGAAATGATGACTCACAGTTTAACCGGATCAATGAAAAAAGAATTGCATTAGACGATTCTTGACTAGGGCATTTTTATAATCCTGAAGTCGATGAGTACCTCAAAGTAATTCAAATAACTTAGCAAAGGCATAAGACCCAATACGTATTACATCGCGACATTTCTTATTACACGTAAGTTGTTTTATTGGTTCTTATTGAACACCTTCACTATGTTGACGAGATGGGAAAATTGCCTGATCTACATGTTCCAATTTGGATGTGACTCGAGTAAGGTAAAGTACATGAACTACATAGCATAAAAGTTATACCACTGCCATATGTCGGCCACGTTCCCACCTATTGACAAGTTCAATAACATTCTCCCCACACATTTCTCTATCATTATCGTCATTTCTTTCTTTCCAATTATCCTTCCAATCACCACCAAAAGTACCTTCTTTATCTATATATGAATATATCATTATATTTTAATTATCAAACTTTATTAATATTAAAAAAACATACAATGAAAAAATAAAATAGAAAATTATGAAGAAAAAAACCCCTAGAAATTTGCAATTACATTGACAAAATAATCATGAAAATGTAACCGAAGTATAGATGCAGCTATCCTAGAATCATTCTCGAAAGCTGTCCAAACACCCCATCTAACCATCATAAATATGTTTGGGCATGTTCTATCATAGAAATGATAATCCAATTGGGGAATAAGAAATTGCAGGAGCCAAACAGAACGCTAAGCAAATAAGGTAGGAGAAGATCATTCTATGAGCCATGAAAGCCTCTTCTTTTGATTGTTCAAAGAACAAGTAAGCAAAAAAAAAAAAGCAGAGAGGGAAGGCCGCTATGTTTGCAATAATCTAGTGGCCATGTCTGAAAAAATTAATTTAATCTATACATGAAAAAGATAAACACTGCTTGACATCACCACTTATTGTAATTTAATCTATTTGTAAATCAAACATGAAAAAGATAAACACTGCTTGACATCATCACCACTTATTGCAGCACATAGATGAGAGTTGAGAGAACACAAACTCTAATACATAAATTAAAAACACAGAGAAATTCAGAGGAGAATGTTACTTACTGGATGACCAAATCTGGAAAGCTCCACCGCTCTTTGCTATTCTCTTCACTTCTCCATGTGCTCTTTTGCTCTTATGCTGCTGTGCAGAAATGAAAGGGGCATAATGGTAATTTTAGAGTATTTTCCCCTACCTACTTTTCATTTTCACCCCAAACTGTTTTTGGGGGGAGAAGGGCGGAAATGCATCATTTCACCTCCATTTTCTTTTTCTTTTTTCTTTTCACCTCCAACCAAACACACTAAATTTTCATTATCCACCCCATTATCCATTTCATTTTCTAATCCATTTAATTTTCTACCCTACCAAACACACCCTAAATTTTCATTATCCACTCCATTATCCATTTCATTTTCCACTCTACCAAACACACTATTATTGAATACTGGGAAAATTATAATTTAGTTCTTATTATAATTAAAAGGATGGAGTTGTTCTCTAATAGATGGCAAGGTTTGCCAAATTCTATATTTGCTTTGTCAGATTCTATGTTATTTTAATCTCATAAAATTAAAAACGTTATAAATTGTTTTAGATATAAGATAGATTGTGTTAACCACGAACTTTGAGAATATTTTTGACATTTCATTAGTCTACTAAGGTTAAAATGTTAACCTTTAACCTTTCCCAAAAATAAATAACAATAATTGATCTGAAAAATGAGAGAGAAGATTGAATCGTTCTTAAAAAAACAAAAAAACAAAAAAAAAAAACTCTTATTTTTATTGCGCATATTTAGAAAAAATTAAAGTAAATTCTTAATATTGAAGTATGAAATATGTACGTACTATTTAGTTACTTTGATAACAATATCCGGGAGTAGAATCATAAATTTTATTGAGTAAAAGTGTTTTATAAATACCGAAACTAAATAAACTATAAAAATTACATAAATAATAAATAATATTTTTACAAATGAACTTTTACTAATATATTATAAAATAACAAACAAATAACCACTATTTAAAATGCAAAAATAAAAACAAATATGTAAGAATCACTAAAAGACTAGAAAGAAGACTTCTCCAAACTCATTAAAACTTTTTATCTCCTAACACTTTTAAGAATTACTATTAGATATATACCCTCACCAAAAGACTATATGTTGAGAACAATTTACTTTTTGTCTAATATTTTTAATTTTGCGAGATTAAAATGAATATAGAACTTGAAAAATTAATTGTACAATTTGATAAATTTTAAAATTTACATAAACATCTATCTTGTACTTTAAGACAAAAGATATAATTTTTCCGCTAAATTCCACACACTACATACTAAAATAATATTTTAAAATATTATGTCAATTAACCATACAAATTTTTTCTCATTTTCCATGATCCGATGCATCTCAGCTTGAGTTTATCATAGATGTAGATCAACATCTAGACCATCTCCTATCCCTTTAACCGTCGATACCTCTGGTTGTGGTGTACGATCACAGCAGTTAGATCCGAATCTAAATCGCGCCCCACGAGAGACAACAGTGCCCGTGGAAGCAATCAACGCCCCTGATCCAGCCGCATGCACGTCGATCATCGGAACAGTGGTTCCAAACCGTCGATGATGATGACCGGCGATAGATGGGCCCCTCCTTGCCCTCTGCCGCCCTTTCTTGTGCGCATTCTGATGGCCACCCAATGCTTGAGAGTTGGCAAACTCTCTACTGCAGTATTGGCACTCGAATGATCTTTTGTTGTCACCTAGTGATTGGACTGTCAGTCGGGTTTCATCACAGCCTGTAACCAATACACCGAAAAGCTTCATTACTGAAGATGAAGGCTTGTGATGAAACTGGGGTGATGATGAGTTGCCCTGGATTGAGGTCTCTTCCATGAGAGAGAGAGAGAGAGAGAGAGAGGGCCACGCCTTAGTAATAAACATGTAAAGAAAGGTTTGTCGTCGTGTCTGAGTGTGTGCGTGAATTCCAGTGTTTTAAAACCGAGAATGCCAACCCTTATAATAAACAAACTAAATTACAGTTTTTGCCCCTAAAGTATTGATGAACTAGTATCTTGTATCCTGCCATTTGGTTTCACCATACTAGTCTATGATTTTCTTTTTATTCTAGATGTGGGTGGATTCCTCATCACCCACACGAGTATGTAATAAGGGAACCGTTATAGGCTCAACAAGCGTGGGCTATAATCATTCGAGAAAATATAATTTGATGTGCCCAAATAAATAAACACATCTCCTATGATAAGGAGAATTGCACGTGAGTTGTGTTGAGGCAGTCCATAAAAGATATAAAGTAATCAAAATGAGAGCTAAATATTCAAATAGCTGATATGAATATTAAAGGTTGAATATAATTAACAAAAATATTGATCAGTTAAAATACAACGAAAATAAGAGGATTCAGTTAAATTCAACTGTGCAAATATGACAATTTACTGGTTACATGGATAACAATTTGATATTATTAAAGATCTGATTAATTTATTCTTACGCCGAAAGATATTTGATGGATAAAAGTATTTCAAATATTTATCCTAAATTTTGTAAGTATTTATCTAAAATTTTAGGAGCCGGAAGTAGGAGTTGTTTACACTTTTACAATATTTTTAAAACAAAATTATTGAAATAGTGCGGATCTCAACTTATTTACATTTCTAGTGCTACCCGGGGTTTGGAACCTCGGGTTTGTGGGGCCGGCGGTATACCCGGGGTTCAGAACCCCGGGTATACGAATATTTTTTATTTTTTTTGGTATACGTCGTTATACCCGGGTTTGGTACCCCGGGTATAACCTGAATTTTTTAAAAAAAAATAAATAAAAAAATAAAAAAAAATCATCGTTTTTGCCCAAGAAATTTTTAAAATTTTCGACAACTTTAAACTGATTAACGGTGGTCTATCGATATTTTAAATAAATCTAATTTTTTTTGTGCATAAATTAAGTTCAAAACACTACATAATGCTTTTTACAACACTAAAAACGAACAAGTGGATAAATTTTAAAAAATTGCCAAAGTTGACCAGATGAGTTGTTTCGATAACGGCAGAATTTTTTTCGGCAATTTAGAATTAACCAAAGATTGCATGTCCGTAACAGAAATGAACCAAATTTTTTGTATATAAATTATGTTCATAACACTACATAACAAAACTTATAACATTAAAAACGGACAAATTAATGAATTTTAAATAATCACCAAAGTTGATCAGACGAGTTGTTTCGATGACGATGCAGTTTTTTTGAAAACTTTGAATTAACAAAAAATGGTCGTCTATCCGTAACAGAAATAATCCTGATTTGCGGCGCCTAGATCTCGAAAAAATACCCAAAATAAAAAAAAAAAAATCGCCCCAAACGGACCACCGAGCACAAAATTATGTCCATCCAAACTTTTTCTATTATTTTATGTAAGTTTTATTTTCTCTCGATAACATATTATCCGTTTCTGATGTTCTCGATTTTATTATTTAACGTTATGAACGTAGTTTGTATACAAACAAATCAGGGTCATTTCTGTTATGAATTGACGACCATTTTTTGTTAATTCAAAATTTTCAAAAAAACTGCATCGTCATCGAAACAACTCATCTGATCAACTTTGATGATTATTTAAAATTCATCCACTTATCCGTTTTTAATGTTCTAAGTTTTGTTATGTAGTGTTATGAACATAATTTAAATACAAAAAATTTAATTCATTTCTGTTACGGACATACAAACTTTTGTTAATTCTAAATTGCCGAAAAAAATTCCACCGTTATCGAAACAACTCATCTGGTCAACTTTGGCGATTTTTTAAAATTCATTCACTTATCCGTTTTTAGTGTTGTAAAAAACATTATTTAGTGTTTTGAACCTAATTTATGCAAAAAAAAATAGATTTATTTAAAATATCGATAAGCTACCGTTAATCAGCTTAAAGTTGCCGAAAATTTTAAAAATTTCTTAGGCAAAAATAATTTATTTTTTTTATTTATTAAATTCGGTTTATACCCGAGGTTTGGTACCCCGGGTATAACGACGTATACCAAAAAAAAAAAAGAATTTTTTTTTTTTCGTAAACTCGGGGTTCGGAACCCCGGGTATACCGCCGGCTTCACAAACCCGGGATTTCGAACTTCGGGTAGCACTAGAAATATAAATAAGTTGAGATTCGCACTATTTAAGTAATTTTGTTTAAAAAATATTGTAAAAGTATAAACAACTCGCCGGAAGTAGTGTCCAATTGGAGCGTTATCAATTCTAGTTTGCTTTTTGATCGGATTTGACAAAGTTATGGCAGATATTAACACGTGGCAACCATAGAAAAACGATCCCATTGAACTTGGTGAAGAAGTGGATAAATTGATTGTATCTAGTCAAAAGGCTATTTTCACATGACGTGTAAAAGATTCAAAGTGCAACTTGATTCATATATCGAGGAGCTACTTCATGTATTATGATTTTAAGTTAGAATTTTATAAAATGCTAAATTTTGAGACTAATTTTCGATAAAATTATTTTTCAAAATGTATTTTGTTCTGTTCAAGATTTTTGGTTCAGTTCTAAAAAATTTAAATATATATATGTGTGCGCCCGGGGAGTAAATTTTGCAAACATAATAGAATTACTTTTAAATTTTTTATTGAGATTTTTGCACTTAGCACCTGTATTTTTTTTTTAAAAACAATCACTTCAGTTTTTTGTATTTTTAATTCTGAACACATTAAATTTTGAAGTATTTAAATTGAGTCAAGTCAATCATCCTATTAATTTTTATGACAAAATAATTGATTTAACATGTTTTAAATATTTTAGGTTTAATGCATTCAAATTGAAAGCATATAAACTAAAGTGTGATTTCTTTGAAATTTAGAGGTGCCAAGTGCCAAGAGTCCTTTTGTATTTCCATATTCTAAGGCCATGTTTGATAAGGTTTCGAAGTTAAGAGTTAAAATTTTAAGTGTTAGAAAATGTCTAGATCATGTTCGATAAAATTAAAAATTTAAGTGCTGAATTTTTAGTATTGAATTCATTTTCTCTGTTTGATACGTACAAAATTTGAAGGCTGAAAATTATTTAAATTATATTTTTACTCTCTAAAATTAAAATTTAAAATCAAAATAATATGAGAAAAAAATGGGCTAGTTGATGAGAGATTCTAATGATGACAACAAATTAATAAGAAGTCATAAAGCAAATAACAATTTTATTTTTAGTTTCATCTATTAGAATTTATAGAACTATAAATGTTCCAATTAGGGTTACATAACCAACGGCTGCTGGCTGCTGGACTTTGGTCCCCAGATTCCGGCTACCATTGGTTGCCGAAACTTCGATCATCAATCACTGAAATTATTTTTAGTTACATTCAATTACTTTTAGTAATATTTTTTTAAATATACACTTTAATTATAATTTTTAGTCAATGTTTAATTAAATTTTAGGTTGTCGATTGTCGGAAATTTACATGAATGTTACTAAAGAAATATACTAAAATGTAACTGTAGCTAAAAATATACTTAAAAAATGTAATTAAAAAATACATTTAAAGAATAGTTACATGTAACAGAAAAATGTACTAGTTAAAATGTAACTAAAAAAAAATCTGGTAACCCGGTGGCCTGACTTTGGTGACTGGAATCTTGAAGTTCAGCGGCGGCTGGCGATTCAGGGTGACACCGGTGGTAGACAATGTAAACTTCAATTAGAAGCATTTGATTGGAGATATAAGAGAGTATTGACTATAGAACATTGGAGATATAAGAGAGTATTGACTAAAGAACAAAAACACATGTAAATATAATTAAGGGATTTATACCCAAGTTGAAATTAAAATAAGAATAAATTATGGATTAGACTTGATAAATTAAAATATGATAAATTATGGATTAGACTTGATAAATTAAAATATGATAAATTATGGATTAGACTCTCTATTTGAGACTTTTAATCAATTATAAAAAAATAAACAAATCGAGAAGATAATAATAAAATAAAAACAACAATGACATACCAAAAAGTTTAAATATATGAATTATCACAATTCAATAATAATATAAAGCTTAAAAAAAGGTTTAAATTTGGGAATTAAACAATTCAATTGTTAAATTGAAATCGATCTGCTGAGAACAAATTAGGTCTGTAAGAGTAAAATGGTCTCAACATTTTTTTTTAAAAAAAAAAAAAGGGGTCTCAACCCATTAATTGATAAAAAAAAAAAAAAAAAAAAAAAAAAAAAAAAATAAAATTAAAAAAAAAAAAAAAGTTAAGGGCTATTGAAAAGAAAGAAAGTTGAACCTATTAAATGATGAAAAATTAGAAAAGGCCCAACTAAATTTTTTAGATAGGTAAGCTTAAAATTTGAAGTGTCATTTAATTAATTAAAACGAGTTCTTGACCAAAAAAATATAAATAAAAAATTTAATTTCTGAAAACACGATTGTCCAAACTTATTTACGAAAGAGGAGTAAAACGCAGATTGAAAATGCGTTTTTATGAAAAACGCATTTTAGAAATGCGTTTTTTTTTTTTAAAAAAAAAAAGAAGGGAGAAATGCATTCTAAGAATGCGTTTTTATAAAATAAAAAAAAATAAAAAATAAAAAGAAAAGGTAGAAACGCATTCTTCTACAAAATCAGGAAAAAAAAAAAGAAAAAGCAGCAGCATTTGCAAACCCACCCCCCCCAAAAAAAGGCATTTGCAAACCCACCTCCCAAACAGCGAGTTGTTTACGTAATTTTTTGTGTATAAATTACGTTCAAAATATTCCATAATACTTTTTACAACACTAAAAATGGATAAGTGGATGGATTTTAAAAAATCGCCAAAGTTGATCAGAGGAGTTGTTTCGATAACGGCGAATTTTTTTTCGACAATTTAAAATTAACAAAAAATTGCATATCTGTAACAGAAATGAATCAATTTTTTTGTATATAAATTATGTTGATAATACTACATAACAAAACATATAACACTAAAAACGGACAAGTGGATGAATTTTAAATAATCGCCAAAGTTGACTAGACGAGTTTTTTTGAAAATTTTGAGTTAACAAAAAATGGTCATCTATCCGTAACAGAAATGAATCTGATTTTTTTGTATACAAACTACGTTCATAACACTAAATAATAAAATCGAGAACATAAAAAATGGATAAGGGAATATATAGTGTTGAGAGAAGAGAAAACTTATGTAAAATAATAGAAAAAGTTTGGATGGACATAACTTTATGCTCGGTGGTCCGTTTGGGGTGATTTTTTTTTTTATTTCAGGTATTTTTTTGAGATCTAGGCGGTTTGGTCCAGTATTTTTTCAAATAAAGCCTATTTTCATATTCAATTTTGGATTCGAAGTGTTGTGTGACTAAATTTGTAATCTTCGTCGCGAGCATGCGTCTTGTCTTATTGGTAAAATTGAAATCTTTGAAAGCTAGAGTGATGACTTAGATCAGCTCTAACTTTAAAAAAAAAAATTGTCTTCAACGGACCACCGAGCATAAAGTTATGTTAATCCAAATATTGAAGAGCAATATAATGTTTTTGGAACGTTGAAGAGTAATAAAATGTTGTGACAATAACCATTATTTAAAAATTATTCACTAATCCGTTTTTGGTGTTCTCGATTTTATTATTTAGCGTTATGAATGTAGTTTGTATACAAAAAAATCAGATTCATTTCTGTTACGGATAGACGACCATTTTTTGTTAACTCAAAATTTTCAAAAAAACTCGTCTGATCAACTTTGGCGGTTATTTAAAATTCATCAACTTATCCGTTTTTAGTGTTATAAGTTTTGTTATGTATTGTTATCAACATAGTTTATATACAAAAAATTTGGTTCATTTCCGTTACGGACATGCAATCTTTTGTTAATTTTAAATTACCGAAAAAAATTTCGCCATTATCTAAACAACTCCTCTGGTCAACTTTGGCGATTTTTTAAAATTCATCCACTTGTCCGTTTTTAGTGTTGTAAAAAACATTACGGAGTATTTTGAACGTAATTTATACACAAAAAAATTAGATTTATTTAAAATATCGATAGACCACCGTTAATCAACTCAAAGTTGCCAAAAAATTTAAACATTTATTCGGCCAAAACAAAACATAACAAACAAAAAAAAAAAAAAAAAAGTTGTTTGATCCCGGCCGGGATCTAAAAAACTTAAAAAAAAGAAGAGTTTTTTGATCCCGACCTTCACAAGGCCGGGATAAAAAAAATAAAAAATAAAAAATGCGATCCCGCCCTTCAGAAGGGCGAAATGCATTCCTTCGGTAAATAAGTATAATATGGGTTTTTGCTGGTTTTTAATTTTTTTTTTTGGAAATGTAGATCCGACCCTCCGTCGCCGATCTCGCTCTCCGCCGCCGTCTGTCTCGTTTTGGTTAGTAAACCAATTTTTTAATTTTTTTTTTGGGTTTGTTTTAGTAATGCAGATCTAGATGTATGTAGAGTAATTTTTTTTATATATATATATACACACAAAATAAAACGGAAAAATTGAAAAAATAAAAAAATAAAAAAATATAAAATTACTCTACCGAATGTAAGCGGCGATTTTTTTTTTGAACCAAAAACCTTCTCTCTACTGTTTTGCGGGTGGGGGCCTGCTGTTTGGGGGGGTTGCTGTTTGAGGTAGGTGGGTTTGCAAATGCCTTTTTTTTGGGGGGTGGGTTTGCAAATGCAAATGCAAATGCTGTTTTTGGGGGTGAGTTACGTTCGTTTGTTTGTTTTGTTTTGTTTTTTTTTTTTTTTTTTGTGATTTTGGAGAAACGCATTCTTATAATGCGTTTCTCCATTTTTATTTATTTTTTTTAATTTTGTAGAAACTCATTCTTAGAATGCGTTTCTACCTTTTTTTTTTCTTTGATTTTATAGAAACGCATTCTAAGAATGCGTTTCTCCCCTTTTTTTTTTTTTTTTTTTTTTTTTTATTTAAAGAAACGCATTTTCAATCTGCGTTTTACTCCTCTTCCGTAAATAAGTTTGGACAGTCGTGTTTTCAGAAATTAAGTTTTTTATTTATATTTTTTTCGTAAAGAACTCTAATTAAAACTATCTAACAAATTTAATTAATTTAAATTAATATTTATTTAGTTCAATTTTCAACACTTAATTAATTCGATTAGTGATTAAATTTTGAAATCATAAATAGAAATCTGATAATGAAAACACTTAACAAATGATACCTAAAACAAACCGAACATACGCTTGACAATTTTCTACGCAAGATGTTTAGATCTCTAAACATCCAACCAATATCTCTTCAACATATATATATTGAAAATAAAGTTGTAATGCACTTAGATTGGTTTCGCATTTTTAGGTTAGGCATAGGACTTTCATATTATATTCTTTCGTCATTTTCCAACAAGAAAACAACATCATCTCTAATCTTCAGTGACAGAATAAAAAAAAAAAGAGAATAATTTAATTGTAATATACAGTAAATTTAAATAACAAACTTGATATAATACTCGGTTTTTTTTTTTTTTTTAAATTATGGCTTTTAAGCAAAACGAGTTTATTTTTGTATTTTTAAAAAGTAATTTCAAAGATGAAATAAAAGTATTTTTCTTAAAAAAAGCACAAAAAATTTGTTCCTTATTTATTGAATTTTTATATTTTAAGAGATCCATTACTAGGATCTTTCCACACAAAATTTCTCAATCTTTTACAAAATTTATTGAGATTAAGATATTATCACTATGTTATTAAATTGTTTTTATTTTTTATTTAAATTGAAAGTGTTTTTTTTTTTCGGACATTTAACTTTTTTGATATGAAATTATTTGTAAAAGGGATAACTATTTTTTATTCCCTTGTATTTCAATCCATTTTTACTCTCTCTCTTTTTAATTAGGAATTACGCACTTTATCCCCTTAAAATTTGGATCAAAGTGAAAATTGGACGGTTGTAACAAAAATGAATGACAACACTAATTTACTACTTTTTATTCTCTATGTTTTTTTTTTTTTGGTTGAGAATTTTATTGGGAAAGATTAAAACCATTTCGGATCACGTGTGCAATTTTTCGTCTAAAACATAATCCGTCATCTAAAATTTGCAAAATATGGTGGTGCCGACAACCAACCTGACCACCATTGTCGCATTCTTGTCTCTCGCCACAATGCATCGACATCTCCACCAACAACCAAGCAACCTCGATTGCATCCACTAAAACCATAATATCTTCTATCTCCATCTTCATTATACACAAGAAGGTTCATGCCTTGTTTGATTGAACAGAATCGGGGTGGAAAAGAATCATAACTACACCTTCGATCCCAAGTCTTTTATTTGATTATCTAACGGAATTAAAATTATGATTACATTGAATCTGATGGGCCGAAATTAGCTTACAGGAATCATAAAAAAAAAATAAAAAATTTAAAAAACCATAACCCACTATGAGAATCGACGTTTTGACCCCCATCACCAGTAGAGGAATTCGTTTCTTCAAGATCCAAATGGAACTCACGCCATTGGCAGAGGAATCAAAATCCGACAAAACCTTCATTGTCATCGACCGTCGTGACATCCCCAATCGTGACACCCCACTGCATCTAATAACGGTAAATCATCAAAGGAATATGAAGAAGGCAACACCTGTCGCATGCAATATGCGTGTGTGTGTTGATGAAGCAAAGGTCATTCTAGAAGGTTCAACAGTGACATTAGCAAGTCCAACTCATATCATTTTTGTTGAATCCAAAATTTTGATAAATAATTAAGTATTGATATTTTTAGTAGAACTAATGATTTTTTATTAAGTGTTTTAGATTGATAAGTTTCAGGCATGTGATTAAAAAGAAGACCTCATGAAGAAAATGTAAAGGGTATAAGATGGACATGATGAAGAGATGAAGAGTTTTGAAGATATTGAAGAAAAATAAGTGAAAACAACTCTCTACTTATATACTTTTAATACAACTCGAATTAGGATCACAAACGACACTTTGAATGAGTTATTTTTATGTGTGTCTTGATATGAAATGATAGAGTTTAAGAATTTAATTTAAGATACTGAATGTGCTCTTTATGTGAAATGAATTTGATAGTTGACCTAGATAGAAAACATATTTTAAAGTATAAAAATTGAAGTAATCTGATCAAATCGGTCAACCGAGAAAAGCAGTCGGTCAACCGAATTAAATAGTGAGTTTTAAAGTTAAAATGAGGTGCTACTGATCCAGTTAGTCAACCAAATTAAAGAGGTCGGTCAACCGTTTGAAATAATGGCTGAATTGACAAAGAAAGTGAGCACACTAATCCAATTAGTCAATCGAATGAAATGGGTCAGTCAACTGTTTTAGTTAGTAGGTAAATCAAAGAGAAATTGGAACAACCTGAACTAATCGGTTAATCGATTGGAGGCAGTTGATCAACCCACTGGGCTGAAAGGAAATGATAGGATTCAGTTCCAGACAGGTCGGTCAACCGACCAATGGGGCTCGGTCAACAGGCTGAGGCTATTGGAAAATCGAGAGATTTTGTCTCTTGGTCAAAATCTATTCGTTTTTTAGGATTCCAAGAAAGAGATTTGGGGGATTTGAACCTAATTGATATATTATGTACCTATTATGTTATCCCTATTGACTTGGTCCATATACTTTGAAATTCTCTTAATTTAAATGGATTAATACTTTCTATCCTTATGGTTTTAAATTGAGAATAGTTTTGTGGACTTATTTGAGAGAATCAAAAGTTATTTTTAAGTGAAATGCTCCTAAATTGAGATCAACAAATCAAGAACAATCGGTTCAAGCTTTTCTAAAAGTTATATTTACGCTGATATTTTTGTGAGAGATTCATTATTCATTCTTGATCTAAAGCACTTGTGATTTGGTGTCACCGACTTGTGTTTTATTGCGATTCTATTTTTATTTTCGGTGTTTCCCAGTGAGATTTTTTCAAGCTTTGTTATTTAATTAGAAGTTATATTATTATTGCTTACTTGGTTTAAGATTGTTTCGAAAATCGTTTTAAACTTAAAAGCCTGAAAAACTATTTTAAACAACTTTATTTGATTATCAGATTATGTGCTTAAATTGTGCTACCCACTTTATTAATTAATCAGATTTTATTTGCCTTACTTTGTGTCTATCAAATAGCAATTACTCAAGACATTAATTGAGTATATTTGTACTGAGATGGTGGAAGCTCCTTGTGGGAAGAAATTTACATTTTTTATATTTGTGAGTTTAAGCAGATTAGACACGTTTGGGACAGTGTGTAGTCAGGGTAGTTAGGTTTCAATATTTTTCCTATGAAAAAAATTAGGGTTTGATCTTTGTCCTGCAAAAAATTTGGGTTATTCTTTTCCCTTGAAAAGAATTAGGTTTTGATTATCTCTGCAATAGAATTGCGTGATTGTAAAAGTTCTTCCTAAACTTGAGAAAAATGATAAGTGTAAAAGTGTGAGGGAGTGGTAGGTTTGATCTTTAGCCTATTAAAATGATTAGATTTTGATTCCTCCTATAATAGAATTAGGTTAGTCTTGAGCCTAGTAAAAAGATAAGGTTCTTATTGAGCTTGTGAAAAAGATAATTGTAAAAGTTGATTCTGAGTTTGTGAAAAGAATCAATATTTTAAGGATTTGGTCCTTACCTAGGAAATGAATCAGGGGTTTAGTGGATTGCGAATATTTGTGGAGCTGGGGGGATTGGATATACGTAAGAGTAGCTTACCGAACCAGGATATATTGTTGTGTGCTGCATTGCTTATTTTCTTATATTGTGTTTGAGTGTGCATTTAGAAGTAAACACATTTCCGCTGCGTATAAAAATAATAATCTATTTAGGGAAATTGATTATTTATATTTAAAGGAATTAATTGTTTAAATTTGATAATTGCCCAATTCACCTTCTCTTGGGTTGCTCTTTGGGCCAAGACTTTTGTTAGAATTTGTTAAGTTTAGATTTTAAATCTGTGTGTAACATAAATTCTTTTGCAATTTTCTTTGTGCTTTTCACGCAATTGGTATTCTTTATAAATACCTCATTTTCATGTATTGTAATTTGATTTAAATTGATTGAATGATATAGAGAACTTACTTAGCCTTTTCTTCTTCTCTCTTTTCATTTCAATGACCATCATCTTCTCCCATCACCATTTTCTCTTCCTGAATATGGTATCCAAGCTCATAACTCGTCATTAAGCTTTGATCCATAGATCATTTTGCTATTAAAACCTATTAAAATACTCAACAAAACGAATCACTGATTTCCAAAAATCAACCATCTACACCCCCATAACTTAGTTTTCTAGCCTCAAATCTCAATTCTCTTATTAATGTCAAATTAGATGTTACAAACTATATCATGTGAGAGTCACAAGTGATGAATGCGTTCAACACCAACAACCTTCTTGAGCTGCCTATTGGAAAAGAATCATGCCCAGAACCTCAAGTGAAGAACACTGAAGGTCTAATAGTGGAGAATCTAGAGCATGCCGAATGGATTATGGTGGATAAACATCACAGAACCTATATCATGAGTACCGACTCAGGAGTAGTTATTCCATTTATCAGAAAATTGCCTTACACCATGGATGTGTCTGTAAATTATGGAGAAAGGATTTAATACAGTCTCCATAACTTATGACCACCAGCTAACATTTAGACTCCAAACAACAACAACCAAAAGTAATTTAACCCTGCTTGAATACATCATTGAGATAAAGAACATAACATAGATCATCTTGTCTGTCAAACCCACTGTCCTTGATGATTCAAACTTAGTGTATTACACTCTAAAAGGACTGCCTAAGGAGTATGAATCCATTAAAACTTACATTAGGTCTAAGAAGAAAGCTCTCTCCATTGATCAAGTCAACTCTAGACTGCTAGAAAAAGAGGATCACGTCCAACCCTCCATAAAAACAAATGTTGTTGATGAACAATTTAACTTTCCAATCTTACCAGTAGAATAATGGAGGAAGGATTGACAACCAAAGAGGCGAAGGAAGGAATTACAATAATAGGGGAAGATGAGGAAGAAGCAATAAAAGATGATACAATCACCAGAATAAAAAAAAAAAAAAAATTCTCAGAACACTGGAATAATAATATGTCAAATCTATGACAAACCTGACCATTGTGCCTTAAACATTTGGTACAGGCATGGTCACAGTCACCAAAACACCTGACCTTACCAAAATATATTCTTACCCCCGAAGCAAAAAATGTTGCCATAATTGTGCAAACCAGTACAACGAGTTGTTTAGGGGAATGGTTGATTGATTCAGGAGTAAACAACCACATCACTAATGAATTAGCAACTTTATAGTTGGCTCAACCTTATCAATGTCCAAATCAGGTTCATGTTAGAAATGGTAAGAGTTTACCTATACAAAACTCTGGATCTGGTAAGTTTCATACCTCTAAAAATGATTTTCTCCTTCATGACATTCTTCATGTTCCATCAATTGCTTCTAATCTAATGTCAGTATATAAATTCACTACTGATAGTAATTTTTCCATTCTTTTTCATTCCAAGGGATTCCAAATTTTGAACAATTCCACCCAGATACTTCTGTTTCAGGGCCTCTCTAGGCATGATTTTTTCCCATTGAAGTCAGCCAACACCAAATCAATAGCTTTCTTTCACTCAAATAATGTTGGTGCAACTGCTATATTGTTCAAAGAGCCTAATCCGCCACTATCGCACATAAGATTAGGTTATCCCTCTACTGAAGTTTACAACAACTTGGAAAATCCCTTCAATTTCCAATTCTTTCAAAAGATTGTATATATGTTCTTCATGCAACATCCAATAGGCACAAACTTCTATTCACAGTTTCAATGTCTAAAACATACCATGAGTTTGAACTTGTGCATTCAGATGTATGGGGTCCTTCCCCAATTCCCTCATTTAAAAGTTTTAGATATTATATTGTGTTTATAGATGATTTATTGAGATTTTCATGGTTTTACCCTCATTAACAAAATTTTGAGGCACACGAATCTTATGTTTACTTTATTATCATTATCAAAATTGAATTCAAAATTGAAGTTCAAAAGTTTAGAACTTATAATGGAAGGGAATACTTAAGCCTTGAATTCGTAGCCTTCCTTTCATCTTAAGGAACTGAGCATCAAAATTCTTGTCCTCATACCCCTTGTCGACTTAGTATTTTGTCCCGATTATTTAAAAATTTCCAAGGTATCGGGTCTAAAGTGTAAATTTGGATAAACTTTAAATTGAGGTTTAAAAGGAACAAATTTCCACATTCGATTATATTTGATACTACAAAAAGACGAAAAAAAAAAATACATAAAATCATCAATTCGATCGAAATTTAGTATAAATAAAAGTTTCGGGTCAATTTAAAAATTCGTAAGGTTAATGGGGACTAAAATGACAATATTGAAAGTATGTTTTCTATGAATATCACTTTTAATATTATTCAATTAGTTTCTACCCTTTAACTTAAAGAAATTTCACTAATTACATTTGTTTCTGGTTTTGACCTTCGAAACTTTTATTTTTATAGATTTTGTCTAATTGACAGCAAAAAATATTTATTTAATATTTTGTTTAAAGTTTGAATCTCCTAAATCAATCTAACTGCCTTGATTAGCCAAAGTGATGCCTAAGACACACCCTCCTAAGCTTAGAAAAATCATAGGATTCTTCCACCGGTATGCCCTTAGCAAGTGGGCATTTAATTTAAGTATTTAATGATTCATTTAAGAGGAAATATCTTGGAAAGATTTTTGGGCAAAATTCCATCATGAAACTTAGTTACCTAGAGTAACTAACGCCTAAACATAGTCCAAAGCTAACCAAATTTGCTTCCATCATGACTAAACATGGCATTAAATGCCATTAAATGACACATTTAATGAATGTATTAAATAACATTTAAGAGGGGATATTTTGGAAAGATTTTCTAGCAAAAATCTCATGACGAAATCTAGTTACTTAGAGTAACTAGTGCTTACAAAAGCTAACCGAACTGGTTCCCATCATAACAAGCATTCAATACCCTTCAAATCATGAATTTAATCAAGCATTAAATGGCATTAATGGGGGAATTTATGGAAAATATTTGTCAAGATTTGGATGATCATTACCTTATCTTCATTATTACCTACTTGGCTCGGGGAAAGCTTCATCACGTGCCTATTGATCTAGCTATAAATGGCCATTGAAAATAGGCTGGCAGTGCCAGTGCATTGGTGAGTGCACAGGCATGCTGTTGCCTATAAAAGGCAGTCTGTTTTTATTTGGAAGCATGCTTGGCTACATTCTTTCTCTCTATATGCTCAGAAGACTTTCTCGAGTCCCTGGAATCCTTAAACTTTCTACCCCTTAAACATACATAAATCCTTCCAAAAAGGCTCCTAAAAGGTGTTCTTGACACTCTTTTGACAAGAATTCAAGAAGTTGGTAAAGAACAACAAAGCAAAGGAAGAAGATATTAAAGAAAGAGAAGAAGGAAAAACATTTAGGGAAAGACTACTCCCCTAAGTTAGATAAGTTCTCTTAAACTCCTCTTTAATTTTGTTTGTTTAGTACCTTTATGTTTTTTGTACATAGTCTTCTTTTGGTTGTTCTAAGTGACTTAGATCATGTACATAATGTAAATAGTTCTTTTCGTGTCAAGAACAACAAGAACACTATGGTATATGCATAACATCTTTGGATTTGTCAAGAACACATGAAACTGGACTCCAACGAACTTAAAATAAACTACTGATGATAGACAACTAACTAATAACTACTAACAACTAACATTTACTTTTCCTGCTTTGCGTGTTTCCATGCTAGCCTAGATCACAGTCTGACCTATGTCTCAGGCTTGTGAACTGACATCCTTATATATATAAGCCTAGATCATGGACTGACCCTACGTCTCATACCATGGATTGGCACCCTTTAAAAATTATTGTATCTAGACCCTTATGGCTAAAAGTCGAAAAAAATAGAGGACTTCTATTCTTTCAATGATAAGTGTGCACCTTCTTCAAAAACATTTCCTTCTTCTTAGTTACAAGTAGGACTGACACTTATATTATATATTTTCTTATCTTTTGGACTAACAAAGTAAACAGTAACACTAAAATTGCCTAAGCAAGTAAGTTCGGTTGGAGTGTTCTTGACAAAATCAAACGTGCATATCCACTTACCATTTGTGTCATGTTTGTTCTTACCTTTTCTTAAATAAACAAAAAAGTAATAAAAGATAAAAAGGAGATTTTCACATAAGAATTTTCAATATGAAAACACTTGGTGTTTTACTCTAAAAAATAAACCCTTATCTTTGTAAAATATTTTTATAAATAAATGTTTTTATACACTTTGTCTTAATAAAGTGTTTTTATAAAACTTTTACTTGCTGTGTTATACTTAAAACATGGTTTTCCACACTTCAACAAAAAATGTGTTGTTAAAATATTTTTTTTCTTCTCTTAAAAAAAATAAGTAAACTAGTTTTGTTAAGACAAGTTTTCAAATAATATCCCCCCGAGACCAAACTTGTCGATTCTTACATAATCGATAGGCGGTCTAAAAAGAGGACATTTTTTCTTTATTTTTAATCTATTTTATCTATTACTGCTTTTAATAAATAAAATTTACTTGTTTTGCTTACATAAAAATACATAAAAGACAAAAACATTAAAAAATGGGAATCAATATGTTAAACAAACCCGAAGAAAATTACTTGGACTTGTTTAAACGTAAAGATAAATTTAAACTTTAGTATCGTCTTTAGACAGGTGTCTTGGGGTGCTTAACGCCTTTCCCGAGCATAACCTACCCCTGAACTTTAAAGAAATATTTGGTTTAGACCAAGCATTTTTGAATCAAAACTTGGGCCATTTTAAAGTTAAATGATTTTCAAAATCCTAGTGACCTACACACCATTTAACTCAATGCTAGGTTGCGACTCCATTTTTTAAATAAATCTCGACCCAAGAAGTGTTTTCAAAACCAGCGCCTAGAAAAATCCCTTAAACTATTTTTCTAAAATAGACGGATTTTGAGGATTTTGAGAGAGAGGAAACCAAACCTTGTTTTCCTATTATTCTCGCTTTTTATTTTCTTTTATTTTACAAAATCTAGGGTGCATCACCCTTGAGCAGAATGGATTGGTTGAAAAAAAGATAGACATCTTGTTGAGACAAGCTTATCATTGTTACAACAAGCTAATCTTCTTTTGTCTTACTGGTTAGATGGTTTATTCACTGCAAATTATCTAATCAATAGGTTATGCAAACCAAGTCTTAATATTTAGTCCCCATACTAATGTCTCTTCAATATTTTCCCTCATATCGTTATCTTAAATATTTTGGATCATTGTGTTTTCATTGGTTGCAAACATATCAACATCATAAACTTCAACCAAGATCAGCTAAATGTGTTTTCTTAGGTTATTGTTCCACCACCAAGGGGTATAGGTATGTGGATGTCAAAACTCATACAGTCTACATCTTAAAACATCTCAAATGCTATGAACATCTATTTTCCCTTCATGACCCTAAATCTCAAACACAAGACTTCTCCATTCAATCTATTGAATCCATGTTCTCATCCAATCTACTCTCCTACTCTTTCAAACAACCTAACTTAATTATGTCCATTCATTTTTCTCCCTTACTAATCACTCATAAGTCACCATCATCTCCACCATCACCAAATTATACTAATACAATTACTACAGTCATACAGGATAGTTTATTCGCACCATCGTCTCCTCAACATCAATCTCCTCCTACTTCCTCATCCTTTCCAAACCTCACATCTCTAAGTCATCCTATGGTTCCTAGATTTAAGATTGGAGTGTACAAACCTAATCCAAAATATGCTAATCTAGCATCAGCCTGTGACCATGAATATGAGCCAACAACCTAGAATGAGGCTACTAATAGTCTCGGTGGCTTAATGTGTTTACGAATGAGCATAATTCTCTACCCAAATAAGAAACATGGACCTTAGTTTCCCTACCACAAGACAAAAACTATAGGGTGTAAATGGGTGTTCAAGACCAAAAGGGCTTAAGATGGAACTATAACAAGGTACAAAGCAAGATTAGTAGCTAAAGGATTTCATCAACAATTTGACATTGACTATTATTCTGAAACCTTTAGTCCTATAGCTAAACACCCTACAATTAAATTCTTGTTGTCCTTAGTTCTACATCACCAATGGGACATCAAATAATTGGATGTGTCCAATGCATTTCTACATTTAATGCTAGAGGAAAAGTCTATATAACTCAACCTCAAGGATTTGTTAACCCTAATTTCCCTCTCATGTTTGTAAGTTGAATAAGTCACTTCATAAGCTTAAACATGCACCAAGAAATTAGTTCTCCATTTTGTCATCATATCTATCTTTGAATGAATTTCAGGCTAGCAAGATAGACACTTCTTTGTTAATCCAAAATACTGAACGCAATGTGATCTTTCTACTAGTCTGTGTTGATATTTCTCATCATTGGCAGTTGTTCGCGATATTTTCATGCTTGATTTTACTCACAAGTGCACGAGGTCAAGTTTTAATATAGTAGATTTTAAGATCGAGTATCGTCCTTTGGGATTTGTTGAGCGATTAGTTAAGTACTACAATTGGCATAGTTTAATATTAACTAGACGGTTCAAGAATTGTTTTGAGTCTGCTAATCAAAAACTAATTAAGCCTAAAAAACTTTAGATTAAATCTATTAAAATGGATTACCTAGGGATTAATTTTGTTCACTAATATATGTTTGATTTCGTTTAGTTTACAATAATGGTGTTTATCCTATCCGACAATCTAGGTACCGTAAACTTGCTCACTACCTTTCCCGAGTGTAAAGTGAGTGAATATGTACCTCGTATCGATGCTGATATCCCTATCTAACGTCTAAATGAGTACATGAGTCTTGACCCAACCTCACGAATTGCACACGATCTAATAATCTCCCGATTCTTTAGACCGTCGCGTTGTGTTTAACCCTTGTCCGAATCTGGGGTTACCTCTCCTGAGTGTCAAACTCTGTATTCTCAAACCAACCCTAATACCATACAAAGCATATCAAAGATGTAATAAAATGTTAAACACAATCGGATTAAGATAAACAACCATTAATGAAACATATATTCAATTAAACATGCATATACATGAACTAATCAATCCCTAAATAATATCTACTTAGCCAACCATGAGCACAACCAAATAAAAATTAAAATAAGAGAATAACTTCATCATTCAAGATACAAAGTTTAAATACAAAGAAGGAAACAAGGATAGAATAGCAAATTTGGAGAGTGGAGTGTTCCACTTTCGCCAAAACTGTTCCGAAATCGTTTCTTCTTCTTCCAAATGAGCTCTCCTCTTTTAGGTCTGAATATTTGCTATTGAACAAGTGTAAAAACATTCTCATAAAAGGTAGGAAGGGTCCATAAAAGACAAGGCCGAAAATATCCTAAAAATATCTAAAAATATCAAAGATAGCTGGTGATTGATCGCTGCAGTGGTGGGCATCATCGCTGCAACAATGGTTTATCAGTGGGCGTTTTACTCTTCCATCGCTGTAGCGGTGATGGCCATTGCTGTAGTGGTGGTTGGGCAGAATGGTACTAACCCTTTCACCGCTGCAGCGATGAAGGTGACTACTACGGCAGTCAAGGGTTAGTAGCCCGTGATGCTGGTACTCACCGCTGTAGCGGTGAGGATATATTTCTTGATCATTTATCTTCTTTAACGTTTCTCCACTGAGTTCCTACCAATTTTCTTGATTATCAACCATTTATGTTCCTATACCTGATTTACATAACAACAAATATAAATGATTTAAAACATTACAAAAACACTCAAAAACTATCAAATTTGGCTTAGAAATAGATATGTATTTTTAACTTATCAAATACCCCCAAACTTGGAATTTTACTTGTTCTCGAGCAAAATACCCTAACACTAAAATGAACTATCTCTACTAATTAACTAATTTTAATACTAAAAATGAAAAAAACACAAACAAACAAACTAGAAGTAATGACATGCGAGTTCTGAATTCAACTAATTAACCAAAATATTTTTCCCTCAACGGATTGGATTGAATCAAATCAAGTTTAAAAATAAAACGCACCATGTGGTGTTCTAGAATTTCAATACTAAATATCATCAAGAGCCATTCTAGATCCATTCAAAGTGTGTGTGAAAACTCAAATATACAACTATCCAAACACCGGATTGGATTATTCACTAAGTTTATGACTTAAACCATAAAGGATTAGGATATCCATAAGCCATATTGGGTTCTACTCTCCACTAATGTAGGCTTGGAAGTTCAAAAAAATCAAAAGGACTTGGTTCAATTTTGGGTAAATGGCCAAGGGTATATCATGAATAGAAAACAGGTAAACGTTATAATTTAACGTTACTCAAGTCACAATGGTTGGCACTCAATCACACTAGTAACCCCAAACATTTAAGAAACAACCCTGAATAAACATTTAAGAACGTTGTACTCACTTGTCAAAAGAAACAAAAATAAAACTACATTTACATATGTTTATTTATTTATTTATTTTTTTTTATTATTATTATTATTATTATTTTTTTATCAAAACCACACCCTCAAACTTATTTGATTTGTACAATTAAAGGGGTGTGGGAATACAATAGAAAAAAAGACAAGCAAGTACTTAAATACCAAACCATTTAAAAGTTCGCCGAAAAACCCAACCACTTACTTCAAGTAGCATAAACAAATGCTAACTTGATTTTGACTTACATTGTGCCTTAGATTTAGCGACATAGATTTGGAAACCATTTTATTGGATAGGGCATTTGTTACGTGTTCAGAATTGAAACAGCTTATAGGCTTTGACAAGGTAACGAGGGATAAACATATAGCAATGTAGGCTTCAAATGCTCAAGTGATAAAAATGAATGCCTAAATCATGTCTCCTGAACTACCTCGCCTAGGATTTTGCGTTAAGTTTCCCCCAATCAAGTTCTAGATTCCTTAAAATTGTCATGAACTTGTTACTAAATAATCGACGTCAAATTGATTGAATAGCCATAAAATGAGTCTACCTGATCGTGCAATTTAGGATAAAAAATGACTTTTACCTAATTGACATGCCAAACAAAAAGAACACACATGAATGGGAATTACCCCTGACCATGATATACAACTAGGGGATAATTTTTATTACCGGGTAATGGCCCAGAAGAACTCAAAAGCGCACCACACAATTACTACTTCATACACGAACACAATTATACTAAAACTAAACACCAACATGCATACATTACACTAAATATTCACAACACCACAATTTACTTCTAAACATACATAAACAAAAACTACAAATTAACTTAAATTATAAAACGTTTAACAACTAAACTACAAATCTATCAAAATGTCTACAAACAAGAAAAACATACATACTTTAACACATACATAACAAAAGAAACAAAAATATCCCAATACATAGCTAAAACATCCATCCTGCATAAGAAAACAACATATACATCCCCTCAAACTTGAACTAGTCAGTGTCCACAACGACCCATCAGCGATCCCAATAACAGCATATAGCATGATGACAATATTGGGTTGCAAACACGTACCTTGGAGGTGAGACATGAAAGTCTCACTTCCAATGTTCCATATTGAGGGATGTCGTCCCCACCGCCATTATGGTGGGATGGATTGTGTGGTGGCTGCAAAAGGTGTGGCGGGAATAGTGGCATCAGCGGGTAGCTACTCATATCGTAGCTTGATTGAACTCTGTAGTACCGATGAGCTTGATACATCATCTAATTATATTGATCCTGGTACCTCCAGAATTTAACGTTTTTATTCCGGATCTGATATTGCTCCTGGAAAATAGTGATGGCGTCGAGCCTGAAGTTGCTGCCCTTGATGAACCACCTATTGGTTAAGGCTCTCCAATGTGATTTTCTGGCGGAAGGGAACCTCTGCACCTTGGGCCTTAGACGACCCTACTTCTTCTTCATCCAACCCTACTTCTTGTTCACCTGGCCCCTGAACCTAGAAGCTCTAGATTCGGCTTATTGTTGCGAGATCCATAGGTCTCATAGAGAGGCAAAATCTATCGCTGGAGCTAGCCACACCTACCTTCTTGAACAGCTCAGTGAGAAGAGATGGAAAGTTAATCCCATCGCCGCGACGGTCTGGCAGCAGCTATAAATGGTTTTTTCTTGATATGTTGGGATATTTTTCACCCCTTATGTAAGACCCTGATCCTTATTTAAAACACATTTTTGCACATTTAAGAAAAATACGGGGGTAGCGTGTGTCATTCATTGTTTAATTCAAATGTTGGGGGGGTTAATTCATAAATTTTCAAACACATTAAAATGTGAGTTGGGTTTAACTAATATCCTAACTAAAATAAAGGGGAGGATTGTGCAAATAAAAATATTATATATATATATATATATATATATATATTATATATATATATATATATTATATATATAGAGAGAGTTGGTGAAATCGTAGGGAGGAGGGCATGGCCACTTGGCCGGCCATTTGATCTCACACACATATATACATATGTATTCATACATATATTCATACATATCCACACACCTCGGGAAAGAGAAAAGAAAATCGACGAGAGAGAGAGAATTGAAGGTGGGTTTGCTGGTGAGTGTCGGTGATGGGTGATCGTTGCGGTCGTCTATGGGGCATGTGGCGTCGTCAAGAGAAGGCGGTTCGCTCCGGTGGGTGTGGGATCATCGTTTGTTCGGTGGCAGCGGTGATCGTGAGTGTGTGTTTCGTGTGAGTGTGCTCTGTTTTATGTTTTGTGTTGATAGCGTGTGTGCGTGTGTGTGTGTGTTTCTTGTTTTCGTTTGGTGCAATAGTGTGTGGGTGTGTTTCGGTATGGCGTCGTCGGCGGTGGGTTAGAGAGAGAAAACTTGTCGGCGACGAGGATTCAAAATAGAACTGAAATACAGTGTGTATGTGTATTCATGTTCTACATGTATGCGTGTGTGTCGCCGTCAGTTATTTGGGTCGACGGTAAGTGAGAGTTAGAGAGAGAGAGAAGTGAGTATGTGATCGGGGGTGTGTGTAGGGGTTTTCTGTGTGTTCGGATCGTTGAGGAAGGGCGGCGAGAGTGATCGTTGTCGTTTTGCTCGACGGTGTAGGTGTGGTTTTTGTCGCATGGTGAGTCACCGGAGTGGGTTGAGAGAGAAAGAGAGAGAGGTTCGTTCTGGTGGTGTGTGTGGGTTTTTGATCCGTCGTTATTGCTGAGCGTGTGTGTGTGCGTGATCAGAGTGAGATGGCTGGCAGTCAGTGGCATGATCGGAGCTCCTCGTCGATCGGCGGCGGGTTCAAACAGAAACAGGACAAAAAATGGAAACTGGAAAAAGGAAAAGAAAGAAGAAGAAAAAGAAAAAGGAAATGGAGAAATTGCACAAACCACCCCACGAAAAACAAAAATCTAATCTCGTGGCTAGTGGAAAATTCGGGGAAGGTAGAATTCTACACTTCTTTAATAAATACATTTAATTGTCTCAATATAAAATACATGTTATCATTATCTTTGAATTTAGCGTTATATGTTCGCATGAATAAATTCAACATAGTAAACGGTAACGAAACAATATTAGTTAAATAGACATATTTTATAATAAAAGACAGGGAATAGAAAATTACGAAAATTAGGGTTGCGTGGCATGATTAGGTTGTTTTTACATAAAATATTAATCTAGGCCCTGTCACTATTAGGTTTGCAAGCACTGGAGTACCAGTAGAGAATAAGCGGTCAAAGTCTTCGAAAATGGATAATCAGGTGAGTGTACTGTCTTCTTTCCATACTGTATATATATATATGCGTGTAAAATGGTTTTACTTAAAATGGATAGTTTTAAAAATTATATGGATCAAGCGGGATTTGAGTGAGATGGTAAACTGGATTTTTAAGAGATTTCAATGGTTTTTAAAAAGGGAGATTGAAAATGAGTTTTCATTGGATTTGGTGGTTTTAAAAGAAAGTGCAAAATATGGAGTTTTTCTAAAATTAAGAATGGAATAATAGTTTTGTTGAAATTAGACGGTTTTCCAATGAAAGTGGAAAAAAATATGATTTTTGATATAAAAGACGGTTTTGAGATAAAGAGGTAGATGTGGTGATTTAACAATATTAATTTGACAAAAATTTATCGAGTTATGATTTGATGATGTTATATTTGATTTGCCGAGATTATATTATTTATCCGCTGAGTGCGAAGTGATATTATCCGCTGAGCGTGGAGTGAGATTATCCGCTGAGTGTGAAGTGATGAGACATTTATACTGTGCCATAATTATCCACTGAGTACGGAGTGATGGGTGTTCGTAGTGAAGGCATATCCTACGGATGGTACGGTACCGTTGCAACTCCCCATCGTGAGGTTAAAACGATCACTATGGCTAGCCAGTGTGTGTTGTGTTTGAGATGTGTGTTTGAGATGTAGTGTTTTACTTTTATTGGGCGATTTATTATTTATTATGGTGATTGGTATGATTTTATAGTAGATGGATTTGAATGGAATTTATCTATGTTGCTTTATTTTTACTGCTTATATACTGGAGGGAGCTATGTGCTGTTTATATACTTACGCTTGATCCATTTAGATGTTGTAGAAATGAATTATTATTGTAAAATATTTTTACTAAGAAGACAGTACACTCACAGGTGGAGTAATTTAGGAGTCGATCTCCTACTGGCACTAGATAGAGTCATGAAACGGAATCATATGTGAGTTTCTGAGATGAGATGTCAGAGGCAAACTAGTGAGAGATTCATGGGTATTTATATTTTGTTGTTACTATTTTTGGGATGGGTGTGTCCCCATATGAGAGGATGTATATGGCCTGTATATGCGAGTATATATTTAGGTATGCATAGTGTTGTTTTCGAGTTGGTCGGATATTTAGGTAGTGTGGTGTCGACGTCACTCCGGCCCCAGGGTGACGGGTGTCCGGGGTGGGGTGTGACACCTTAAGTTAATCCCTTCATACCCAACACATTTTAGAACATATTAGGGAGTATTTTGAGAGGTTTTTGGGGGAGCTCATCCAAACCCCAAAGTTGAAGAACACAAATAGAAGAAGGAGAAACGCTTTCGGAGTGGTTTTAGCAACGGATCTTCGGAATATGGCTAAGTTCCTTAATTTCTTTCTTTATTATTAACTTTAGTAGTTAGTTTGAGCTTGTTTAGCTCATTTATCATTGTATATACGGTTATGGCCATTAACTAAACGGATATTGTCTAGGGATTAATATAATATATGAATATGTGGTTTATGTGAAATCGGTATTTTGTTAATGGTTGTTCTTCGTTATTTGATTGTGTTTACCATTATTCTTCATTTATATGATTGTTTAGATATATTTAGAATACGGGGTTTAATACTCGGGAGAGGTAACCCCAAATTCAGACTACGGTTAAAAACAACGCGACGATCTAATAACCCGAGAGGGAGTTAAAAAGTGTGCAATCAATGACATTGGGGCAAGACTCATGTATGTGTTCTAAAAACTGCTAGAAGGGGACTTTTGTGTTAATGAGAAGTCACATATTCATTCACTTGTCACTCGAGAGAGGGAGTAAATGAGTTTACGATACATAGAATGTTAGATAAGTCGAACACCGTTAACGTAAATCAAACGAGATCGAACACATTTAAGTAAATGAAGTCAATCCCTAGATAATCTATTCCCTTAAATATCTCAATATAGTAATCTAGGATAATTAGTTAAATTAGTATTTTAGTTTAGTATTAATTAATTATAAACCAATTTTTATCACCTAAACAAAGTTAGGTTATGATAATTGTGGTACTTGACGATAATCTCAACCAATCCCTGTGGATAGGACAACCCCTACTCTTTCCATTATACTAAAGCTTAACCTGTACACTTGCGGTGAACGTAGAGACGTGAAATTCCTCTACCAATAGCCGTCAAGAAAGAAGTAATGGTCATAACAAAAAAGACGATCTAGCATTTGATCAATGAATGGTAGAGGGAAATGATCTTTCCGAGTGGCTTTGTTCAACTTTCTATAATCAATACACACTTTCCATCCAGTGATGGTTCATGTAGGAATTAGATCATTTCTCTCATTCTTCACCACCGTCATTTTGCCCTTCTTGGGAACTACTTGCACCGGACTCACCTATTTACTATCCGATATAGCATATATAATTCTGGCATTCAATAACTTCAACACCTCGGCTTAGACCACCTCCTTTATTGCCAGATTTAGACTTCTTTGGTGCTCAATGGAGGGCTTAAATGAGTCTTCCATCAAGATCTTATGCGTGCAAATTGTTGGCATAATTTACTTGATGTCAAAAATAGACCATACGAAAGCAGATTTATGCCCTTTCAAGATACTTAGCAACTTTTTTTCTTCCTCTTGTGTCAAGGATGATGAGATAATAACCGGATTGGTTGAATTCTCCCCCAAGAAAGTATACCGAAAGTGATCCGGTAATTGCTTTAGAATCAACCCACCGTGAGGTGGGTTTGAGGGTTCGGGTGGTTTAACTTCATCATTAAGGGCCTCCACTTGAACCGAATCCACTATGTCTTTAGGTAAGGCTTCCATAGGTATGACATAGTCAACAACTTCCTTTTTCATAGTTGAGCCTTTTTCACCAAAATCCCCTATAGATAGAGATTTGTGATAGTATGCTCCAATGGATCCCAGTTCAAATTTTCATGAAAGAATTCCCTAACACACGAGTCAACAACTTCCACTCGATTTCATGTTAGGCATTCATCCGGAAACTTCATTATTTTGAAAATATTGAATTACACTTCATCTTCATTCACTCTCAACGTCAACTTTCCATTGTGAACGTCAATCAATGCCTTTCCCTTGGCTAGAAAAGGTCTCCCAAGAATGATAGGAATCTCCTGATCCTCTTCCATTTCCAATACGACAAAGTCCACTGGAAATATGAACTTGTCCACCTTTACCAACACATCTTAAATTATGCCCTTTGGATAGGTCAATGATTGATCCACCATTTGGAGAGAAATCGTAGTTGGCTTTGCATTACCAAGCTCCAACTTCCAATAAACGGATGATGGCATTAGATTGATGCTCGCTCCAAGATCACATAGCACTTTATCAAAGTGAGATTTCCCAATAGTGCACAGAATTTTGAAACTCTTGGGATCCTTCAACTTTTGAGGCAACTTTCTTTGAAGTATCGCACTACATTCCTTCGTTAATTTGACCATCTCATATTCCTCCAACTTTTTCATATTTGTCATAATATCCTTTAATAACTTCCTGTAATTGGGCATTTTTTCTAAGGCATCCGCAAATAGTATGTTGATATGAATTTTCTTGAAGATGTCAAGAAATTTAGTAAATTGGGAATCCAACTTCTTCTTCTAGAACAGTTGCGGATATGGTAAAGGTATAGTGAGTATTGGTGGATTGTCTAGAAATGAGATTCTTCCCGGAATCACCCTTTGTGTATCCTTATTCTCTTCAACCGGTATGGCTTCCTTTTTCTTCTCAACTTTTTCTTCCTTTTTCTTCTCAAGTTCCTCCTCAAATTTCTCTTCAACTTTCTCCCTTGGCTTATCCTTTTCAACATCAATTTTCTCTCTCGGCTCTACCTCTGCTTGCTTACTTGCTTCTACTTCCTTTCCGCTCCTCAAGGTAATTGCTTTGCACTCCCTTAGGTTAGTTCCCGTATTACTTGGAAACTTCCTCTTGGTTTGCTCTTGGATAGCACTAGCAAGTTGACCAATTTGAGTTTCCAATGACTTCACAGTTGCATTTGTGTTGGTTCACATTGTCTTAATATTGTCTTGCCTCGTCTCATGTTTGTTAAGCCGATTATGCGTTTCTTGCATAATGGTTTGAGTTTCCTTCATGAATGAGCTAAGCATGTCTTCCAACAGTAGCTTATGGATTTACACTGAATTTTGTTGCATTTGACGGTTTTGTTGCATAGATTGATATCCTTGAGATTGTGATCCGTATCCAGGAAGAGGTCACAATGTGTTTTGATTATTCGCATCAGAAAAGTTCTCATGATTGCGAATTCTGGGGTGATAATGAGTCAGAATATTGTTGGCAGGCCTAAAAGTGTAGATTCGATTGTTGACAAAATGACACTCTTCAAACTCACTATCCACTTCCAGTAGCAAACTACTTGCAACATTTTCCACTTCACGACTCGACGAAGCATCTTTGGTAGAGAAGGCGACTAATTGTTCCGTAAACTTAGAAACTTGGGCCGATAAGGTAGCAAGAGGATCGGCCTTATGAATTGAGACTACTTTTGTCCTATATTCTTCTCATTAGGCCATTAGTAATTATTAGCCGCCATTTCTTCCAAAAGAGTATTAGCTTCATCCGGAGTTTTTGATAACAACGATCCTCCTAAGGTGGCATCCACAATAGTTCTAGTTTGGCCATCCAACCCGTTGTAAAAGAGTTGGGTTTGAAACCAATCCTAGTACTCGTGTTGGGGCCACTTTCGCAATAAGTCCTTGAACTTTTCCGAAGCTTCGAAGGTGGAAATAACTTGGTAAGGAATCTTTATGCTAGGTTCTCCCAAGTATTGATGCTCCCTGGTTGGACAACTGAAACCAACCTCGTGCGCTATCTCATAGTGAAAATGGAAACAACCTCTGCCAGATTACATCCTCTGCAACTTCGTTTATCTTCACCGTATCACAAATCTCCAAGAATGTAGCTAGGTGGATATTTGGATCTTTGTAAAGATTCCCACCTTATTGGTTTTGCTAGACTATGTTGATTAACGCGGGTTTCAACTCGAAGTTATTTGCTTGGATCGGCTGCCTTCGAATCCCAGAATAATTGTTAAACATCACGGGTCGATAATAGTCCCTAAGGACCCGCTGTTGAACTTCCAGTTCCGACGGCTGTTGTGGTAGCACCTAATAAACTGACGGTTGTTGTGGCATATGATCATCACCTCCATCGGCTATGGCTTGAGATTGGTTTCTTCTTTCTCTCCTTAGTCTCCTCAATGTATGTTCGATCTCAGGATCAAAAGTTAAGAATTCCAAGCTCCGACTTCTTCGCATACACTATTTGTGATCACAACAAATGAAAACAATTTCGACAAAAAATGAAAACAAAACAAAACATAAATAATATGAAGATTAATATTGCAGTACGTGGTAGTAATATAAACCAAATCACTATTTAAGATCCCCGGTAACGGCGCCAAAAATTTGTTCGCGATATTTTCACACTTGATTTTACTCACAAGTGCAAGAGGTCAAGTTTTAATATAGTGGATCTTAAGATCGAGTGTTATCCTCTATGATTTGTCGAGCGATTAGATAAGTACTACAATTGGTATAGTTTAATATTATCTAGACGGTTCAAGAATTGTTTTGAGTCTGCTAATTGAAAACTAATTAAACCTAAACAACTTTGGATTAAATCTATTAAAATGGATTACCTAGGGATTAATTTTGTTCACTAATACATGTTTGATTTCATTTAGTTTACAAAAATGGTGTTTATCCTATCTGACAATCTAGGTATCGTAAACTCACTCACTACCTATCCTAAGTATAAAATGAGCGAATATGTACCTCGTATTAACGGCGATATCCCTATCTAACATCTAAATAAGTACATGAGTTTTAACCCAACTTCACGTTATGTTTAACCCTTGTCCGAATTTGGGGTTACCTCTCCCGAGTGTTAAACCCCGTATTCTCAAACCAACCTTAATACCATACAAAGCATATCAAGGATACAATAAAACAGTAAACACAATTGGATTAAGATAAACAACCATTAACAAAACATATATATTCAATCAAACATGCATATACATGAACTAATCAATCCCTAGATAATATCTACTTAGCTAACCATGATCACAACCAAATAAGCATTAAAACAAGAGAATCACTTCATTATTCAAGATACGAAGTTTAAATACAAAGAAGGAAACAAGGATAGAATAGAAAATCTGGAGAGTGGAGTGTTCTACTTCCACCAAAACTGTTTCGAAATCGTTTTCCTCTTCTTCCAAATGAGCTCTCATCTTTTAGGACTGAATATTTGCTATTAAACAAGTGTAAAAACGTTCTCATGAAAGTAGGAAGGGTCCATACGAGACAAGGTTGAAAATATCCTAAAAATATCAAAGATAACTGGTTGATTGATCGCTGCAGTGATGGGCATCATCGCTGCAACGATGGTTCATTAGTGGGCATTCTGCCCTTCCATCGCTGTAGCGGTGGTTGGATAGAATGCTACTGACCCTTTTACTACTGCAGCGATGAAGGCTATCGCTACAGCGATCAAGGGTCAGTAGCCCTTGACGCTGGTGCTGCAGCGATGGGTTTTACTGCTGCAGCGGTGAGGCTGCATTTCTTGATCTTTGATCTTCTTCAACGTTTTTCCATCGATTTCTATCTGATTTGCTTGATTATCAACTGTTTATGTCCCTATACCTGATGTACATAAAAACGAATAAAAACGATTTAAAACATTATAAAAACACTCGAAAACTACCAAATTTAGCTTGAAAATAGATAGGTATTTTTAACCTATCAAATACCCCAACACTTGGAATTTTGCTAGTACTAGAGCAAAACATCCTAACACTAAAATAAACTATCTCTACTAATTAACTAACTTTAATACTAAAAGCGAAAAAAACACAAACAAACAAACTAGAAGTAATGACATGCGAGTTCTGAATTCAACTAATAAACGAAAATATTTTTCCTTCAACGGCCCCTAATCAAATCAAGTTCTAAAATAAAACATATCATGTAGTTTTCTAGAATTTCAACACTCAATATCAGCAAACGCCATTCTAGATCCATTCAAAGTGTGTGTGAAAACTCAAATATACAACTATCCAAACACCGGATTGCATTATTCACTAAGTTCATTACTTAAACCATAAATGATTAGGATATCCATAAGCCATATTGGGTTCTACTCTCCACTAATGTAGGATTGGAAGTTAAAAAAGATCAAAAGGACTTGGTTCGATTTTTGGTAAATGGCCAAGGGTATATCAGGAGTAGAAAATAGGTAATTGTTATAATTCAACATTACCCGAGGCACAACGCTTGGCACTCAATCACACTTGTAACCCCAAACATTTAAGAAACAACCCTGACCAAACATTTAAGAATGTTGTACTCACTTGTCAAAAGAAGCTAAAATAAAACTATATTTACATATTTGTTTTTTTACCAAAACCACACCCTCAAACTTATTTGATTTGTACAATTAAAGGGGTGTGGGAATACGATAAAAAATAGGATAAGTGAGTACTCGAGTACCGAAACAACTAAAAGTTCTTTCAAAAACCCAACCGCTCACTTCAAGTAGCATAAACAAATGCTAACAGGATTTTGACTCACAGTATGCCTTAGGTTTAGCGACATAGGTTTGGAAAACATTTTATTTTCCAGTGCATTTGTTATGTGTTCAGAATTGAAACGGCTTATAGGCTTCGATAGGGTAATGAGGGATAAACATATAACAAGGTAGGATTCGAAGGCTCAAGCAATAAAAATGAATGTCTAAATCATATCTCCTGAACTACCTTGCCTAGATTTTGCCTCAAGTTTTCCCCAATCAAGTTCTAGATTGCTTAAAATTGTCATGAACTTGTTATTGAATAATCGGCGTCAAATTGATTGAATAGTAATAAAATTAGTCCACGTGATCGTGCAATTTAGGATCGAAAATGACTTTTACCTAATCGACATGCCAAACAAAAAGAACACACATGAATGGGCATTACCCCTGACCACGATATACAACTAAGGGATAATTTTCATCATCGGGTAATGGCCCAGAAAAACTCAAAAACTCACCACACAATTACTATTTCATACATGGACACAACTATACTAAAACTAAATACTAACATGCATACATTACACTAAATATTCACAACACCACAATTTACTTATAAACATGCATAAACAAAAACTACAAATTAACTTAAACTATAAAACGTTTAACAACTAAAACTACATATCCATCAAAATGTCTACAAAAAAGAAAAAAATACATACTTTAACACATACATAACAAAAGAAACAAAAATATCCCAATACATAGCTAAAATATACATCCTGCATAACAAAACAACATATACATCCCCCCAAAATTGAACTGGTCAGTGTCCACAATAACCCACCAGTGATGCCAATAACAACATATACCATGATGACAATAATGGGTTGCGAACATATACCTGAGGGGTGAGACATGAAAGTCTCACCTCCTACTGTCCGTCTTGAGGGATGTTGTCCCCACCGTCGTGGTGGTGGGATGGATTGTGTGGTGGTTACAAAAGGTATGGTGGGAATGGTGGTATTGGCGGGTAGCTGCTCATATCATAGCCTGCTTGAACTCCGTAGTACTAGTGATCTTGATACATCATCTGATTATATTGATCCTGGTACCTCCAGAATTCAACATTTTCATTTTGGATCTGATATTGCTCATTTCAAATAATGGCGGCATCGAGCTGAAGAGCCTGAATCGGCTTGAGTCAAAATTAGAGCCGGGGTCGGCTGATTGTGAACCAGATCCCTCACCTCTTTGGCGTTTAGAAGCGGATCTCTTCGGTATGGTTCCTGATAGGTGTAATTTATCTATCTATTTTCAAAACAAACTTGTAAGTTTTCGAGTGCTATTATAGTACTTTAATATGTATTTATTCTTTTTTGTATAAATCAAGTGTGTGGGGGTGAAAAGGGATGAAAACAGATAAAAAATAATCAAATTGGATAAAATATGGTGGAAAAACAAGTATAAGGGCAAAATTCAGAACCTGTAGCCCACCACCGCGGCGGTCAAGATACAGAGAAGGGCCTAATTTTGCTAAAAATCCATTGCCGCAATGGTGAGATCCACCGCCGTGATAGTGAAACAATAGAATGACTTTACACCCACCACCGCATCCACCGCTGCGGCGAAGACACTACTGACATGCCCACCGCCGCGGTGGTCACTTTGCGCAGATTTTAGATATTTTTTATTCCCTATTTCTTCTCCTCTCCTCTCCATTTGGCCAAAAGAGACCTCTTAGGATTTATAATATTTTGAGAGTGTTTTGGGGAGTGCTCAACCAAATCTGGGGAAGAAGAATACATTGCGAAGAAGGAGAAGCGATCGTTGAACGATTTTAGCGGCAAATCTTCGAACTACGACTAAGTTCTTCTGTTTCTTTCTTTATTTTTTTAACTTCGGTAGTTTGTTGAGCATGTTTAGCTCTATTATTATTGTATAAATGGTTATGACCATGATCTAAACGGATTTTATCTAGGGATTAATAATATTTATGAAAATGTTGTTTATTTGAGTTGTGTTTCGTTAATGGTTGTTCTTCACTAATTCGATTGTGTTTATTGGTTTGTCATTTTTATATGCTTGTTTAGATATAGTGAGAAATCCGAGTTTGAAACTCGGGAGAGGTAACCCCAAATTTGAACTAGGGTAAACACAATGCGATGATCTAATAATCCGGGAGAGAGTTAGAAAGTTTGCAATCAATGACGTTGGGGCGAGACTCATGTGACCTAGTGTTGTTAAGACATTGAGGGGGACTTCTTCGTTGACATGAAGTCACATATTCACTCATATTACACTTGGGAGAGGTGGTTAGTAAGTTTACGATACAAAGATTGTCGGATAGGTTGAACACCGTTATTGTAAACTAAACGAGACCAAACACGTTTTTCTAAACGAAGTTAATCCCTAGATAATATTTTCCCCTAAACATCTCATATTAGTATTATTGTTTAATTAGATTAATTAACTTAGTATTAGTATTAATTAATTATAAACTTTATTTTTTATCAACTAGATAAAATTAGGTTATGATAATTACGGTACTCGATAATAATCTCAACCAATCCCTGTGGCTACGACAGCCCCTACTCCTTTTCATCTATACTAAAATTTGACCCATACAATTACGGTGAAAGTGGTGACGTAATATTCCGCCACCAGTTCCTATCAAATCAACTCACAAAAAAAGGCCACCAAATCGCAACGAAACAACACAATTCAACCAAACGATTCAAATCTTTAAGAATACCAACTATCCCCAATGTGCACACACCAATCACAAGAATTTCAACAAAAAATGTAAAATATTGGCATCAAATCTTGAATCACACAAGCGAACCACCCCTAATAAACTTGTTCTTCACCAAAAATCGACCTAAATCCACAATGACATGAAAAAATTGCAAAAGGGCATTATAGGGTTTCATATGAACAATCCAAATTCAATCAATATACCTATGAACATGGAAATCAACACAAGATTTCAACATACACGCGTGCCCAACGGTAGAGAATGGATGAAATCGCCCCTTGAAGCTCTAACCCTAGAATCTCAAATTTATGGTTCGAAATTGGATTTTTGGTAGATGATTGATAGTGAGAATCTTAGTTTATGAATATGAACGGATGTATTTGAGGTTTTATTAGGTTTGAGAGGAAAAATTCGAGAGATTTTGGAATCAAGGGTTTGAGATTTTCGGTTAAGTTGAAACGGCGCCCCTTATATCTGAACAGGGGCACCACCACTGCAGCGATTGAAGCCCAGTGGTCTTTCTATTGTTTCATTGCTGCAATGGTGAATTCCACCGCTACAGTAGTAAAACAGTAGAAGGTTTATGTTATTTTGGGACTACAGTGGTCAATTCCACCGCTGTAGCGGTGACAGGCCTGCATTTGTTTCTTTGGATTCTATGTATTTTTTCAACAGGGCCTATCCCCACTCGCTTCCATTCTACTGTTTCATCTCTTTTATGATCGGATTACTACCCCAAATGTTCGAACTCCTGAAATCACTCTCAAACACGCTTCAAGACCATTTCGACCTCCAAAAAGTACTATTTAACAAAAGATGGTGAAAACCATACCCTCGCTTTCATATAAAAAAGATAGATTGATTTACTGTCCCTAGCTTGACTTAACAAACTTCCACATTAGTCGTCAACGAGGGAGATACTCTCCACAACTCGTTCTTCATTTCTGAAATAGTGCTTGATTCTCTCCCAATTGACTCAAAAAATGTGTCTATCATCACCTTTAAATTCGAGTGAGCTGAATGGAAATACATGCTTGATACAGATTGTTTCGGACCTTCTAGACTTTAATTTTTTGGGAAAAAGCCTCAATCGAGAATTGAATAGTAGGACTTGTTGGCCTGGGCTGAACTCCTCCCTAACAATGTTCTTATCATGCCATTTCTTCGTTTTATCTTTGTACAACTTGTCGTTCTCATTTGCTTCATTCTGGAATTCCTCCATATCGTTGAGTTACAGGAGACGTTGTTGACCCGAAGCATTGATATTCCTTCCCAAACACCAACTGATACAGTGACATTCCGATCGGAGTTTTGAACGCTGTGCGGTATGCCCATAGTGCATCATCTAACTTCACTGCCCAGTTCTTATGATTAGAATGAACTGTCTTTTCCAAAATTTGCTTTATCTCTTAATTAGACACTTCGTCTTGGTTATTTGTTTGTGGATGGTATGGAAGTGCCACCTTATGCTCTACTCTATATTTTATTAGTAAAGTATTAAACATTTTATTACAAAAGTGGGTCCCTTCATCACTGATAATGGCTCAAGGTGTTAGGAACCTTGTCATTATGCTCTTCTGAAGGGATTTTAGAACCACCTTGGCTTCATTAGTTGGTGTTTCCACAACTTCAACCCATTTGGACACATAATCCACCGCTAGTAACATGTACTCTTGATCGAAGGACGGCAGAAACGGCCCCATGAAATCTATCCCCCGCACATCAAATAACTCAAACTTAAGAATGGACGTCAGTGGTAACTCATTCCATCTGGAGATGTTGCCAACCCTTTGGTATCGATCATTGGTTTTTAAAAATATTTATAAATCACAAAATAATGTTAGCTAGTAAAAACCTGACTGAAGCACCTTAGCAGTTGTCCGTGTTGCTCCAAAATACCAGCCACACAGAGATGAATGATAATGGTATAGAATGCTAGCCATTTCCTCTTCGGGCTCACATATCTGGATGACTTGGTCAGCATATTTCTTGAACAACATTGGTTCATCCCACATATAATGCTTCGAATCGAATAGGAATGTCTTCATTTGGGCACTTGATAGGTCCGATGGGAACACCTTGCATGCTAGATAGTTTATGATATCTGCAAACCGCGAAAGTTTAGTGTCAACATTGAACAATTACTCATCCGGGAGTACTTCCGTGGTACAAGACTCATCACCAACATCCTCTTACACAAGCCGGGATGAATGATCGGCAACTATATTCTCACTCCCCTTTTTATCTCTAATATTCATATCAAATTCTTGGAGCAAGAGAATCCACCTGATTAGACGCGGCTTGGCGTATTTCTTCTCAAATAAGTACCATACGGTGGCATGGTCAGTATACAGGATCACTTTTGATCTTATAATGTAAGACCAAAACTTATCACATGCAAAGACCACCACCAACATCTCCTTCTTAGTAGTGGTGTAATTCTCTTGAGTGTCATTCAATGTCTTTCTTGCATAGTATATGAATCGGAAGACATGTGGGTGTTTTGTTGCTAGTGTTTTTCATTTTTAGTTTTTAATTTCATAGTTAGTCGTTATAGTAATTGTGTATGTGTGGGTATTTTGCTCAGGACTAGCAAAATTCTAAGTTTGGGGGTATTTGATAGGTGTAAATTACCTATCTATTTCCAAATCGAACTTGTTAGTTTTCGAGTATGTTTAGTACGTTTTATTACGTTTTAATTCGTTTATATTCTTTTTGTCATAAAATAGTTATTTGGGGGTGAAAAGGGACTAAAACGTTCCTTAAGCGGTCAAATTGGAGCATAGCGGTGGATAAACAAAGTTTCAAAACAATAAAGCCACCGCCGTGACGGTGAAAATATAGGATGGCCCATTTTCAGCAAAACACTTCACTGCTGTGGCGGTGAAAGTATAGGATGTTTGCTACTATTCCACCGTCGCGGCGATCAAAGCCTTCGCCACGGCGGTCAAGCCACCGACCTACCCACTGCCTCCGGTAGTGAATCCTACCACCGCGACGGTCACTCTGCGGATATGTTAGGATATTTTTTGATATTTTTTAGCCTATATATATCCTTCCTTCTCCTCCATTTGAAGGGTTAGACATTTTGGGAAGTCTTGAGAGCTTCGAGGCCATTCGACCAAGGGAAGATCACGTTGCGAAGAAGGAGGAAGCGTTCTCGAAACGGTTTTAGTGTCGAATCTTCAGATAAATGGCTAGTTTCTTCGTTTCTCTCTTTCTTTCTTAGATTTGGTTGAATGTTTAGCTAATTTCTAGTTATCTATAGGACTACGACCATGTTTAGCTAAACAAATATTGTCTAGGGCTTGATTGAATTCATGAAAACATTGTTTATATAAAATTGATGTTTTGTTAGTGGTTGTTCATGTTTATCTGATTGTGGTTGCCGTGTTGTATTGTTTATTATTCTTGTTACGATATACCGAGAATAGGGGGTTTGACACTTGGGAGAGGTAACTCCAGATTTGGACAAGGGTAAACACAACGCGATGATCCAATAACCAGGAAGGGAGTTGGAAAGTATGCAATCAATGACGTTGGGGCGAGGCTCACGTGACCTAGGGTCGTTAAGACGTTGAGGGGGACTTCTTCGTTGATGTGAAGTCGCGTATTCTCCCATCTTACACTCGGGAGAGGTGGCAAAGGAGTTTATGAACTGAGATTGTCAGATAGGATGAACACCATTAATAAAAATAGATTGAAACAAACACATTTAAGTGAATGATAATAATCCCTAGGCAATAATTCCCATAAACGTCCTACCAATAGATTAGTATAATTAGATTAATTAATTTAGTATTAGTATTAATTAATTATAAATACCATTTTTGTCACCTAGATAAAGTCGGGTTATGATAATTATGGTACTCGACAATATTCTCAACCAATCCCTATGGAATGATATCCGACCGAAATGTCCACTGTATCAAAACTTGACCTTATGCACTTGCGAGTCAAATTAACCAGCGGGCGAATGAATTCTCCCTGGTCAAGATATGACAACCCTTACTCTTCTCACTCTACTAAAACTTGACCTGTACACTTGCGGTGAAAGTAGCGACGTATTTACGCGCTACCAAATTTTTGGCGCCATTGCCGGGGATTAGTATTTAGATTTTTGTTGATATTGTGATTAAGTAACTTGATTTTAATTTAGGCATTTATTTTTTTTATAATTTTTTTTTTGTAGTTTTGCATTTCCTACAGTGTACTTGACGATGCTAGATCAACAACTGCTTATGCATTTCTTTCAACGGGATTCTGAGCCATTTTATAGTGCTTGGGATTGATACAATGAATTGTTGTTCCGGTTTCTGAACTATCGTTTTCTGAGGGAATGTCAACTACTGAACTTCCTTTATGGGTTACTAGCCAGAACCAGAATATGGATTGAAGGAGGAAACGGTACCATTTCTTTCGACCAATTAATCGCGGATGAAGCCTATCGGTTGTTGGAAGGCATAGTGAAGTATAATTTTCACTGTTGGAATTATTCAACAAGCTACCAAAGCTCGGGGGATAGTTCCACCATTTTGGCGCCATGGATTGACATCCCGAACCAACAAGAGGAGTCTTCCCTCGCCCTAGAAGATATATTTGCTACAGTTATAGGGTAGACTCAAACTTTTTGGAGGGATACGAATGATCGGCTAAATGAGCTTGAGGATCGTCTTAATAATATTGAGACAGTCTGTGCCAAAATTGATGCGACTGTAATGTCTCTTCAGACACAAATCGATCAACTTATCTGCTTAATTGAGGTTGAGTTAGAAATGGTAGCACTGAGAGACACAAACGCCACATGCACTGAAAGCCACCGTGAGGAACCAAAAACAAGCGAGAGGAACTTGGATTAGTTTAAAGACGAAGCAAAATCACAAGATAACACTTGTGATTATCTACCATTTGAGATCCACCAAGTGTTGCCACCATCGATCCAAGATAATCATATTTATGAGGATCCAATGTGGCTCACTTATCCTTCGCCGCCATTAGCAATCCTCTCATGCCCACCAAGTACATGAGCCGGTGGAGAGTCTTATTGAAAGCTCGAGCCGATTAGAGCAAAATCTCGCCAGTCTTGAGGGTGTTCTAAACCAAGCCCAATACGTGGTGTTGTACGACACTTACTATTGGCGGAAGCCACTATTTGATGAATACTTCTCTATATTTGGATGAGGATAATAAACCAAGCGCTTCTTAGGAAATAACCTAAGTTCTCAAAATAAATTAGATCCATCACCGCCAACTTCATTCGGAGGCGAGATTGTCTGGCCTCCTAGGTATGTGTTCTAAACCCTATTCGTCAACATGCTTTATTTCAAATGTCGAGATTGATGATTGGGATATTCTGGACACTGTCCGTTTTAAGTTTGGGGGTGATGTGAAGTATGTTAGTATGTTTTAATTGTTTTATTGTATGCATGTTTATTTAATGTAGGATGTATTTATGTTTGTAGTTGTGTTGTTGTGTGCTCAGGTTTGCGTTCATCTGGGCCATTACCTAATGATGATATTACCCCTTAGTTGTTTTTCGAGGTCAAGGGTAATGTCCATTCATGTGTGTTCTGTGTGCTTGGCATGTCGTTTTGGTGAAAGTTATTATAGATCCTAATTTGCACGAGCACATAGACTCAATGTATAACTATTCAATTAATTTGAGACCAATTATCCATTAGCCAAATTCATAATAATTTTAAGGATCTAGAACCTGATTAGGGGAAACTTGAGGCAAAATCCTAGGCGAGGTAGTTCAAGAGATATGATTTAGGCATTCATTTGATCGCTTGAGCCTTTGAAGCTTACCATGCTATATGTTTATCCCTCGTTACCCTGTCGAAGCCTATACTACCGTTTCAATTCTGAACACATAACAAATACCTTGGCCAATTGAACTGTTTCCAAACCTATATCACTAAACTGAAGGCACAGTTTGAGTGAATCAAGTTAGCATTCGTATATGCTACTTGAAGTGAGCGGTTGGGTTTAGGGCAAACTTTTAATTAGTTTCATTATTCAAGTGTTCACTTGTCATTTTTCTTTCATTTTAATCACACCCGTGAAATTGTAATAATGTAATAAGTTTGGGGGTGTGGAACGTTAAAAAAAACAAACCCATATGTAAATATAGTTAAATTTTTGTTTCTTTTAACAAGTGAGTACGTCGGTCTTAAATGATTGTTTTGGGTTGTTTCAAATTTATTTATGGGGGTTCGAGAGTGATTTTTGTGCCAAGCGTTATGCCTTGGGTATCATTAAGTTAACAACGTTAACCTATTTTATATTCTCGATATACCTTTGGCCACGTAACAAAATCGAACCAAGTCATTTTGATCTTTATGAACTGCTTAGCCTACATTAGTGGAGAGTGGAACCCAATTAGGTACATGGATATCCAGTCCTTTATGGTCTAATTCGTAAACTTTGTTGATGGATAATCTAATCCGATTGTTAGATAGTTATATTATTGAGTTTCGCACACACACATTGAAAGGATCTAGAATGGTGTTTACCATTGTTGAATGTCTAAATTCTAGAACATCACATGGTGCGTTTTATTCCTAAACTCGATATGATTGGGGGTTGTTGAGGGGAAAATGTTTTGGTTGATAATTGAATTCAAAACTTGCATATCGTTATGTTTAGGTTGTTTGTGTTAGTTATTTTGTTATATTTTTTATTTTAGTGTGAGTGTTTTGCTCGAGGATTAGCAAAATTCTACGGAGCGTTGCAAAAACTAAATGGCATACGACAGTAATCAAATGTTCTATATGGACATGTGAAGGTTGTCTTCTCTTAGTCTTCTGGTGCAATGGCTATTTGATTGTAGTCTGAATAGACGTCAAGAAAGCAATAATGGTCATAACCAGAAAGACGATCTTGCATTTGATTAATGAATGGTAGAGGGAAATGATAATTCCAAGTGGCTTTGTTCAACTTTCTATAATCGATACACACTCTCCATCCAGTAATGGTTCATGAAGGAATTAGATCATTCATCTCATTCTTCACCACCGTCATTCCGCCTTTCTTAGGAACTACTTGCACCGGACTCACCTATTCACTATCTGATATAGCATATATAATTCAACATTCAATAACTTCAACACCTCGGCTCAGACCACCTCCTTTAACACCGTATTTAGCCTTCTTTGGTTCCTCAATGGAGGGCTTAAACGAGTCCTCCATCAAGATCTTATACATGCAAATTGTTGGGCTAATTCTCTTGACATCAGAAATAGACCATGCGAAAGCGGATTTATGTTGTTTCATGATACTTAGCAGCTTGTTTTCTTCCTCTTGAGTCAAGGATGATGAGATGATAACCTAATCGATTGAATTCTCCCCCAAGAAAGTATATCGAAGGTGATCTGATAATTGCTTTAGAATCAACCGACCGTGAGGTGGATTTGAGGGTTCTGGTGGTCTAACTTCATCGTCAAGGGACCCCACTTGATCCGAATCTACTATATTTTTAGGTATGTGATAGGTGCGATCCACCTACGTATTTTTAAATTGAATTAAGTTAGTTTTTGAGTGTTTATATAGTATTTTATTATGTTTTAATTAGTTTTTATCTATTTGTATTAAATCAGGTGTATAGGGCAAAAAAAAAGGAAATTGGAGTAAAAACGATGAGATCGAACCAAAAGCGGACAACGTTATGGTGGATAAACAAGCTTGGAGGCTAAAATATGAAACAGGCCCACCACTTAGGCATCTAAACCACCGCCTAGGCGGTAAAGAAGCTGAGAAAAGAGCAAATGTTACTGACAGACCACTGCCTAGGCGGAGAATCTTTAGACGAGGCTAAGTTCTTTGGTTATTTTTCCTTATTTCTTTAACTTAGGATATTGTGAGCATCTTTAGCTCATTATTCCATTGTTTATATGGTTATGACCACGAGTTAAATATGGATTGTAGTAGGGATTAATGATATATTTATAAATATATTTGTTTGGATGATTTCAGTGTTTCGTTTATGTTTATTCTTCGTAGTTTGATTGTGTTTATCATATTGTTTGTTTATCATACTTAGTTAGATAAATGGAGAATACGGTGTTTTAACAAACCCCGGATTCGGATTAGGATAAACAAATGCCATGATTCTATAACCCGATCGGGGTTTGATTCGTGGACAATCGATGACGTTGGGGCAAGACTCACGCGACCTAGGGTGGTTAAGACGTTGAGGGTGACTTCTTTGTTGACATGAAGTCGCATTATATCCCCCGTCTTACACTCGGGAGAGGTGGCGATGGAGTTTTAGAACGGAGATTGTCGATAGGGTAAATACAATGTACGATCTAATAACCAGTAAGGGAATTGGATTGTGTGCAATCAATGATACTGGGCGAGACTCACGTGACCTGAGATGGGGACTTCTTCATTGGCTCGAAGTCATGTATTCCCCTATTTTACTCTCGGGAGAGGTGGCGATGGAGTTTACATACCGAGGTTGTCAAATAGGTCAAACACTATAAACGTGAGTAAATCGAGATCAAACACGTATTTGTAAACACGTTAATCCCTAGGCAATTCTTCACCCTAAAACATATTAGCATATTAGTGTAGTTAATTTAGGATATATTAGTATCAGGTTAATTAATTAAATATATTTGTTTTCTGCCTAGATAATGTTAGGTCACAACAACTGCGGTATTCGATGGTAACGACACCAATACCTGTGGATATGATAACCCGATCTTAATGATCACACTATACTAAAACTTTGACCTCGTACACTTGCGAGTAGTCATATACGCGAAGGATAGTAGAATCCTTTTGGGGTACAAGTTTTTGGCGCCATTGCTGGGGATTGTTTTGATTATTGCCGGAGATACGCGGTAACAGTTCAGGACTTAAGTTTTAGATAGGAGAAGCAAGTGTATCATATTCTAGTCCCGTCAATGCCGTACAAGTTTTTAGCGCCGTTGTCAAGGATTGGTCATTAGGCGAATTTAGTTCTTAGCGATCGCTACCAAGTTTTTGGTAATGATTGTCGGGTATTGATTTGTTGTTATTATTGATATTGTGTGTAAATGACTTAATTTTACTTTAGGCATTTCTTTGTATATAATTTTTGTTTGTAGTTTTGTTTTTGTTTCCAATGCAGGGTACTTGGCGATGTTAGATCGACGGATATTGATGCATCCCTTTCTATGGAATTCCAAACTATTTTATGGTGCGGGGCCACACACATAATCTGGTAAGGCATTTCGTTGAAAGATTGAGCCATCCAAAGTAAAACCTCGCCAATCTTGAGGGCGATCTGAATGTCAGGCCGAGGACATTAAACCACGCGCTTCTTGGGAGGCAACCCAAGGTCAAATAAGTTAAACCCGTCACATCCGACTTGATTCGGAGGCAAGATCCTCTTGCCTCCTTGGTAAGTGTTCTAAACACCCTTCGTCAGCATGCTTTAAATTTCACATGTTGAGATTGATGATTGGGATCGCTGAGAACACTATCCATTTTAAGTTCGGAAGTGATGTATAGTATGTTAGTTTATGTGTTATTGTTTTTCCATATTGTGTCTGTATTTAGGTTAGAATGTGTTTATGTTTTTGTGTTGTTGTGTTGCATGCTGAGTTTTGTGTTCATTTGGGCCGTTACCCGATGATGAAAATTACCCCTGGCTGTTTTTGAGGTCAAGGGTAATACCCATGCATGTGTGTTCTGTGTGCGTAACTCAATGTATAGTTATTCAATTGATTTGAGGCCTATTATCGATTAGCCAAATTCATGACACATTTAAGGATTCTAGAACTTGATTGAGGGGAAGCTTGAGGAGAAATCCTAGACGAGGTAGTTCAGGGGATGTGATTTAGCCATTCTATATGTCTCTTGAACCTTTTTAAGCCTACCTTGATACATGTTTATCCCTCGTCACCCTGTCGAAGCCTAAATGCAAATTCAATTCTAAACACATAAACTAATACCATGGCCAGTGGATCTTTTTTCAAACCTAAATCGCTAAATTTAAAGGCACATTTGAGTGAATCAAGTTAGCAATTGTAAATGCTACTTGATGTGAGCGGTTGGGTTTAGGGCGAACTTATTGGTTCGGTATTCGAGTACTCACTTTGTCATTTTTCTTTCGTTTTAACTACACTCGTGAAATAATACTAATCAAATAAGTTTGGGGGTATGGTTATTAAAAAAAGAAAAACATGTTAATATTATTTATTTTCGTTTCTTTGACAAGTGAGTACGTCGGTCTTAAATGTTAGTTTGGGATTTATTTTCCAATCTTTCTATGGGGGTATGTGTGTGAATGTGCCAAGCGTTGAGCCTTGGGTAACATTAAGTTAACAATGTTAACCTATTTTCTATTCCGAAATACCCTCGGCCAAGTTAACCTTAACCGAACTAAGCCCTAATAATCTCTACAAACTACTTAACCTACATTAGTGGAGAGTGGACCCCAATCCAGCCTATGGAAATCCTAGTCCTTCTCGGTCTAAGTCATGAATTTCGTTGGCGGATAATCCAATCCAATCGTTGTATAGTTATATTATTGAGTCTTGCACTAACACGTTTACAGGATCTAGAATAGTGTTTACTATTATTGCATGTCAAAAATCTAGAACATTACATGATGTGTGTTACCGCCTGAACTCGATATGACCCGTAGTTGTTGAGGGAGAAAAATAAATAGGCCATTAGAAGAATTTAAAACTCATATGTATTTATGTTTAGATTATTTTTAGGTTGTTTGTTATTTAATTTCGTTATGTATTTTTCATTTTCGTGTGTGTGTTTGGTTTGAAGACTAGCCAAATTCCAAGTGTAGAGGTATTTGATAGGTGTGATCCACTTACATATTTCCAAACCGAATTAAATTAGTTTTTGAGTGTTTATATAGTATTTTATTATGTTTTAATTAGTTTTTATCTTTTTGTATTAAATCAGGTTTGGGGGGCAAAAAGATAGAAAACTGGAGTGAACACGATGAGATGGAACCAAAAATGGACAAAGTTACGGTGGATAAACAAGCTCGGAGACTAAAATATGAAACAGTCCCACTTCCTAGGCATCCAGACCACCACCTAGGCGTTGAAGAAGCTGAGAAAAGAACAAATTTTACTAACGGACCACCGCCTAGGCGAAAATCCAGTAGAGTAATCAAAGATAGGCTACTGACAGCCTACCACCTAGGCGAAAATTCTTTCGCCTAGGTAGAAATCCAGTAGAATGTTCTTCCACGTCCACCACCTACTTCACTGCCTAGGCGATCAGCTGAATCGACCTAACTCTGCCTAGGCGAAAACCCCCTGCACAATCTAAAGATATTTTTAGGATATTTTGGCTATAAATATCATTCCCTCTCCCCTCCTTGTGAGCCCCCATCCATTTGGGAACCTTAGGCTATATTTAGGCTATGGTTTAAGAGTTTTAGAGGTGGAGCTCACATCCCGAAGTGGAGAAGACGACGAATCGATCGTTGAGCGTTCTTAGTGATTTATCTTCGGACGAGGCTAAGTTCTTAGATTGTTTTTCATTATTTCCTTAACTTAGGACATTGTGAGCATGTTTAGCTCATTATTCCATTATTCATAAGGTTATGATCACGAGTTAAATATGGATTGTAGTAGGGATTAATGATATATTTATAAATATATTAGTTTGGATGATTTCGGTGTTGCGTTTATGTTTGTTGTTCGTAGTTTGATTGTGGTTATCATATTGTTTGTTTATCATGCTTAGTTAGATAAATGGAGAATACAGGGTTTCAACAAACCCTAAATTCGAATTAGGGTAAATAAACGACACGATTCTATAACTCGGTCAAGGTTTGAATCATCGACAATCGATGACGTTGGGGGCAAGAATCACGTGACCTAGGGTTGTTAAGACGTTGAGGGGGACTTCTTCGTTGACACGAAGTCGCGTTATATCCCCTATCTCAACGATCGATTCGCCGTCTTCTCCACTTGGGGATGTGAGCTCTACCTCTAAAACTCCTAAATATACCCTTAGATATATTCTAAGGGGCTCAAAATACCAAGAGAGGTCAGAGAAGGGGGATAAGAGGGGATATTTATAGCCAAAATATACTAAAACTATGTAAAAATATCTTCAGATTGTGCAGGGGGTTTCCGCCTAGGCGGAGTTAGGTCTGTTCGGCTGATCGCCTAGGCGGTGAAGTAGGCAGTGGATGTGGAAGAACATTCTACTGGATTTCTGCCTAGGCTGAGGAATTTTTGCCTAGGCGGTGGGCTATCAGTAGCCTATCTTTGTTTTCGCTGCTCGATTTTCGCCTAGACGGTGGTCCGTCAATAATATTTTCTCTTTTCTCAGTTTCTTCACCGCCTAGGTAGTGGTCTGGATGCCTAGGCAGTGGGCTTGTTTCATATTTTAGCCTCCGAGCTTGTTTATTCACCGTAACTTTGTCCGCTTTTGGTTCGATCTCATCATTTTTATTCCAGTTTCCTATCTTTTTGCCTCACACACCTAATTTAATACAAAAAACTAAAAACTAATTAAAACATAATAAAAATACTATATAAACACTTGAAACTAACTTAATTCAGTTTGGAAATACGTAGGTTGATCACACCTATCTATATGGCTTCCATAGATAAGGCGTAGTCAACAACTTCCTATTTCATAGTTGAGCCTTTTTCACAAAAATCCCCTATAGAAAGAGAATCTGTAATAGTATGCTCTAATAGATCCGGGTTCAAATTTTCATGAAAGAATTCCCTAACACATGAATCAACAACTTCCACTCGATTGCATGTTGGGTATTCATCTAGAAACTTCATTGTCTTGAAAATATTGAATTTCACTTCATCTTCATTCCCCCTCAATGTCAAGTTTCCATTGTGAACGTCAATCAACACCATTCCCGTGGCTAGAAAAAGTCTCCCAAGAATGATAGGAATCTCCCGATCCTCTTCCATTTCTAATACGACAAAGTCTACCGGAAATATGAACTTGGCCACCTTTACCAACACCTCTTAAATTATGCCCTTTGGATAGGTCAATGAGAAATCCTCCATTTAGAGAGAAATTATAGTCGAATTTGCATTACCAAGCCCCGACTTTCGATAAATGGATGATGGCATTAGATTGATGTTGGCTCCTTGATCACATAACGCTTTATCATAGTGAGATTTCCCAATAGTGCACGAAATTGTGACACTCCGGGGATCCTTTAATTTTTGAGGCAAATTTATTTAAAATATCACACTACATTCCTCCGTTAATTTGTCCGTCTCATATTCCTCCAACTTTTTCTTCTTCGTCATAATATCCTTCAAGAACTTTCCATAATTGAGCAATTATTCCAAGGGATCCGCAAACTGTATGTTGATATGATTTTTCTTGAAGATGTCAAGAAATTTAGCAAATTGGGAATCCAACTTCTTCTTCTGGAACCATTGTGGATTTGGTAAAGGTGTAGTGAGTATCGGTGGATTGTCCGGAAGTAAGATTCTTCTCCGAATCACCCTTTGTGCAGCCTTCTTCTCTTCAATCGGTATGGATTCTTTTTTCTTCTCAATTTTCTCTTCCTCTTTCTCCTCAACTTCCTTTTCAACTTTCTCTTCAACTTTCTCCTTTCGCTCATCCTTTTCAACATCAATTTTCTCTCTCGGGATCTACATCTATTGGCTTACTTGCTTCTACTTCCTTTCCGCTCCTCAAGGTAATTACTTTACACTTCCTCGGGTTAGTTTTCATATTACTTGGAAACTTCCCCTGGGTTTGCTCTGGATAGCACTAGCAAGTTGGCCAATTTGAGTTTCTAATGACTTCACAGTTGTATTTGTGTTGGTTCACGTTGTCTCAATATTGTCTAGCCTCATCTCGTGTTTGTTAAGTCGGTTATGCGTTTCTTACATAATGGTTTGAGTTTCTTTCATGAATGAGCCAAACATGTCTTCCAACAGCGGCTTATAGATTTACTCTAGATTTTGTTGCATTGGACAATTTTGTTGCATAGATTGGTATCCTTGAGATTGTGATCTGTATCCAGGAGGAGGTCGTAATGTGTTCTGATTATTCGCATAAGAAATGTTCTCATGATTGCTAATTCTAGGGTAATAATGACTCGGAATATTGTTGGCATGCCTAAAGTTGTAGGCCCGATTGTTGACAAAATGACACTCTTCAAACTCGCTATCCACTCCTGGTTGCGAACTACTTGCAATATTTTCCACTTCACGACTCGATGAACCAGCAGTTGTTGTGGCATATGATCATCACCTCCATCAGCCATGGTTTGAGATCGGTTTCTTCTCTCTCTCTTTAGTCTCCTCAATGCATGTTCGATCTCAGGATCAAGAGTTAAGAATTCCAAACTCCAACTTCTTCGCATACACTGCTTGTGATCACAATGAAAACAATTTTAACAAAAAATGAAAACAAAATAAAACAAAAAAGGAATGTCAAGATTAATATTTCACTACTTGGTAGTAATATCAACCAAATCACTATTCAAGATCCTCGGCAACGGCGCCAAAAACTTGTTCGCAATATTTTCATGCTTGATTTTAGTCGTAAGTGCACAAGGTCAAGTTTTAATATGGTGGATTTTAAGATCGAGTGTCATCCTCTGGGATTTGTCGAGCGATTAGATAAGTACTATAATTGGCATTGTTTAATATTATCTAGACGGTTCAAGAATTATTTTGAGTCTGCTAATCGAAAACTAATTAAACCTAAACAACTTTGGATTAAATCCACTAAAATGGATTACCTAGGGATTAATTTCGCTCACTAATACATGTTTAATTTCGTTTAGTTTACAATAATGGTGTTTATCCTATCCGACATTCTAGGTATCGTAAACTCGCTCACTACCTCTCCCAAGTGTAAAGTGAGCGAATATGTACCTCGTATCAATGTCTATATCCTTATATAACATCTAAACAAGTACATGAGTCTTCACCCAACCTCACGGATTGCACACGATCTAATAATCTCCCAATTTGTTAGACCGTTGCATTGTGTTTAACCCAAGTCCGAATCCAGGGTTACCTCTCCTGAGTGTCAAATCCCATATTCTCAAACCAACCCTAATACCATACAAAGCATATCAAGGATTCAATAAAATGGTAAACACAATCGGATTAAGATAAACAACCATTATTGAAACATATATTCAATCAAACATGCATATACATGAACTAATCAATCCCTAGATAATATCTACTTAGCCAACCATGGTCACAACCAAATAAACAATAAAACAAGAGAATAAATTTATTATTTAGGATACAAAATTTAAATACAAAGAAGAAAACAAGGATATAATAGAAAATCTGGAGAGTGAAGTGTTCCACTTCTGCTAAAATCGTTTCGAAATCGTTTTCCTCTTTTTCCAAATAAGCTCTCCTCTTCTAGGTCTAAATATTTTCTATTAAACAAGTGTATAAATGTTTTCACGAAAGGTAGGAAGGGTCTATACGAGACAAGGCCGAAAATATCCTAAAAATATCAAAGATAGGTGGCTGATTGATCATCGTAGTGGTGGGCGTCATCGCTGTAACGATGGTTCCTCAGTGGGCATTATGCCTTTCCATCTTAGTAGCGGTAAGGGCCATTGCTGCAGCGGTGGTTGGGAAGAATGCTACTGATGCTTTCACCGCTGCAGCGATAAAGGCTATCGCTGCAACTGTCAAGGGTCAGTAGCCCGTGACGCTGGCGCTACAACGACGGGGCTCACCGCTGCAGCAATGAGGCTACATTTCTTGTTCTTTGATCGTTTTCAACGTTTTCCCACCAATTTCCTATCGATTTGCTTGATTATCAACCGTTTACGTCCCTATACCTAATTTACATAAAAAGGAATATAAACAGTTTAAAAAATTACAAAAACACTTGAAAACTACCAAATTCGTCTTGGAAATAGATAGGTATTTTCAACCTATCAGCAATAATCCTAATCAACTTACCAAGAGAATGAGTGATACATTTGTTATTAGGAATATAGGTAAGATTTCCTATTTCCTATGCTTAGAGATTGAATACAATGCAACTTGGCTCATCGAACATCAAAGCAAGTATGGCACTGATATTCTTAACAGGGTAGGTATGTCAAGTTTCAAACCATGTGTTGATCCTGAGGTTTTGATGGATAATTAAGGGTTCATATTTTTTATGGAACTAATGTGTTTGTTGAGTGTTTCAGTATAAGAGTTCCAATTAAAGATTGAATCATGAAGAAATTATCAAGGATGCGAAGATGGACGTTGAAGAAATGAAGAGTATTAAAGATTTCGAAGAAATTAGGTGAAAACAACTCAAATACTCTTATACTCTTAATGTATCCCGAATTAGGATCACACACGACAGAAATTAATGAACTATATTTCTGTGTTTTTAATTTGATAAAGTTTAGGATCCTAATTAGTGTTCAAATATTAGCTCTACTGTGAAATTGAAAAAATGAAAATTGACCTAAGTGAGATTAGTGTTTAAAATTGAATATTAGTGTCAATTGTGTTAATCGAGAAAAGCAATCGGTTAACAGGATGAAACGATGAAGTTTGAAGTTGAAATAAGTTGAGAAAGAGAGCTTCCAGCATTGTTCCATCAACTGACCAGAAGAGGTTCGCTCAACCGAGTGGCTATAGGCTAGAAAATAGTAACTCTCTGAATTAATCGGTCAACTGACCAAGAGAGATTGGTCAACCGATTAATAAAGTGAAACTCTTTGAATAGATCGGTCAACTAGCCATGTCTTGATTTTGGCTTAGAAATGTAACCTGAATCAATCCGTTAACTGACCGAGAGGTATTTGGTTAACCGACTACCTTTGGAGGTTTGACTTGTGTCACACGCTGTATCGTTCGGTCAATTGACTAGGAATGGATTAGTCAACCGACTATGTTGGTTGAGATTTCATGCCATATCTCTTGTGGTGTAATTGATACTGATTTAGTTAGAACCTTATTTAGTAAATGTGCTACGATCATTAAGGCATATACTTGAAATGAAATGGGTAAATCAGTGTGACTCTTCATTGATTGGAAAATATATAATAGGGTCCAATTTTATCTTTTTGTTACACAATTTAAATGTGGAGTAGTAGAAGGAGTCTAGTGAGAAAGTACAACATTTAATTTGAGATAACCTAAAAATTATTTGGAAAAGTATTCCCTGTCTTGATCTTATAAAAATGACTTAATACTTTTTTCTGTTTATTTCTCTACTTTTGAATTCTTTTAACATTTCAAAAGAATTTGACTTGTGTTTCAAAATATACATAAACCCATACCTAGAGTGATCACCGGTAAAGTTAATGAAGTATAAAAATCATCATCGATGTGTAGATCTCATGGGCCCACACAAATCTATATGTGCCAGGCCCAATATGTTACCATTCATTTTCCAATGCTGAACAAATGATGATTTAGTTATCTTACCCATAAAATAAGATTCACAAGTTACTAATAGATCCAAGAAAAAGGGGCTCAAATCTTTAACCATCTTGTAAATTTGCTTCTCACTAATATGGCCATGTTTGAGATGCCATAAGTAAGTTGGATTTTCATTTCTTAATCTATTCTTTTGTATACTTTAATTTTCTATTTATTTTATTTCATAAGTGTTTAAATGATGCAAATTGTTAAAAAAACAATTGAATATACATTTTTTTTGAAAGGGAACATAAATAATATTCCTAAAATATAGTAGACATACAAAACAATCTCTTAAATTTGAACAATATTGTTGATCCTAAAATTTTAATGGACAATTAAGTGTTGACATTTTTTGTGGAAGTAATACATTTGTTGAGTGTTTGTGTTTTAGTTTAAAAGAGTTCCATTCAAGATCAAATCATGAAGTAATTATGAAGGATGCATTGATGATATTGTCATGAGGAAATTGAGAAGGATGCTAAAGAAACTAACAAATAGATGAACATTAAGAGAATTGAAGATTCTGAAGATTCTAGGTCAACTCAATTCAATTGTACTCTTAATATTTCCCGATTAGGTTCATGCACAACACAAAATTGATTTATATTTATGTGGGTTTGAATTAGAGTCCTAATTAAGTCCAATTATGTGCACCAATGTGAAATTAAAGAAGAAATATTAACCTAAGCATTATTAGTATTTAAAATTGATTAATAGTGTCAATATTAGTTAACCGAGAAACAAAATCAGTTAAAATGTTCAAAATGTCGAAGTATGGAGCTAAAATAAATTAAAGAAAAGTAGTTTTAGCATTGAGCGGTCAATCGACCAGGGAGGTTCGGTCAATCGATGGAAGTGGGTTGGGAATTGTAAAACTCTCTGAATCAATCAGTCGATTGACCATGAAGGATCAGTCAACTGACCAAGGGTGGGAAATAAGCCTGGGGAGCATCTTGAATTGATCGGTTAACCGACCCATAGGGGATTTGTCAATCGACCATATTTGATAAATTGTCTTGGACTACAACCTAAAAAGATTAGTCGACCGACGGGGTGTTAGTCAGTTAACCGATGAGACTGTTTCATATTTTCAGGCTTTTGTTGACTATATCTTTTAGTAGCCGTTACTAGCCATTTTTTGGCTAATATCTTGGAGATATTCTAGGGATTTGAATATATTATACATATATCATTAGTAGTTAATTATCCCTATAGACATGGTTTATATACTTTGATTATTTCTCAAATTGATATACTTAATTCTTTCTATCCTATCTAATTGATATTGAGAAATATTTGAGGAATTAAATTGAATGTTTTAAAAGATATAATTGAGTGAATTGAACCAGGATTGAGTCATAATGATGTAATGGGTCTATAAGTGCAATTAATTGTCATGATATGGGGAACTAGCCATTGGAGGGCTTGTTTCAATTCCATATAACTAGACTCACGTTTTTAAGATTCCAATAATCCCAATTAATCAAATTTCAAGAGTTATTCAATTCCTGAGCTTTCTGAGAGTGATCATTCTGAATTCATAATGAGTGTATTGTGAGATTATTCTTGAGAAAATTTATTGTGGATTATTGCTATTATCGATTTGGAGTTTCATTGCTATTCATTCTTTATTCATTCGGTGGATTCCTAGTGAGATCGTTCTAAGTCTTTACTCTTAATTGTTGTTTACTACTTGAAATATTGATATTTGAAATCTTTTTTCTGAACTTTAAATTGATTGAAAATTTTTGAAACGATTTCTTGTGAAAATTTGATTACGTGCTAAAATATGTGCTACCCATTTTTATTAAAATCAGATTTTGAAATTCTCACTTTATTTCTATCATTAGTTTCGGGACATTAATTGAGTTAAATTAAATTGAGGTGGTAGAAGCTCCGAGTGAGAAAAATACTCATCAATTTGTGTAATTGGTGAGTTGTGTACGGGTTAGATACTGTTGGGAGTATCTAGTCAAGGGTAGCTGGGTTTCAATCTCTTCCAGTAAAGAGATTGAGGTCGGATCTTTACCTAAGTACAAAAAGTTTAGGTTACTCTTTTCCCGTGAAAAGACATAGGTGTTAATTCTTTTTGAATAAAATTAGATTATGAGTAAATTTGTAAAGGTTCCATCCTTACCTAGGAAAATGATACATGTAGTGATTGAGAGGCTTGATTCTTAGCTTAAGGTATAAAAAGAATTAGGTTTGATCCTTAGCTTGTGAAAGGATTAGGTTAGTCTTGAGCTTGAAAAAAGATAAGGTTATATTCTTGATCTTGAAAAAAAGAATTGTAGAAGTTGATTCTGAACCTGTGAAAAAAATCTTTGTGTAAAGGTATGGCTCCTACCTATTTAAAGGAATCTTTGTGGTTTAGTAGGTGTGAATCGCCATGGGGCTCGGAGGACTGGATTAGCCAAAAATAGCTTGGTGAACTAAGATATATCGTAGTATTCTGTATTAGTATTTTCTTTATTTTCTATTGTTTGGGTGTACACTTAGATTTGAACACTTATCTGTTGCATTATAAAGATAATAATTAATTTAGGATAAAATAAGTCATTTGAATTTTGAAGTGTTATTATTTGGTAATTTTTTATTACTACCCAATTCACCTCCCTCTTGGATAGCTCACTAGGCCAACAAATATGACTAGGTAAAGTCCAAGTAAAAATTTCTCACGGCTAATGGAACAAATCTTGGTCCATTTTTTGATTGTAGTAGGATGACCCCATCCATTATGAGCTATGAACCTTTATAATTTTTCAAGGCCCTGTTAGTGGTCCCCTACATGTCAATAAGTCTTGGAAAGGTTAATTCTCGTTTGTTCATAATAAAGTTCACTACAAACTGATCACATGTATCAGAAAGCGATTGGATAACTAAGTCTACAACTAGGTTAAGGTCCAAAGCTGACCCCAACCTTTTCAATTTCTCAACCCATCTTGTCATCTTAAGGAAGTGGTCTCTACCGGATGAAATGTTGGCATCTTGGCCTTGAGAAGCTCATTTGAGACGTTAAACCTCTTAGTACTGTAGACACTGTATTTTCTCCTACCAATTTAGTATCGGATTGAAAACACAAGTTCGGGTAAACTTTAAACTGATGTTTAAAGGGAACAAATTTCTACCTTAGATTACATTGGATACTACAAAAAGCAATAAAAAAAATACTAGAAAGCATAAAATGGTCAATTTTATTAAATTCAGTATAAGTAAAAGTTTTGGGTCAACCTTGAAATTCCTAAAGTTAGGGTGGACTAAAATGACATTTTTAAAGGCTAATTTTCATGAAATCACTTTTAATATGAATAAAAATTTGTTATTACCCTTTAAATTAAGGAAATTTAACTAGTTAACCTTATTTCCCGTTTTGACCCCTAATTAAACCAAAGAAACTACCATGACAAATCTAGTTACCAAAAGTAACTAATGCTAAAGACAAGGTTAAAACTCTACCAAACCGAATGTCATCATGACAAACATTTAAGGCCCATCATATGAAGGCCACATCATATATTAAATGACTCATTAATGAGCATTAAATATTGGGATCTTTTCAATATCTTTCCATCAAAATATATAGGATGGAAACCTAGTTACTTGAAAGTAACTAACGGTTACAAAACTAACCGGTTCGATTTTCCATCACAACATGCAATAAATGATCCATAAAGTCAATGTCACATCATGTATTTAATTCTTAAAACAATCCATAAAGACTAGATTCAAAGAATGAATACATTTTGATAAAAATATCTTAAGAAAACTTAGTTACTTAAAAAATAACTAAACGGTTACAAAACTAACTGGATCAATTCCCATCCCATCAAAGGCATCAAATTCCCATCAAATAAAATATCAAACAAAGCATTAAATACCAAATTGACATGTAGATACAACATTCATTGAACATCAAAGGGTATTTAATGCAAGTAACCGAATTACTTCTAGTAACTAGTACTTAGCAAGCAAACCAAACCAAAAAATATCACATCAATCATTAAATGACCCATGTGCCAACCAGTGATGACCAAGGATGAGTAATGATTGGTAATCATTAGCAATCATTACATAGATATTTTGAAGATTGTATAATCATTACAAAATCTAATGATTACATAGAGAGTCTTAGTAAATCTTAAAGATTTGGCTCTAACCATGAAAGTGAGAGACATCAAAGGGTTAAACCTAGACAAAATACCACCTAAGGAAGAGGATGGGTAGGCCTATGCATTGGGTAATGTGCAGGCTTCTTGAACCTATAAATAGGCAGCCTGTTTTTTCATTCCAAAGGGCTTGAACCAAGACTTTCTCTTTCTAGTCTTGAAATTATCTCTTGGGTCTAGGAAATACTCAAGATTTCTACTTCATAAACAATATAAAATATTGTCAAAAAGGTTTCAAAAAGATGTTTTTGAGATTCTTAGAACAAGATCTCAAGAAGTTGTTGAGGAACGATCAAGAACAACCTAGAAGATCAAAGAAGGAGAGGTAGAAAAACACTTCGGGAAAGACTAATCCCCTAAGTTTGGAAAATTCTATTAAACCACTCTTTGATTTGTTTTAATATCATCATATTGCTTGTATATAGAGTATTTGGTTAGTTCTTTGATGCATAAATCATATACATAGTGTGTATATATATATATAAAACATATAAAGAACATCAAGTTCATATCAAGAACATTCCAAGAACATCAAGAACACCATGAGTTGTGCATAAAATCTTTGATTATCTCAAGAAAAGATGAAACTAAACTCCAATGAACTCAAAACGAACTTCCGACAAAGCACTACTAACTATTGATTTTTATTTTTCCGCAATAGTTTAGATCACAGTCTACCAGTAAGTCACAGGCTTGTGAACTGGCACAATACACACACACACACACACACACACTCACACACACACATACTACTCGGTTGACATCATTGTGGCTAAAATTCATAATAAAGGGAACGCCTCTATCCCTTCAAGGATAAGTGTACACCTTCTTCAAAAATATTTCCATTTTCTTAGTTATGAGTAGGAATAGCACATATACGATATATTTTATTTTCTTTATGAACTAATAACCTCAACCAAAACATTAAACTTGCCTAAGTAGGTGAATTCGGTTGGAGTGTTCTTGACAAAATCAAATTTGTATATCCATTTATCATCGGTGCAATTCATGTCCTTATCTCATAAAAAATAAAAATAAAAAGCAAAATAGAAAGTCATCTCGAGATGAACTACGTATTGACCTAATTCCCAGCTACATGAGATATGTAGGCAACCCATACACAGGTTCAGTCACTTGTTTAAACAAAATCAACTTTGAAGTGGTGAACTATGTTTCGACCTGACTACTGGTACGATATTCAATAAAAAATATATAAAATATTCTCATTTAATCTGCTTTATCTATTGTTGTTGATAGATAGTAAATTTTTCTTGTTTCTTTACATAAGAAATACATAAAAAGACAAAAACATAAAAAATGGGAATTATTGTGTTAAACAAAACAAAAGGAAGTTACTTGGACTTTTTTTAAACACGAACATCTTGGTAGACTTAGGTATTATCTTCGAACAGTTGTTTTGGGGTGCCTAACACATTCCCTGAGCAAAACCGACCCACGAACTTTAAAGAAATCTCTGGTAAAAGACCAACTATTTTCAAGTCAAAACTTGGGCCATTTAAAAAAAATGATTTTCTAAAATCTCAGTCACCTAGCACACTATTTAACCCAATGCTAGCTGGCGACTCTATTTTCTACATAAACCCTAGCCCAAAGAATGTTTTAAAACAGACGCCTAGAAAAGCCCCTGAAACAAGTTTTAAAAAATGAATGGATTTTTTAGGAATTTGAGAGAAACAGAACGAAATCTTGTTTTTCCCTTCTTCTCGTTCTCTACTTCCTCTGCTTCCAAAAATCCGAGGTGCATCAGCTAACGATCCTGCTGGAGACTTTTGAGTGTTGTAGACACCATATTTTGTCCCGCCCATTCAGTATCGAATTAATTAAAAGTTCAGATAAATTTTAAACTTAGGATTAAATGGAATGAATTTATACTTTGGATCATACTGTGAAATACATAAAAACACCAAAAAACATAAGAAAACACAAAACTGTTAAATTAGATTGAGTTAAGCTAAGTAAAAGTTTTGGGTTAACCTTGAAACTCCTACAAATTAAGGAGGTATAAAATGTCATTATTAAAGATTTATTTTCATTAAATCACTTTTAGTATGAATATAAATTAGCCACTACCCTTCAAGTATAGGATATTTCAACAATTTACCTCGGTTACCTACTTTGACCCTAAAACATTTACTATCACTGGTTTCGTCGGTTCAACACCAAAAATATTTGTTTAAATTATGCATATTAAATTAAAATACTATCAAGAAACAATCCAAAAGATCAATGATCAAGGCATGAAAATGTCATGACTAACCCTAAATTACCAAAGTGATTAAGGATTTGAACTTAGTTTGGAATTACACAAACCAAAGTTGTCTTGACAAACCACAAAGGCCCATAAAATAAAAGGCCCAAACCATCATTAAATGACTCAAAAATTAGCATTGAAGTAACCAAGAATCCCCTATATATTCTCTACACAAAATATCATAGATAGAAATCAAATAATTTAGGAGGTAACTAACTGTTATCGAAACTAAACCGATTCAGATCGCCCCCTAGGCAATGTATTTAATGTGCATTAAATTCCCATACCATCAAGAATTAAATTCTTGGGATTACATTGATAGGACATATTCAAGGGATATAGATATTTTGATCAAAATATCATAGGTTTAACCGAAATCCTTGAATGTGACTACTTGTTATCGAAACCAGACCAATCTGGTTTACCTCCTAACAAAGGAATTTAATTGTCATTAAATTCCTATCCCATAAAGAATTTATTTATTTGGGTGACATGTATGGGAAGGATTCAAAGAACCTAGATATTTTCGTCAAAATATCTTAGGGTTAACTAGAAGCCTTGAAATCTAACTATCGGTTACAAGGCAACCTAACGCGATTTGATTCAAATCCAACCAAATTGAAGTCCATTACATCATGAGTCATCATCAAACATTAAATGCAGAGTGACTCATCAATACTATGTTTAATGCACCTTGGAAACATTAATGGCAACCAAACCAAAATAGTGAAACTAACAGTTACTTAGCCCCTAAACCGAATCGGAAGTGTCACTTCATGGCATTAATGCACTCTCGTGCAATCAATCATGTTCAAGATGATGTAATGATTTAAAATTATTTCAAATCATTACTAATGATTGTTAATCATTAAAAAAAATAATCTTGGATCGATTTGGTAATCATTACCAAATCTTAGAGAATCTTCCACAATCTATTAAATTCGTACAAAACAATTCAAGATCAAGACAAGAGGACATGTCCCCTAGGACAAACATACCCTAATCAAGGGACTGGAATAGCCTATACATGGATGAATGCGCAGGCCCCTGGCCTATAAATACAGGGTGCTGGTTCTCATTTTTTTCAAGTCCTGGAACCCTAAATTCTCTCTCTAAGCTCGAGAAACACTCTCAGGTCCTAGGATTTCCCATAATTTCTCTTAAATCACACTTTATTATTCTATTAAAATTTAGTATCGGAGGGCGTTCTAGAAGTTCTTGGAGCAAAAACTTAAGAATTTAACAGCAAGCAATCGAGTTCAAGCTAAGAAGATCAAGAAGGAGAGGAAGGTATTTGTTCAGGGAAATACCACTCCCTTAAACTAGGTATGTTTCTTTAATTTCCTTCAATCTTGTCTTAAATTCATATATATTGCTTGTATATAGCATAATCATGTGGTTACTATGCTTTAATTTCATGTATATGACACATATAACCCATAATGAACCAAAAAAATGTTTAATTTTTGTTATAATCATCAAACCATGTCCAAATCATATAAAATCATCTCAATAACATCCAAGAACATATAAGGACCTAAATCATCCAAGAACATGTGAGGATCCAAACAAAACATATATTACACCATGAGTTGTGCATAGTCTCTACGATTATTTCATGAATGCTTCAAGCCTAACTCTTACCAACTATTAATGCAACCATGTAACTATTAATAAATTGATGTACTTTATGTTAAATGTCAAGATCATAGCCTAACACTAAGGTTGCGTTTGGGTAAGGGATTTGACAAATCCAAAGGATTTGTCAAATGAAGGGATTTTAAAATTTTGGATTTTGAAATCCCTTCATTTCACAAATTCTTTGTTTGGATAATTATTTGAACCGAAGTATTTAAACGTGTAATTTATAATTCTCTTGTTTGGATGGATAAAATATTTGTAAACAGTATTTGTTCTAATCCTAAATTTCAACAATAAATTTATGGGAACAAAATAAAATTATTAGAACAATTTTATTAAAATTAAAATACAAACCTAAAAAACAAACAACATACAAATATCACTATAGGAAAATATAGCCATAGTTTTTTTTTTTTTTTTTTTTTTTTTCTCACTTCTGGGCACATTAAAATAATAATAATAATAATAATAATAATATATATATATAAAAAAAAAAAACAAGAACAGAGCTTGAAGAAGGAAATCACAAAGACGCACGACGAAGAAGGAGATCCAGTAGTCGCGAAGCTCCATTGTGAACCCTAATCGTCGATTGCGAACCCTTACCCAGGAATCGGAATCAAAACGTAATTGCAAACCCTAGTCGGAATCAAACGAAATCGACAAAGAAGGAAATCACGACGAAGAAGGAGATCGACGAAGAAGCACGACAAAGAAGAAAATCACGAAATTGACGAAGAAGGAAATCGCGGAGAAGCACGACGAAGAAGGAAATCACGACAGTCGTCGTCTCGAGTGCCGGTGGTCGTCGTCAGCGCCGGTGGTCGTCGTCAGTGCCGGTGGTCATCTCGAGCACCAGTGGTCGCTGCGAATCACCGAACGTCAGGTAGGAAGTCTGTTCTTCGCGAGGTCTGAAGGCTGTCAATTGATTTTGTAAATCCTTTGCTTGAGTGGATTTCTCAAATTCTACCTCTCCCAAATGAATTTGTAAATCCTTTATTTCACTCAAAAAAGAATTTCATAAATCCTTTCTCCTATTACCCAAACAAGGGATTTGTCAAAAGTGGATTTCAAAATCCCCTAACCAATTGAAATCCTTCCTACAAATCCTTCATCCAAACACAACCTAAATCTTCAGGCTAGTGGACTAGTACCATATATATATATATATGTGTGTGTGTGTGTGTGTGTGTGTGTGTGTGAGCGTGTGTGTATGTGTGTATATATATACATATGTACTACATCGACAGACTCTTGTGGCTAAAAATTCAGGATAAAGGGAGGGCCTCTATTCCTTCTGGGATATGTGTGATTCTTCTTCAGAAACCTTCCTGTTTTTCTTAGTTATGACTAGGACTGACATATATATATGGTATTTCTTTTCTTTTTCAACTAACAACTCACATACTAACACTGACTAACAAAACCAAATGAGTTCGGTTAAGGTATTCTTTACAAAATCAAAGAGGTCATATACATATCATGTTGTGATTCATGTTTTGTTTAATAGCTAAAATCAACTAAAATCACCTAGTTTTCACCTTACAAAAACAAACTATGTGATTACCTGATTCTTATTAATCTGAGATACGTAGGCAACCCACGTATGGGTTCGATCACATATCCAAATAATTTAGTTTTAGTTTGCATACTGGAACCACATGTAGACCTAATTCTTTGTGAAAACAAGGATATGTAGGCAACCTTTTAAGGTTTGGTCGTTTTATATTTTTGTATATTATATACTGTTATTGGGTTGTCGTTGCCTAGATTAGTATAGTTTTCTACTTTCATTACATTAAAAAAAGAATTATTTTCCTTTGTAGCTGCATAACATATAGTAAGCCTTTACTACTTTAATTATGTCAAAGTACATAGAAAAGAGAAAAACTTTTTTAAAATAGAGAATTGTTTTGTTAAATAAACCAAATAAAATTACTTGGAGTTTTTTTAATAGGGAATATTTATTTAGACCAACGTATCATTTACGGAAGGGGGTCTTGGGGTGCCTAAAATCTTCCCCCAGTATAACTGACCCTCAAACTTTAAGAAATCTCTGGTACATGACCTTTACGAGTCAAAACATGGGCCATTTTTTAAACAAAAAATGAATTTCTAAAACCCCGGTGACCTAGCACACCATATAACCCAATGCTAGGTGGCGATTCCGCTTTCAACATAAAATCTCGGCCGAAGAAGTTTCTTAAAAATGACGCCTAGAAAAGCCCTTGAAAAATCATTTTCAAAATGAACGGATTTAGATGACTTAGAGAGGGAGGAATGAAACTTATTTCATTTTCTTCCCAATCTTTACTTCTTCTCTTATCAAAATCTGGGGTGCGTCAATTGGAAACTCCTCTGGGGACCATTACAGGGTCAAGTCTAGTAGGAGTTTAAATTTATATTCATAATTAAATAAATCCCTAGAAATACGTCTTTGATTTTTAAACATAAATAATTCCCTTCCAAAAATAATAAGTAGTAATAAATAATAATAAAGTGAACAAAAAATAAAAAATAATAATGATAATAGCAATAATAATAATAGTAATAGTAGTAGTAGTAGTAGTAGTAGTAGTAGTAATAATAATAATAATAATAAAATAAACAATAAAAAAAATTGAAATACTCCATTTATTTATTGTCTTTATTTTATTGTCTTTCAATACAACATTTAAATTACTGTCTTAAATTTTTGCATTTCATTTCTGTATATTTTCTCCAACGCATGAGCACTCACTTTGCATTGTATATCATGATGAAAAACACAAGTTGTAACCTTCTTAGGGATAGAGAGGCTGGTAGTAGGGGGAAGTAGGCGAGGTCATGACGCCGATCTAAGCTCCAAAAACCCTTAAGATAGAAAGATGAGTTAGTATAAGTAAGGCTTGGTGGGTTTCTCCCCCGAGATCCGGCTACGAAACTCGTCTCGCTCGGACTACCAATAAACAATGGATGCTCCCCAAGGAGGAAACCAAAAATTTGAATGTCTAGGAACCGAAGCTTTCTAGGATGCGCTAGAAGAAAAGCCATAAGCTCATATAGTGAGCCTAGGATAGAGGATAACCAAAACCCTGCTGTACTTAGGACACTTATCTTGGAGAGAGATTTTGTTTTTATCTTCTATACAGTTATTTACATAATTGTAAAACTAAGTGAACAAACCAAAATTTCTAGGTTAAATAGGGGTAGAATAATGAACGTAAGAGTTCTTGTTCTTTCCCACTCATTGCTAGCTTGCTCAACATCGAAAAACTTTTTCAAAATTTAAAATACGAAGCAAGGTATAGGAAAGAACAAGAATCCTTATTTCACATAATACAATAAACCATCAAATACAAACATCAAATTATAAATACTAATTTCATATGTAATAATCCACTTAAAACTTACTCTAATAAAATGACCATTACCTTCACCTTTAAATAAACAAAAAAGTCCACCTCAGATAAACTTCTAAAAATAACCTTTGCTGCACAACTATCCTAAAGCTCGTACGCTAGAGATATTAAGATGGTCTCAACTTCACGTTACCCAGCCAAGATACAAGAGACAGTAATTGCCTCGAAGAAATCAGCAAACGAAAAGAACCCCGCACCGCTTCTAAGAAAAATTAAGAACCTGTATCTCCACCAAGGACTTACGAAGACAACTCCTCTGGCTTTATAGCATAAATATGCCTTATAATAACTTTGATAACCTAGGAGTTTGGAGAAATGACCCCAAACCCCTACATAGAGAATGGATTACCTTGAAAAACTATGAAAAAGCTTATTGGGTAACCTATTCGGAGCCGATGAAGCAAGTCGACAAATCTGTTGTCAAACGGGAAGAGGAGTATGAAGATAATGCCAACGATAGAAAAGACTTAGGAAATGAGTAACCTTTGACATGAAACCGATGACTGATGCACTGGCTTATCAATAGTCTGAAGAAAAAGTCCCTAAACAAGATATAGACTAGGGAGAACTATCCAAAATATGGGATCAAATCAATAGCATGTGTCACACCCCACCTCGGACACCCATCATCCTGGGGCCGGCGTGACGTTGACACGATATCACCTGAACGTCAACCCAATCTAAACCACTAAAGTCGACATGTATATACATACATACTTTCATTTGGGGACACACTCATCCTTACAAACTTATAATAACAATAAAGATAAAACAACTAAGAACCTCTCATAGGTTCACCTCTGACAGCTCGTCTCAAAATACTCCCATATGATTCTATCGCATGACACGCATAACTCTAACTAGTGCCAGTAGGGGACCGACTCATAAATTTGCTCCACTTGCGAGTGTAGTGCCTTCTTAGTAAAAATATTTTATAATAATAAATCATTCTACGACATCTAAATGGATCAAGCATAAGTATATAAACACCACATAGCTCGTAAAATCTGCAGTATATAAGCAGTGGAAATAAAGCGATATAAATAAGTTCCATCCACATCCATCTAGTATAAAATCATACCAATCACCATAATAAATAATAAATCACCCAATATAAGTAAAACACCACATCTCAAACACACATCTCAAACCACCACTCCACCACAACACACACTGACTAGCCATAGTGATCGTTTTAACCACAAGATCGGGAGTTGCAACGGTACCGTACCACCCATAGGATTTGCCTTCCTAATGAACACCCATCACTCCGTCGAAGCGGATAATTACTACGCAGTATAAACGTTTAACATCACTCTACCGAAACAGATAAACATCACTCCGCTGAAGCGGATAACATCACTCCGCTGAAACGAATAAATACTATGGCATCGTCAAATCAATAACATCGTCAAATCAATACCATCACTCTGCCGAAGTAGATAATCATCACTCTGCCGAAGGAGATAAATACTATAATATCGTCAAATCAATAACGTCATCATCAAATCACAAATCAATAACATCGTCTAATCAACATCGTCAAATCTCAAACATCACCCTATATTTCCAAAACCGATTTTTAATCTAAAATCATATTTTTCACTTTCTTTAAAAAAAAAAAAGTCTGATTTCACCAAAACCATTTTTTCACTCTTTATTTTTAGAAAATCAGATATTTTTCCACTATCTGTTTAAACCACCAAATCCAATGAAAATTATTCTCAACTTTCTTTCGAAAACTATCGTAATTTCATGAAAATCCATTTTTACTCACTCACCCCAAAATCTGCTTGATCCATATCGTCTATAAAATCATCTAGTCTCTGTTAGGCCATTTTACACGCATATATATGAAAATAATTTGGTAAGAAGACTGTACACTCACCTGATAATCCGCTCTCAAAAGCTCCACCGACTATCCGCCACTAATCCTCCAGTAAATGTGAACCTATTTGTGACATGGTCTATATTATAGAGAAAATACCCTAATCATGCAATGCAAGCCCTACGTTCATTAATGTCCTATTCCCCATATTTTATTTATAACAATTATTATTCGGTAAATTTCATTCCGTTAAAAATTACTACATAAAATTTAGTAATACGAACGGTCCTAAATTTATTAGTCTGGTTAAAACATTTCGATGCTAGAATTTAATTTAATAAACTAAAATAAACTTAACGAAAAATGTTACCCGTTCCGAATCGTTCACGGGCTGCGAGATGGATTTTGGATTTTATTGGGGTTGTTTGTGTAATTTTTTTTTCTTCTTCCTTTCTTTTCCCTGCTTCTTCTTCCCGTTTCTGCGTCTGGTTCCGTCCCGCTTCAACCGCCGATGAAGAGATCTCGCCACCGATCAAATCTCGCCGCCCCACCATCTCTTTCTCTCTCCGACAACCTTCCGTCGGCTATCAATACACACGCCCCCACAGCAGCAGAACAGAGCACCCTCCCCCCACACACCGTCGGATGAACATGACACACATGCACACTCGCTAGAGGGAGAACGATGATTACACCTATACCTATGCAACATTGATGACACATCCGCACACACATTAGTTGTGATGACACACACTCGATCGTCGACGATTGACGACCGACGACCGAATGGAAACACTCACCGCTGGCACTAAACGGACCTTCTCCTCTTACTCTCTTTCTTGTTGCGTTTTAGCCACCCAACAATGATACACCCCCAAGATCATCGATCACACACCCCGCCGGACGACCGCTACAATCACCTCCACCGTCACCTTCCCTCGAACGATGTCAGCACGCACACAGCTACACACACATATGGCATTGGTCACATACACATTGTCAATGGAACACACCCCTATATGCGATCAACACGCCTACTCACAGCAGCGCACACAAAACACACGGCCAGACGACGGACAACCGAAACCCACAACGATCACCGACTACTCTCTCTCTAGACTTCTCTGGATTTCTCTTCTGATCTTTTTTCCCTAAAATGTACTATATGCATGTACATATATATGCATGCAAATAGTAGTCTAAAAATTGAATCTGAAAATGCCACGTCTCCCTCTTCCTCTCCATTTCCGGATTGTTCTCACGGCCACGCACATATATGTGTTTATGTGTATATTTATTTTTTTATATAATAACTATTATCTAATTACTCTTTCCCCCCCTAATTTCTCTAACTCTTTATTTTACATCCAATTCAACTTTTATGATTTTCTCAAATTGTAATTTTACCCCCAAAATTTTAATTTATTAACTTGAATGACAATTTGAATCCCAAGTTTAGAATAAGTGTTTCTAATTTTGAAATTTGACCCATAAACTTTTTAATTTTTAATTTTAATTAACATAATTTACTCCGAATTTTTCCAATTACTCTAAAATGCAATTAAATTAATATACGTGCTACAATTGAGGTCTTACAGCATAGGTCAAACTATTAAGAAAATAGGGGAGTCTATGCCTAGGTGCCAGTCAAGGAATGCAAATCTGTACCCAACCTCTATCGAAAAGAGGGCATACCCCAATCGTTGAACTTTTACCCATGCACCTCACTTTGCTAATACTTGAGCCTTTCAAGAGTGTAGAAATTTCACCGCACTTCTCGCTTCGCTCTCTCAGATATACCACCAATGCCTCATAGATAACCTGCTTACACCTCTTCCTCTCCACCTACCTAACCTACATTCTCCACAGTTCAACCCAAATGCCTTTTACGAGTATTATTCTAGAGGAATGGGTCATTATACCGATTAGGGATACTCTCTTCTGAACCATATTGAATACCTCATTCAGAATAGGGAAATCAACTTCAATAGAATCATGAAGTGAGCGAGGATAAGGAGGGTAGCAAGCTATAATGTATTTTTGTATTTATCTAGGTTTTTGCTTTTCTAAGCTTTCCTTAAGTAGGGAATTTTGGTGCTGAGATGATGTCCATAAGTGACTAAGGTTTAACCCTATGTTTATAAAGTACACTATTATCTACTTAAAGTTAACCTCAAATTTCCATTTCTAGCCTTGAACAGTTGACATGTCTATCATAATTTTATACACTATAGAAAGACTAAGGTTATGATCAATATGGTTTTAACATTTAAGTGGAACATAATCTAAAGTAGAATTAAAAGGAAAAGTCTTGTTACAAACAAACGATGATGATATATTAACAATAAAATCAGGGAAAGTTTGAAGGAAAACTTCAGAGCCCAATTGTGGAATCAATACACATGTTCTAACTGAGGAGTGTATGAGTAATCCTAAAGAAATACAGAAGCCCTCCTCAACCAGAATGAAGGAAGAAATATCCAAAAGATTTATGATGTGAAGAATGATAGATAAAGTCTTAGAGCCTAACCTTGCTATAGTAAAATTCTTGAAATATCGGGTAGTTGAACAAAGAAGGATCGACTAATGTACAATAAGATTTTATTTGGATATAACTGATTCATAAGCATGTGGAAAACCTACTTAAAATTAAAGTCAAAGGAACCTCATTAACGGAAAACAATCAAGACTGGAAGAAGACAATGAACCTTCATCAAGATAATACCTAATAATGGGAAAAGTAGCCCGGATAAGGGAAAAATCAATGAAGACCTCGAAACCGACTAAAAGTATGCATAATTCTCTAAAATGTAAAGTCTTGAAAGTATGTGTCAAGAGAAAGAACAATAATAAATAAAGTCTGGCCCCAGAAAGTTTCTAAACACTAAATGGTCGCACGAAAGTAGTCAGGTAGATCATGCTTTCTATATAATCCAAGTATTAAGTCGTACGGGTGTCTCAACACCTAGAGACTTGGGCTAATTAGACTGGGATTACTACCCAAAACTCGCTACATGGATTTTATAGAAAGTATGACTCCTCACCTGCTAGAGTGAAGAAAATAAAAGAAAATTCTCTCAACTACAAGGATAAAATAACATTTTTTAGTTGCCATTAACTAACTCCTATTATTCTATTACTTTTTTTCTCCATTTTCTGATTCATCTCAGGAAGGCCCATTTCGATTGCCCTCAACCCAAGATAGAAGAAGTGAAGTAGAGCCATCAAAGAAGCCTTGGGTAGCATATATGGGCTAGGTAATCCATATAATAATCTTAGAAAATTCAAATATTGAAACTTGATGGAATTGGACTAGGCGATTCTAGATATAAACTACTAAGGTGACTGTTCTAAATTTTTGTTAAAATTATACTTACCATATTCCAAATCATTTCCAGGTGTAAAAGATTATGATAGCAAACCAATTTTTGAACACTAGAATATAGAAATTAAAAACATACTGTAGTTAAATAATCCTGTAAGAGATAAAGAGGGATATATATAAAGGCATGATAAGGACAAATAATTCAAGACACTAACATCTAAACTAAAGGAAAGCTAGAAAAATAAAAGGGATAGAAATAAACATAAGACAATTTGCTACCCTTAGGATTGGAAAAACTAGATAAAAAAAGAAGAATAGTAAATATGTAAGAGAACATGGGTAAGAATAACTTTTTCTTTAATCTCTCTACGTCCTTTTTTCTCTTTCGTTTTTGGCATAAACCATTTTTTAGACCCTCTTTGTTTATCTCTCCATTCTCTGTCAAATCCTCCCGTGACTAGGGATACCTATAGAATGATGAATGATTAACCTGTAGGTCTTGGTGAGGATGACACTATGTCAAATCCTCCCGTAAAAAGAGAAACCTATAGGATGACGAACGATCAACCTATAAGTCTTGTTAAGGATGACAGATGATCAACCTTACCATGACTATATTATTATATTCCTAAAGGATGACGAATGATCAATCCTATAGGATATGGGGAAGATGACGAATGATGATTGACTACTAGTTGTGATTGTACCCAAAGGGTTTTCCTACATATCTCAAATTATCAAGAATCAAGCCATATGTAGTTCAAATAGATTAAGTAAATCTAGATTAGGTGGATTGATTTTGGGCAACTGCATATCTCAGACTTAACTAAGAATTAGGTTAAGTGTAGTTTGGAGACGTGGTTTAATTATTTTATGGAAATGGTTATTGGTTAGAGAAATGGATTCCTGGGTTGTCATATCAATACATCATTGAAAATCACCAAGAGAATTCACACGGGCAAAAACTCTCAGGGAAATTCGACACCTAGTGGAGTTTCTTTGTCACATCCCACTTGGGATTGCTTGACGAGGGCTAGAAAACTTTCAGGGGAAAATTTAACCTTAGATAAAATGTGCCCCAGTCGTAGATTGGGGCTTGATGATGCTTATTTACTTCCATGGATTATGGATTTTAGTTTTGAATTTTGAATCTTGCATTAATTGTGATTGGTGTGAGTATATATCAAGAAACTCTATGGAGAAATCTGATATAATATGCCACAGCTCTAGTTGGAGAAACTCTTATCACACAATCTCAACAGACAAACTGGATATCATGTGCCCCAACTCTAGTTGGGGAGAGTTCTATCATATAATCTCAATAGAGAAACAAGATATAATGTGCCCCAGCTCTTGTTGGGGCGCAGGACTATCTCTTGAGCATTCAGAGGATACGGCAAAACCCACATGGGTTGACCAAATATCCTTAATTGAGTGTGCGATTTTAATGTTTGATTTATTCTAGAAACCCTATTGGGTTGTTTATATCTATTGATATTGGTGTTTTTGGATAATGATCGTCGTATGACCGAAACCCACCTAGGTTATCTACACACACTAATTTTCTAAGTTAGGAATCTAGTAGAAATGTAGTTCGGCCCATGTTGTGCTATTTTCATATTTTTAATCGCACCTACAAAGGTTTCCTACGTATCTTGGTAATCTACCAAGAATCAGGTTGAGAAGTAGTTTGAGCATTGGCATCCTTTGTTGTTTATTTAACAAAAGGACTGAAAATCAGCTTCTTAGGCAAGTCAACGGACTTCTTAGGAGATGCGTCCTAATATAGGGTTGAGAGAATATTGTAATGCTGACACCTTGGTGATCTACCAAGGACAGGTCGAAGCGTAGTATCTTGGTGATCTACCAAGGATAATTCGAAGAGTAGCTTGATGGGGATGGATGAATTTCTTTTAGTGTGACGATTGAACGTATAAAGGTTTCACGTGTCCTGGTATTTACTAGGACTAAGGTCGACACCTAGTTCATCCTTGATTGGGGGGATTGATTTTGAAGTTGATATGATTACACCTTGATTGATTGGGGATTTTTAAGTTGACACGATTCAATCTTGATTAGTGGGGGATTTTACATCTGATATGGTTCAATCCCGGTTGATGGAGGACGTTAAAGTTTGATATGATTCAATCCCGATTGATGGGGAATTTTTATTTAATGGCGACCGAACTCATATTATGGGTTGCCTACGTATTTCAGATAATAGATAATCAGGTTATACGTAGTTCAACCTTAATTGAATGAAGGATTTTTAATGTTGATGATTGTACCTTAAAAACGTTTCCTATGCATCCCGGGCTTTGCCGAGAATTAGGTCAAAACATAGTTCACCACTTTTTGGTTGTCAACCAAACCTACAAGGGTTTCCTACGTATCTTAGACTTTGTTGGGAATTAGGTTAACATGTAGTTCCTAGTGTTAGAATGTTAATTGAATGCATGAGGTTTCCTACATATACTGGACTTTGCTGGGAATCATGTTGACACGTAGTTCATGGTCTATTGAAGGAAATATGCTAAATTTGATGATTAGACCTCGTAAAAGTTTCCTACATATCCCAATTTTCACAGGAAATTAGGTCGAGAATAGTTCATCCCATTTTTGGTTGTCAACCAGACCCACAAGGCTTTCCTTCGTATCTCGGACTTCACCGAGAATTAGGTTGACGCATAGTTTCTATTGGATTAATGAATTTCATTATGATTTTTGGACTTCATTTTACGTCGTGAGAGTAAATAAATGTTTTTTTCCATTAGGAAAACATGAATAGGATGAAATGTGCCCTAGTCGTAGATTGGGGAAAAGATTGGATGAGTTCCATTGTGGAATCTAACCCAACACTTCCTATCGTGCGATTCATGATTATTGATAGTGTAAAATATACCCTAGCCTATGGGTTGGGGAGGAGACTAATTAACTACTGGATTGAGAAGCTAAATCGATTTGTCTCATTGATTGTAGGAGGCAATGAAATTTGAATTCGAGCTTGTGTTGATTTAAATCCTCGAATACACTTATCGACAGGTTTGATATTTGGAAAAAGGGATTTGAAAATGTGAAGTAGTTTCTTAGGATTTTTCTCGTTGGTGCAACACCCGAGCCGTTTAATTTTTATGATATCGATGAATATTTTACAGGTTAAATCCAACTGTTAAATTTTACTTTATCATAAAACTATTTGATTTGATTTTGATTTTACCCTTTTTGATTTGATAGTTCTTCGATTTGATGTTAGTTACAATTTTACGTGACTTGAATTATCATGACAATGTATTAACTATTAATTCGTGCACACGTTTCGACATTGCATGCGTCTCAAGGTAAGTTTAGGCTATTGAATTAACGCATTAATTTGATTCAGAAAATAAATTTCAAAAAATCGGGAAAAACTTATTTTTAACAAATTAGGGGCTAAAGCATAATTTCTGCATCACTGTGCATTGGCCCATGCATAGGGTGGTTGTAAATGGCTAGACAGGCCTGTGGCCTGTCTGTTCATCAGAAAACAAAGAAGGAAAAATGGGAACTGAATAGTTGTAGCAGCCGTTTCTCTAGGATTTCTCACTTTGTTCTTGGTTTTCTTCTAATTTTATTCTGTTAAAAGGTGAGTGCATGTTATGTAGATCATTTCCCGCCTATTTTTTTTTTTTTTTTTCAAAAATGGATGATTTCTAAACCCTATAGTTAGGGTTTTCTCATTTTTGAAAAACCCTATATTTGTTTTTGAAAAACTCATGCATTGTTTTTGTATTTTGAGTTTGTACATCACATGAAATGCAATATTTTACGTTCATTTAATATTTTGGACTAGAAATGGGTGGTGTTCTTCTCTACCCCAGGTGAAGTGGCGTTTGTTTGATCATGTTTAGAATGTAAATTACAGATTAATTTCATTTGTAATGTATTCATGTATATTGATCAATATTTTTGTATATTTTTGTACAAAAGTGTTTTAAATTTGTATTTTTAGCGAATGATTTTAGGAATTAGTCTGACATGAATAATTTTTATCACTTTATCATGTTAAAACAATATTTAATACATGATATTTCCAATGTTTGGATAGGAATTTTGATAGTGTAGTTTAATTAGCTGTCTCTTGAAATATCATTGTTTGCTCCTATAGTGTATTATTATTTCAATGTTTCAGTGAGATGGGCTTGCAATTTTGTTGTATTAAAAGTTCTAGGGTGGGAGTTTTAAACTCGATTTTCTCGATTATACCTTAGATTAAGTAATAACCATTACCTTTTAAAACTAAAAAAGGTAGAATCCTACCCATTGTTCTTGAAGGGATAAACACATTCCCTTGCCCCTAGTGTTTCAGCAATGATAGATCCTTAGAGATTAGCTATGGCCATTCACGATTGTTTCTCTAGAATAATGGCAACAGTGAGTTTAATATGTCTTCTAAAAGTCACATAATAATCTTAAAAAATTCCTACTTTTACCCTTAAGTCGAAACCCTAGTAATAGAACTTTGACTTTTATTTTTTAGATGACACTATATCAGCTGTGGGTTCTTCAGGTGGATGTGTCCATCCTCCATCCCGTTCTCGCGAGAAGGGCAAAGTCCTAGAGATCCCATTCCGAGGGAATGCTTTAGACTGCTCTTCAGGTTGGCCCAGGATCCGACACTTTGGATTTCTGAGATTTTCTCACCATTCCGGCCTCTCGTATGGATCATGGTTATCCTAATGCCATGATCGAGCGTTGATTCTCAACGATGAATTCTTTTCACCTAGTCTGTGAAGAGTTAGTACCGACGCCCCTTGATTGGGCGATGATCACCGGAGTTCGCTTCTGAGGGAGAGCTGTTCCCTTAAGGGTGACATCGTGGGAAGAAGCGGAGATGCTCCTGGGTGCTATACCAATAGAGAAATGGAGAGGGCATTCAACAGAATCTCTTATTAGCCTAGTGGATGTTCACACTTCCAGCTCTGGAGGACCCAGAGCTGAAGGAGCAGCGCTATTGCATTTTACTACTTCTATTTTTTGGTGGGAATTTCATGGATTGTATGAGTTACACCATCCCTCTTCACTTCATGGAGACTCTGAGTGAGTTAGATGGCTTGGCATAGCTTGCCTAGGGGATCTTCACATTTGTAGCCATCTTGGTAGGGATGCGCTCTCCCGTATCGACTCGAGCTGGTGGCATTATGGGTTTCTGGCAATTTCTACCTGTGAGTTCACTTTAAATATTTTCACTTCTTCTTTATATTCTTCTTTTTTATTTCTTAGTTGCTTTTATTTCTTTTATTTTTTCTTACATTATTGGGTATATGAGTACCTTCCCTTATGTCACCCTTATTCTATTGCACAAGACTGTTTCCCCTATAAGGAAAAATGACATCGTTCTGTGCTGGAGGAGGGTTCCTTTTTCTGAGATCACGTGGTGGCTCGTACTCAACTAGAATTCCTGGCATGTTGAGATACCATTAGGCTGCCATATTGCTAAGACACTCATTGGGCGAAGATGTTCCCTGATAGGACATTATCGAGTCAACACTGTATCTTCGAAGATCCATTTTCGTGGGAGTCGTTCATGGGCGAGAGAGCTACACCTTTGATATCTAGTATGCTATACCAGCCTCCTAATTCTCCAGCGATGCAGTTTAGAGCCTATACTTACATTATTGATCCTGATATGCTCGATCCAGCAGTTCCTATAGACGGTCTATGTACTCTCCCAAGTTCTTAGGACAAGTACCTTTAGTGGTTTTCACATCTATCGATTGGCCCTCAGATGAACATAGTACACCTGGTGGGTGGTACCTTACTAGGCCATAGGGTACTAACCTTTTGGGCTAGTCATAGTGATAACCAGGTGGTTCCAGCCTCTAAGCTTACTGCTATTAGAGCTGAGAGAGACGCCCTCTGAGAGGAGTGAAAATAACATAAGATCATTAGACTTCGCGCGTTATTATCAAATCACTAGACTCTGATTCGTCCACCTAAAGCTCGTACAACTACTCTCGATATGACAGAGTTTATGGATAACCTAGGGGCTTCTATTTATTTTGCTACACCGACCCCACCAACTAGGGGTTCAGGAGGGGGTATAGATTGACCCATGTCAGACCCTCGACAGACACATACATTTTTTTTCTTTGGTTGTACATTTATATTTTTGGATATGTATTGTAGTGGATATAGTTGTACATATATCATTTTTTGGATATGTATTATAGTTGATGTCTCATTTTTTGGATATATATTATGGTGGATATAGTTATGTATGTATCAGGATGGATGTACATGTATTTTTCTTTCTTGATGTATACTTCTCCTCTTCATTATTGTACTTATGCATGGGATGTATATGTATTATTTTAGTTCTTTATATTTATTATCAGTGGTGGAATATTAGTAGTGTAGATACTTATCTAATCGAAAGGTTTTTTTTTGGTTTCTTATTAGATTATTAGCATGTATTTCTTTAAACATCTTATGCTAACGTCTTTCCCAAAACATAAATAAACCTAATTATGATAACATGATTTTATGCATGAATTTTCTTTATCATATTAGGATATTATGTCGGGTTGTTTTGGATGACACCCCACTTCTTGGGAGAAGGGGAAGCGATCGGCTCGCCTTTTCTAAAAGGGCTAATCGTCTGTTCGTACTGTCTTTTCCTGAGAGGTGGGGAGACCTAGCAGCATTACATCTCAGTCTGGACAGGTAGGACTATTTTAAATTATTTATGCAATTGTCAAAGGGAATTTAAAATATACTTGACATACCTCGCATTTTTTTGGTATATGTGTGAATGATATTTTCTTTGAGTGAACTGTCTCTAGGGCTGTTCCTCCAGATATATTCATCTAATGTTCTCATTTCATCAGCCAAGTCACTTTCTTTTGTTTGACTGCGTAGATTAGTTGACCTTAGTTGAGTCGGTACTTCTAGGGTCCACACATGGTTATATTACGGAGCTTCACCATGTGACTGTAGATAGGACATTCATTAAGAGTTTGGTACACCTCTGGGTACCAGATTTTTTATGCCTCCATTTTAGGATGATTGACTTGACTCTGTATCTGGAGGAGGTATTTTTTTTTCTTGGAATTCCTCTGTCAAGAGAGATTTCTCATCTCCTGCTATCATCGTCGAAGACTCGATTATCATAGGTTTTGGGAGTAAAGTGGAAACATCTATCACTTTTCCAGAATGTTGGTTTCTTGGAATTTGACACGCTGGAGTGGTTCTCAAATGTTCACGGATATTAGGGCTATGGCGACATGTAAAGTAGTTACGAGGATTGGCGTGGGTACCGGATGATCATATTGGATCTATTACTGTATACAACACTGTTCCCTAGGAAAATAAGTGATCTCTCAGGTCAGACAATCCTCCTAGCAGAGAGGCTGCTTTCTGATTCATCTTGCCTATAGTCCCTGTCATACTGGTGGAGTTGTACTAGTCATTAACTACTTGTCAGGATGGTGAACACTATTTCTTCTAGAGTTGTGCATTACTGCAGATATGGTTGACTTTCCATCTGATTAGATTATATCTATAGTGGCTTGGTGATCGAAAGATCCAATAGTTGGTTAGTTATCTTCTCAGTTCCCTTCGATTACTTAGCGTCTTAGCTATCCACCAGACTGGGCACTGCTTTTGTTAGAGATAGTTAGTTCGGGTATCGTATGGATTACGAGTCACATAATGTCGATCGACATTCTCTTGGATTGCATAGACTTACCCTTTATTTATCTCCTGGGATTCTAAGGTTGCGTTCCCTATATTCCTAGCTGAGTGTTTCGTCAGTTCGGTAGGACTCAACATATTCTATTGGTCAATGACCAAATTGTAGCTCATTATACTTTTGAGTTTGGATACGGGGCTTGAACTACCGCGACTTATGCTCAATGGCAGAGTCGTCGCTAGACTTTTGACGAGATTACTTTTTCAAGACATCTATCTGCGGCCACAGAGTATACAATCTGGAAGGGCCCTCACTATTATCCTGTGGTCTTACAGTTTGTTGCGATATCTATAGCTAAGGCTCCTTCTTCGTTAGTGGAAGATGTTCCATCCACCTCAGATTATCTCTTTGTTTTCACAGAGTAGTTCGTTTGGATTTGCTCCAGCCTAGAGGCTCCAGATTACGTGAAATCTATGCATTTATCCCTTATTCTATGATTATCTAATACCGAATATTTTGGATTGATCTGATTGTATTTTTCTTTTTGCAGTACTTAAAATATTAGTAGTTATACCTGATACTTAGTATGTGAAGTTTTTTTTTAATGCTGGTTAGTTATTTAAATCTGTCTTATGAATCTTATGTTAAATGTTTAGATGGTAGTTAATGCTTATGATATCTTTCATGATTCTAATTTTTTGGAGCTAAGTTAAATACCCTTTGCCTTTAGCCATCCTAAAGTAACTTACGCTATATCGAGAAAATGGGGAAAAGGGTCTGTCATCCTCTCCAAGACCTGTGAATGTAGTCTCTACGTGTCACTATTGTATTTAATGCTTGATTTGATATTTTATTTGGTGGTCATTTAATTCCTTTGATGGGATGAGAATTGATTGGATTAGTTTTGTAATCGTTTAGTTACTTTTGAAGTAACTAAGTTGTCTTAAGATATTTTAATCAAAATATCTTCATTCTTTCAATGTAGTATTTATGGGTTGTTTCAATCATTAAATTATTTATGTGACATTAATTTGATGTATCTTTTATTGCATGATGTGATGGGAGACCGAACTGGTTAGTTTTGTAACCGTTAGTTACTTTCAAGTAACTAGGTTTCCATCTGGGATATTTTGGTAGAAAGATATTGAAAATATCCTCATTTAATTCTAATCAATGATTCATTTAATGTATGATGTGACCTTGATATGATGGACCTTAAATGCTTGTCATGATGACGTTCGGTTTGATTGATTTTGAACCGTGTCTTTAGCATTAGTTTCTTTTGGTAACTAGACTTGTCATGATACTTTCTTTGGTTTAATCAAGGATTTTGGATTTATTTCTTGAGGATTAATATTTTAAACAAAAATTTAAGAAGTATTTTTAGTGTCAAAAAGACGAAACCGGTGATAGTAAATGTTTCAGGGGTCAAAACGGGAAACTAGGGTAATTGGTGAAATTTCCTTAATTTAAAGGGTAGTAACTAATTTTTATTCATATTAAAAGTGATTGCATGAAAAGAAACCTTTCATAATGTCATTTTAGTCCCCCTTAACTTTAAGAATTTCGAGGTAGACCCAAAACTTTTACTTATTCCAAATTTAATCAAATTGACCATTTTATAATTTCTTGTATTTTTTTATTTTTTTTTTGTTGTATTTAATGTAATCTAAGGAAGAAATTTGTTCCTTTTAAACATCAGTTTAATGTTTATCCCAACTTGCACTTTCGATTCAATACTAAATTGGTGGGACAAAATGCGATGTCTACAATTGCCTCTCTTTGTCATGCGAGTTTACTCGTAATGACTACGAAGGATACAAAAATATTTTGTTCCGTGAGATATGAAAAGTAAAGGTATGAAATTTAAATTAACAATGAAAAATCAAGAACATTCCTTAACCTTGCTGCATCTACACTAAGAAAGCAATAAAGCGAAGAAAAACGAATGCCAGGAACGTTTGAATGATTTATGGGTCTTACTGCATCTATAATACAAAAAATAGTAAAGTTTTAGGAAAAATAATTCTAGGAACTTTCGAATAGTTCTTGGGTATCGCTGCATTATCTATAGGAACAATGGTAACCTCCTAGGAAAGCAAATGCCAGGAGCATTCGAATGGTTCTTAGGTATTACTGCATTATCACTTGGGTTATAATAACTTCCAAGGAAATAAAATGCCAAGAACATTAAAAAGGATTCCTTGGGTAATGCATAATCCTTTAGGAAAACCACATTCCTTCTTTGTAAGTAAGGAATATTCTCAAATGAGGATTAAAAGAGCAGTCCTAGAGGGTTATGCCACAGTGTATAGAGAATGACGGCTCATCGACTCATTTCCATCTCAGAAGTATGACCGTACCTTATCCAAAGGCTTTCCTACATATCTCAAGATAGCTGAGAATCAAGTCAAATGTAGTTCTAATACTGGTGTTCCGGGGATAGCCTAGTAATCACCAAAAGTAAATTGATTTGGATGTTGATGGATACGTAATGATGTTCTAGGATTGCCTAGAATGTCATACGCTGGGGGTAGAGAATATTGATCATCAATATCTCCTATTTTGGCCGAACCCACCTGGGAGTTTCCTACATATCTTAGGATAGCTGAGAATCAGGTCAAATGTAGTTCGATGGTTTTGACCAAACCCAACTGGGGTTTTCTTACATATCTCACGATAGCTAAGAATTAGTTCAAATGTAGTTCTAACAAATAAATTAAACCAGAATTGGATGGAAAGGTTCTGGGTCAGAGAAACTAACTATAGGGTGCCTTATCAGTCTGAGACTGAGGTCGACATTGAAGCAGTAAATTAGACATTGACTGACGGATTGAAGCAGTAAATTAGACATTGATTGATGGACTGAAGCAATAAATTAGAAATTGATTGGCGGATTAAAGCAAAAAATTAGAAATTCGTTGATGGATTAATTTATTTAATTGAGCTAGCTTGACCTACCCCCATCGGGGCGCCTACATATCTCAAATAGCTAAGAATTAGGTCCAATGTAGTTCAAGACACTTAATGTAAATTAGTATTTGGTGGAAAGGGTTCTTAGTTAGAGAAATCGATTCCTAGGTCGTCATATCAATATATTATTGAAAATGACTGAGAGAATTCTTACATGAGAAAACCCTTAGGAAAACTCTACACTTAGTGGAGTTTCATGGACACAACCGACATGGTATTGGCGATGAGGACTGGAAAATTTCCCGTGAGAAATTTACCTCGGATAAAATGTGCCCTAGTCATAAACTGGGGCTTGGTGACACTTGTTTCTTTTTCAAGGATTCCGATTTCATTTCTTAACTTTTGAATTTTTCCCCAGCCCTAGCAGGGGAAAATCTTTTCAAAGTATCTCAATGGAGAAATATGATATAATGTGACCCCGTTCTGGTTGGGGAGCATAAATGTCCTGAGTGTTCGAGAGGAATGTGACAGCACCCATATGGGTTGTCTATGTATCCCAAGCTAAGCCTATCAATTTTAATGTTCAATGAAGACTTGAAACCATGTTGGTTGCATATGTAATTAGATTTAGAAATCATGTCAAGTCTTTGTCTCGGACAATGATTGTTAGATGATCAAAACCCACATGGGTTATTTACATACCCTAATTTCGTAGGTCAGGAATCAGGTTAAAATGTAGTTCGGCCCTTACTGTGCTGATTTTCATATTGTCAATCGAACCTACGAGGGTTGTCTATATATCTTGGTATTTAATAAGAAATAGGTCGAAGCTTAGTTCGTGTACTAGTATCCTTTGTTATTTATCAAAACAAAAAGAGTGAAATTGGCTTCTCAGGAAAGTCAAGGGACTTCTCCTGATTTGCGCCCTAATATAGGGCTGAGAGAATGTCATAAAGTTATTACTTCTTTGATTTCGACCAGACCCACTTGGGTTTCCTACATACCTTGGTGAGCTATGATGGATCAAGTCGAGCGTAGTTCGCTCTGAATGATTATTATTTGAGAGGGCCACCGAATCCGTATATAGGTTGCCTATGTATCTCAGATAGCTAAAAATCAGGTCGACATATAGTTCATCCTTAGTGATGATTTCTTGTTATTGTTTTTCTTAAGGCATTCCATTTGATGTCCCGAGACGGAAATGAACATTGTTTCCATAGGAAAATCGCAAATAGGGTGAAAGCCCCAGTCTCTGATTGAGGCAGTGATTGGATTAGTTCCTTGGGGAATCTAATCCAACATTTATTATTGTGTAATTATGATCATTATTAGTGTAAAATATGTAGTAGCCTATGGGCTGGGGATGAGACTGATTTTCCATTGAATGAGAAGCTAAATTAGTTCGTCTTGCTTTTTGATAGAGGTGATTAAAAATAAATTCGGGATCTTTATTGTGAATCCCTGAACATGATTGCTGATAAGTTTGAAGGAAAAGGATTTCTGAAATGGGAAGTCAATTCTTTTGATTTGCTTGTTGGCGCAACACCTGGGATATTTAATCTTTTATTAAGTCTAGATAGAATCGATAGAATGATTTTACCTATTGTGCCAAGGCTCGTATATCAGTGGTTGGATTTGGATGGTAAACCTTCTCCTTTCTATTTGGTCATGTCATTAAGTAATTTGTGCTTTTGACTATCAATATTTAAACAACCAACTAATATTTCCTGAATTTTCGACAACTAAATTATTGTTAGAATAAAAAGAATCTCCATCTTAGTTCCTTGGTCTTGCATCTTGAACGGTGTATACTGTCTTCTCTCTGTAGGAGTTGCTAATTATTAATTTATCGATGGTCTTCTTATTTTGTCAAAAGCTCCATCCTGGATGTAACTCTGGGGTGTACTAAACTTTCTCGAAATCAATTTTTGTATTGAAATCCAAGTTTTCTATGGTTCTCAATGGTTTTAGGGTCTATAACATTTTATTAAAGTTTGCTTATAGGATACTTAATTGGTTTTTTTTTTGAATTTTTATGTGTTGTTGGTTTGATGGTGGTATCATAGGGTTTTGATGTTTTGTGCATTGTTGATTTGGTGAAGACTACAGGCGCACCAAACTTGTTTTGAAATTGACTCTTGTGTATCAAATTCATGAGTTACCACAAAGGTATGATGGGATGGTAGAATCTCTGACCTCTCAACATAGGATGGTAGGGTAGAATCTCTGACTATTTTAGGTAGGATAGTATCATCAGGCTTTGATGTTTTGTTTGCAGTTGTTTTAGTGGTGATATCAGATGTCCTTGGAATAAAATGCTTGAAGAGTGACGTTTTAGATTTTCTCTTGCTTCTTTCCTTTGTTCTTTTGTGATTCATTCTTTCTACTATCGAAAATATTAGTTACAAAAGAAATTAGCACGTAGGCAATCAGAAGTTATAATTTACTACGTAAGTTTTCTAGATTCTGAGCTGTTTCAACCTTCCTTCTATACTCTAAGCATTCTGAATTACTGGTTGAAATTCAGTTTTCTCAAACCAATTTCGAAATGGTTGTCTTAGATGAACCTAAGAACTTCCTTAGGTAACGATAAAGCAATTGAAGTTAAATGCCTCATTTTTTGTTTGTTTCTTTAATTTAATTTTTCTTTTTTGTTGGTGATTTTTATCCCCCGGATTGTTTAATAGGGAGTGAAAATGTGAATTTAGGCCCTCGCCACATGGTTGAGGGTGTAAAATGGAGTTTATCAGTTCTAATCCATGTGTAAGGAAACAAACTATGAGAACATGCCCTAACGCATGGTGGGGGTTCCTACAGCTGGATGACTGAACCTCAATAGGTTTCCTACGACTTTAGCAAGTTGCCAAGGATCTAGTTAAGCATAGTTCTTTCTCATACATAATTTTTCATTTGAATAACAAAGGAGAGTGAATATGGCTTCCTTAGGAGAGTCAAAGGACTTATTTGAAGATGTTTTCTCATTAAGGGCTAAGAAAATAGTTTGAAGTCAACACCTCTCTGATTCAACAGGACCTGCTTGGATTTTCTAAGGATCAGGTTATAAGGTAGTTCCGAATCGCGACATGATTCAAAGAATTATACCTTTCGTAGGTATAGATAGCTATGTTCATTGGCAGTAATCTACTCCAACCTAATGATAGGATCGACAAGATCCTAACTATTGGTCTGCTAGAGTCTTTAAATGATGTTGTTTTGAGTTTTACTGCGGTAGACCTTGTGCTTGGATCACTGGACTAGTACTTAAAATTTATCACTTACAAGGATTTTATTTAATATTGGAAAGGTTTTTCTAATGAAATTCTGCTACTTCCTGACGCTTCACTGGAATGGGTAAGGTCTATTATCAAGACACACCTTATGTGAGGTCGACTTCTTGTCTAAGTCATGATTTGGTTGAAGCCATTTATTAGAGATGGACAATGGTATAGTGACTGGTAAGGTAACCAAACCATATTACATGTCCGAGGATTGTCTGCTAGCCTACTAGAGCTTCCAAATAAGGTGTATGGGTGGAAATATTATACTGATGATGATCTATGGACAAAAAATGATATGCAAGATGCCACCGATTCTTGAGAAGTATGATGTATAATTTTCCTCATGTGTATGAAGGTTAGGCATGCCTAAGTAAAATACGATGCAAAGTGCTTGAGTAGTATTTTGATATTGGTATATGTATTCTGAATGATTTCTATGAAATATGGAATCTACACGATGACATTGCATGATGACACTTGTATGAATGCAATTTTTTTTATATTCCTTCCATTTTTAGTTGTATGAGCCTAAGCATAGTGATGTATGATTTTCACCTAGAATGTTTTCCAAGGGAATGAATTGTCTATCTAAAGATGCCAGTCTTTTTATGGAATAATTTTACATTTTTTTATTTTATTTTTGCACTAGGTACCTTTTGCTATTAGCCATCTCCCCTGATTGTTTCCATATTTTCTTTGATATGGACAGTTAATTGATTCTTCTTAGAGGCTTTTAGCTTTTCTTCATCTAGCATTCGCAACTGAAATTTTGTTTGGGATTTTTCATCGAAACGTATTATGGGTTTCGGTTACAAGATAGAAAGGTTTTAGACAAGGATGATGGAAGGTTATTTTATTGTTTGAGCTCGAGATATCCTAGAATGAGAACATCTGGCTCGGAATAGAGATCAATCTTAATCTGGCTTAGGCTTTTAATGACTTTCGGGTGAGTTTTGGGAAAGGGTTCGAGTGAATGGATTTCTTAACAACGATTCTTATTTTCTCTTTCTTTATATTTTCCCAATTTAATTTCTTATGTTTTAGGTATTCTACCTATACGTGCAATATATATTTTATTTTTCAGTTTTGTGAATGATTATTTTGACTAGAGTATACTCAGGTAATCATACCCAAACATTCAATCACCTCAGTAATTATCGTGATTTTTACATCTGAGTATTCTAGATTATGTAAATATGATTTCAATAGTAATTTACACCTAATATCTAAAGTTATTAGTTTAAAGAGGTTGTCTGGTTTAATTTCATCAAGTTCTGATAATTAATCTTTACTACGATATTATCGAGGTTACCTACGCCTTGTATGTTATTCAAGATTTCTTCGATGGATCTAATTCATTTATTCTATTTTGAACTAAAGGCAATGATAATGGGCCTTCTCGAGATGACTCAAAGGATGGAGAAAGGAAATGATAGAGAAACAAGTGTTAGTTAATGACAACTAACAAATGTTAGTTTATCTTAACAGTGTTTGAGAGATTCATCATTATTTTTTTATTTATATATTTGTTTTATTTTTTTGTTTTTTTCTCTCTTCAATCTAGAAACTATGGACTCATACTTCCTATATAATCCATGTAGCGAGTTTTGGGTAGTGATCACGGTCTAGTTAGCCCAAGTCACTAGGTGTTGAGCCACCCCTATGACTTAATACTCGAAATTTATAGACACCTCACCCAAATGACTTCGTGTGACCATCCAATGTTTAAAAAGTTTTTGAGACCAATGTTCTAATTTTTTGCTTATTATTTCATATTTTTTCTCTTAACGCGTACTTTTAAGATTTTGCATTTGGGAGAATTTACGGTAATTTGAGTCAGTCTGAGGTCTTCATTGGAGTCACCCCTATCCCGACTACTTTCCCATTATCAGCTACTATTTTAGTAAAGTCTTATTGTGTTCTTCTAATCTTGATCGTCTTTAATCTTACAAGGTTCACCCTAATCTTTTATTTCAAGTAGGTTTCACGTGTTTCCGGATCTATTATTTTTGGCTAAGATCCTAGTCTATATTAGTCCATCTTCCTTTGTTGATCTGCCTGACTTTTCAAAAACGTTTTCTTTGGCAAGGTCAAGTTTTGAGACTTTATCTATGATCCTTATCATCATGAATCTTCCAAATATTACATCTTTTTATTCCAGTTGAAGAGGTCTTCTATACTCTTTCATGGTTCCTTAGACGTTCCCTGGTTGGAACATGTGTAACGACTCCACATCAGGGCTTTTTGGGTTTTCGTTCTAACTTTCTCAGATTTTATTTGTCAATATCTCACTATCATTTGGTAGAAACAAGACTTTTCCTTTAACATTTTGCTTTGGATGATGGTTTAATTTAGTATTGAAATCATGTGATTATTATTTGGATTATTCGCGGTGTATGAATTACGACAAGCAAATTAATTTATGAAAGTTGGAGTATAAAAATCTAAGTCAACCTTAGGTAAAATAAGCATGCATTTAGTGATATATAGATCTAGTACATAGCCGTACAAGATAACACCTAATTTATTTGAAAGTTCTTAAGAAACTAACAGAAAAAGCAGAGATAGATATTGCTTCCTTAAACTTCTTGTCCTTTTGAGAAACTTATGACCCCTAGTTGGAGTAGATATTCAATACAATTATTGAGGGTGTGGAACCGGTTAGTGTGATGACCAACCCCTCTAGAGTGGTATTGACATAAAGTGTGAGAGTTAAACCTCAAGTCCTGAGGGTTTCTGTAGTTAGGGAGAATAGGTGCTAATATGTAATACCCTGAAAATTTTGTATTTTTCAAAATACTATTTTATATAAATTTAATAGTTTTGGGATTATTTTTTAAATTTATGGTATAAATAATATTTGATAAATTTTGGAGTTAAATGTTAATTTCAAATTGACTTTTAAATTTTTTTGGGACTATTGTGTTATTTAAAATATACTTTTAAGAGTTTTAAGTTATAATTAATATTTTCTTTATTTTAAGAAGGGAATTTGTGTAAATAATTAAATAAATAAACAAATAAATGTGGATGGGATCATTTCCTTCGCAAAGAAGGAAATGAAACCGAACCACATTAATTTATGTTTATGAATATATATATATATATATACATGTATTGTAATAATAACAACAACAACAAAGGATGATCATTCATTTGGATGGCATGTGATATATAGGTCTAGATATAGAATAAACAGAAGGTGGACCAATTTGGCCACAAGAGAGGACTTTGAAATGAAATCATATATATGTATATATGCATTAATAAGTGGTTGGAGAAAAAGATTTGGGGCCGCAAAAAATGAAATTGGGAATAAAACGTGGGATTCAAAATATATATACATATATATATTTTCTGAATATTTTTTGTATTCTAGTTTGGATTTTGGCTTCAGATTTCAAGTAAAAAATTTAACTCTTTTAATACATGTATTTAATCTCTCTCTCCTGATTATGCAATTTATGCGGCAGTGCTGTCAAATTTTAATTGTTAGTTTTTCATGAAAATAATTCATGTTATTATTATTGTCGAATTTTAACTGTTAAATTCTATGAAATAATTATGATTGTGTGAAAATTATGTGAAAATCATGCCTATGTGTTTCATTTATCGTATTAAATTAGATACACGTATTAGAGGTATTGAAATTCTACTGAGTGTTGGCTTACAACCCCATAGTTTTGATTGTAGAGCCGGTGATAGTGAAATGACGCGAGGAATTTTATTGAATATCGATTTAATTTGGAATAGTTACATTTATTATTTACAGTTGTAAAACTGACGTGACAAATCAATTATTAGAATTATCGCCGTTTATTTTGTCAGTAACATTTGTATAAAAATCGTTAATGTTAAAAATTATTAATAAATAATATTAATAGTTAAAAATATTGAATAATGGAACCAATACTATTTATAATTATAGTATGTACACTATTGATTATTATCAATTATTTATTGATTATCACAAATAATTGGTCAAAATCTTAGTATATACATGTATAAACTATTTTGGTTGGATAATACAATAATTCTATCATAGTATGTGTTTCAGAAGTATTGCTACTCTTAATAATTGTCTTCAAGAATATGCAAATATGGAAATTAGTAATACTAATTTATTTATAAATGGTGAAATATTTGAGGTAGCATTCTTTATAGGAGAAACCAAGTGGTGGCCCTGGGTAATCGGGTTGTATCAGAGTGGTATCAGAGTTGAATTATTAGTAATACTAATTTATTTATAATTGGCGAAATATTTGGGGTAGAATTCTCTATAGGAGAAACCTAGTGGCCGTCCTGGGAAACTGAGTCGTTACATAATAGCTTATTTTTTAAGCACTAGCGGTAGATTTGATATAGTGGAATGGGGAGTGGGGTGAACTGTCTCTTCTCTTTAGGTTCTTGGGTAGGCTTGAAAATTTGATGAGGTAATTGAATTGGAGTCTATAATTGGCTGCAGGTTTGAGTAGAACTACTTGGATATGGAGTTGAGATGAAAGATTGGTGTTTTGGGTTGATAGGTGTCCTAATAACCTGTTTGATCTCTTTAATAGATTAGTCCATGTAGTCCATCTGCTTTCATATTTTGGAAATTTCTCCTCTGATTGAGCTTTCCTTAGGTTCAAGATTTTTCTCCCAGCTAGGCAGGTCTTGACTTGCGGTAGTGGCACAAATGGCGACCTCTTGTCTAGCAAGGCTTTTGAAATTTTCTGTGGCAATCAATTTCCCATGAGGGATCTTCCAGATTCTTATTTCTTCCAAATGCTTTATCATACTAAGGGTATCTCCCAATGATGGTAATTGGTCTTCCTTTCTCTTTTCTTGGAATAGCGAGATTGGGTTCATCTAGTTCAGTGCTAGTTTGAGTGAGGTAACGCTTCCTTGCATCAGGAAAACCTTAGATTTGTTATGAGTATTATTGGTAGAGAGATGGATCAGGTCTATTTCATGATCTTGCAAGTGGATCTTGGATGGATTTTAGCAATAGTTACCTAAAGCAAATTTTCTAAGATTATTGATTGATTAAAAACCTAGATTTTTGCTAATGAGCTTACAACGGTTTTTATCATGTGAATTATCCTTATGCATGGTTATGTTCTTTCCTATAAGTCTATTGATAGATGTAAAATACCTATCTACTTCTTAGCCGGATTTGGTAGTTTTTGAGTGAATTAGTTATATTTAATAGTATTTTTGTCAGTTTTTATATAATTCAGGTATAGGGATGCAAATAAGCGATAAACGAGCAAAAAAGGTGGGAAAATGGTAAAAAAATGATGATGAAACAAAGTTTCAAGATCACAAGAGCCATCGCCGTGGCGAAGAAGCAACCGTCGCAACGGTGAGAGTGTAGAGAGTGCTAAACTTTAGTAAAGCCCCACCGCCACGGCGTAAGGTCCACTGCCGCGGCGCAAAAAGATCAAAGATTTTTGAAACTGTTCCACTACCGTAGCGAGAAATCCCACTGCCGCAGCGAAAGTTAAACTGACTTACTTACCGCTGCGGCGGTAAGCTCTTCATAGAAGAAAATATATTTTTAGATATTTTTGAAACCTTAGGCCTATAAATACCACTCTCCCACGTCTTTTAAAGGTTGTTCAATGTTTCTAACCCTAATATAGTGTTCTTAAGCCGTTCTTGAGAGATCAAGGAGGAGGTTCATCATTTGGACAAAGATGAATCATTTGTGGAGCGATCTTTAGTGACAGTAGACCGTTCCATTCTCAGATTTGATCATTCTTCTCTTGTTTTTATCTTTGTAACTACTTTTCTATATCTAATGATGTTGAACCACTCTTGTTTTGTATGATATATGGCTAAGATTATGTAGTAGAAGATAAATATTACTTAGGTGTTGTTGAAATCATGTAAATGCTAGTTTGAATTAATTAATGTTACTTTAATGAATTTTTGTCTAAATCCAATTGTGTTTGTAGTTATTCTTGATATTTTGATTGTATTGATAAACTAAGAATACGGGGTTTGACTCTCGGAAGAGGTAACCTATATTTAATTGCCTTTTTGTCAGTTTTTATATAATTCAAGTATAGGGACGCAAATAAGTGATAAACGAGCGAAAACAGTGGGAAAATGGTAAAGCAATGATGAAGAAACAAAGTTTCAAGATCACAAGAGCCAACGCCATGGGGAAGAAGCCACCGCCGTGGCGGTAAGAGTGCTAAACTTGACCAAAGCCCCACCGCCGCGGCGAAAAAAGATCAGAGAGTTTTGGAACTATTCCACCGCCGTGGAAAAAGTTAAACTGACTTACTCACTGCCACGGCAGTGATTCCTCCGCCGCGACGGTAAGCTCTGCATAGAAGAAAATATATTTTTAGATATTTTTGAAACCTTAGGCCTACAAATACTACTCCCCCATTTCTTTTAACGGTTGTTCAAGGTTCCTAAACCTAATATAGTGTTCTTAAGACATTCTTGAGAGATCAATGAGGAGGTTTATCATTCAGACAAAGAGGAATCATTTGCGGAATAATCTTTAGCGACAGTGGACCGTTCCATTCTCATATTTGATCATTCTTCGCTTATTTTTATCTTTGTAAATACATTTTCATATCTAATGATGTTGAACCACTCTTATTTGGTATGGTATATGGCTAAGATCATGTAGTAGCAGATAAATATTACTTAGGTGTTGTTGAAATCATGTAAATACTACTTTGAATGAATTAATATTACTTTAATGAATGTTTATCTAAATCTGATTGTGTTTACCATTATTCTTGATATTATACTTGTATTGATAAACCAAGAATATGAGATTTTACACTCGGGAGAAGTAACCTCGGATTCAGACTAGGGTTAAACACAACGTGACATTCTAACAACCCGGGAGGGCGTTAAAACGTGTGCAATCCATGACGTTGGCTCAAAACTCACGCGACCTAGAGTCGTTAAGGCATTGATGGGGACTTCTTCGTTGACATAAATTCGTGTAATCCCCCATCTTATACCCGGGAAAGGTAGCGGAGGAGTCGTAGATACAAAGATTGTTAGAATGGATAAACACCATTATAGCTAACTAAATGAAATCAAATAAGTATTACGTGAAAGAAATCAATACCTAGGTAATTAATGTAATTAGAACTAACAAATAGTTTTCATTTATCTTAGTTGTTAATTAAAATACAAACAATTCTTGAATAGTTAACATAATATGAGACTATACCAATTACAATATTTAACTAAATTACACCATTCCTAGTGGAATGATATCCAGTCTTAAAAGATCCACTCTATTGAAATTAGACCTCGTGCACTTGCGAGTAGTCAATACGTGAGCGATTAAATCCTTGCCGTACAAGGTTTTGGCACCGTTACCGGGGAACAATGTATTTAATTTGGTTGATATTGTGACCAAGTGGTTGAATATTAATCACAATATTTTTTTTGTCATAAATTTCATTCAATTCATTTGTTTATTTGATTTAATTGTTGGACTGAGTAGTGCATGCGGCGTAGTAAAAGAATACGTTAAAAGAAAGAAGATCAATCTACTACTATGGCCGGTGGAGGTGAAAATGTCCTGCAACCGCCAAAGCCGCAAGCACTCCAGCCTCCGGAACCAGAGCGCCCTCAAAGAGTCCTTCAAGATTATTACAGACCATTGATGCTGGAGAACTTCTCAGGCATCCGGAGGCAACCTATTCAGGCTAATAACTTCGAGTTGAAGCCCGCCCTGATAAACATGGTTCAACAAAACCAATATGGTGGGAATCTTCATGAGGATCCCAATATCTATTTGGCCACTTTTCTGGAGATTTGTGATACAGTGAAGATAAATGGAGTGGCTGAGGATTTTATCCGGTTGCGGTTATTTCCATTCTTATTGCGTGATAGAGCACGAGGTTGGTTCCAATCTATCCAACCGGGAAGCATAAACACTTAGGAGGACCTAGCTCAAAGGTTCCTCACTAAGTTCTTCCTGTCTTCCAAGACTTCTCAACTCCGCGGTGAGATTGAGCATTTTCACCAAAGAAATTTTGAGCTGTTGTTTGAAGCGTGCGAGCGATTCAAGGATTTATTGCGAAGTGCCCCCAATACTGGTATCAGGATTGGTTTCAAACCCAACTCTTTTACAACAGGTTGGATGGCCAAACAAGAACAATCGTTGATGCTGCCTCAAGAGGATCGTTGTTGTCTAAAACCCCGACTGAAGTGAATGCATTGTTGGAAGAAATGGAGGCCAATAATTATCAATGGCTAAATGAGAAGAACACGGAAAAATGGTCTATTCTATTCAAGAGTCTGAGCATCTCGCAACCTTATCGGCCCAAATGTCAAGACTATCTGATCAAGTGGTCTCCTTATCTACAAAAGGTGCTTTATCAAGTCATGGAGAGGAGAATGTTGCAAGTTGTTCTCAAATTGGGCTGGATAATGAGTTTGAGGAATGCCACTTTCTGAAGAATCGAGCCTATACTTTCAGGCCCATCACCAACATTCCAACTCATTACAATCCCGGTCTTCGGAACCATGAAATTTTTTCATATACGAATAATCAGAACTCATTGCGGCCACCTCCGGGGTATGGAAACCAAAATCAGGGATATCCGATGCAACCCAACCGTCAAATGCAACAACCTCAATCACACAATAAAAAACCAAATTTGGATGATATGTTGGGTTCTTTTATGAAGGAGACTCAAAATATTTTGCCTGAGACGCATAACCGGATAAACAGGCATGAGTCGAGGCTTGACATGATTGAGACCACGTGTACGAACACGAATGCAACCATGAAAACTTTGGAAACTCAACTCAGTCAAATTGCAAAAGCTGTCAAGGATCAATCCTTCGGAAAGTTTCCAAGTAATATGGAAATTAACTCGAGGGAATGCAAGTCAAGCAAGGGACGCTGAGCTGGAATTCACAACGTCTAGTTAGGGACATTAAATCAAGCAAATCTTTTTGATAGGTCTTTGAGGGTATGAATCTTGCCTACCTTTTGTATTAATTATTTTATTTTGGAGGCCGGAATGGTCTCGAAAAAGGTTTGGTGGTGAATCTAGGAGTATGGTTATTAAGGGTTGTGTTTTACACTTGAAATTATTGAAATTGCCAAGTGGAAGCGAGTTGTGAGGTATTTTATTGAGAAAAAAATTAAAAGAATCAGCAGAAGCTCACCGCCGCAGCGGAGAATCCCACTGCCGCGATGGTGACAATACAGGATAGCCCTATTTTCATACGGACGAGCCACCACCACAGCGGAGAGTCCCACCGCTGCAGCGGTGACACGACAGAAAGTTTTTGTTTTTCAAAGACCAACCACTGCCGTAGCGAAGAGTCCCACCGCTGCAGCGGTGACATGACAGAAAGTTTTGAATTTTTAAAAGCGCTTCACCGCCGCAGCGGTGAATCCCAATGCCGCGGTGGTAAAGGCCTCTGTTCGATTAATAGCCTGTACCGTTTCATTTGTCCGAATTCCGAACTTCTAAATCCCATAAACTCTCTAGTTTTCTCCTACCAAACCATTCCAAAAACCAAAATCCCACCTTTCTCATTCCACATTAGAGATTTAAACCTCAAATCATCCACTAAATCCGAGCATCAAACCACATTTTTGGATTTTTATGGTTTGCAAACCCAAGAGGCCATTTCGTCAAATTTCAAGCCGTTTGATCCTATTTGTTCTATAAAGGAAGTGTTTTTCAACTTATATTTCATGTTTATGTTGAAATTATAGGATGATTTGAATCTACATTTTAAAAATGGTTGAATTTGGAGAATACCCAAAACCCTAGGCCCTTTTTCTCGGTTTTTCTTTTCAAGATTGGAGTTTATGCTTGATCTTTGGTATGAATTATCATTATATATGGAGTGTGTGTTGTGTGAATATGGATTTCTAGCTATATTGTTGATTTTGTGTGAAACCATTGTGGTTGGTATATGCGAATTGTAAATAGGGTGTATTCTCAACGGTTTGGATTCTTTATATTGGTCTACGTTGTTCGGTTCTGATTGCATTGTTCTATTATGTGACTGTGATTACTAGGGATAGTGCCAAAAAGAGTGGATTCCAAACAGGAAGAAGATGAAAATCTTCGGAGCCAATCCCGAATTTTGATTCAACTCGATTTGGATCAAAAGAAGCGGAAGAACACTACAACTGACATGAGCACAAGCAAGCTTGCATTAAACTGTGAAGCATCAGACCCTTGGAGGCTCTTCCAAATGAGTTCTGAAATATTATTCAAGGAAGGAGATGGGAGTGATTCTGTAGATCGCCTCCCCTGGGTGACGTAGCACTAGTCCGGGAGTTCTTTGCCAATATTGCCGAAGAGACGGTCACCCATACAAAAGTCTGTGGCCCCTCAATAGATTTCAGTTCTGATCAGTTTAATGTGCTATTAAAAGTGGCACTGCCGACACCGACTTGAGAGCTAGATGAAGATGATGCCGAGAGTATGGAAACCGTTATCCAAGCCCTAACAACCAGCAACGTTAAACGAATTGTCACAGGGCCAGAGCAAGCCATCTTCCCGGCCAAACACCTAAATCCAGTTCTAAAGGTTTGGCATTATTTTATATGTGGGAATCTCCTTCCAACATCTTATCACTCCGATGTTTCAAGGGAAAGGGCTATGACGCTCTACACAATCCAATCTAGGAAGCCGATTAACGTAGGGTCTTTGATATATTCGTCAATTTTCCATGTCGTCAAAACGACAAAAGTAGGTTTTTTTTTTCCCTCTTTCTTGATTGAACTTTTTTGTCAAGCCGGGGTTGTAATCAGTGTGGATAACTTGTTGGCCCCTGTCTCTCAACTGGATCAATCAACGATAAACATAATATGGAAAGAGAGAGCGTCGGGGCAGTGCAAAGAAAGAGAGGATGCATAAGAAAAGGCAGGGCCTTTTGAGGCCCTGGCTTCCGAGGCTCCAAGGTAGGCCCCGAGTAATGTAGAGCGTATTTCTCAAGACATCCAGAATATTTAGCTTGACAACCGTGTTCTACAACAAGCGCAATATAATACGGATCTCTGGATTACCGCGCTAGGGGCTTACATGGATCAATGCATGCAGTATCATGATCAGGTGCACCAGTTCATGTGCGAGCGTTTTGGCTATGACATGAGTACTTTTTCATAGAGGCCACACATGTCACCTGACCTTTCACAACCACCACAATTCCCTTTCACACAAGGTAGTAGTGGCGATGATGTCTCCCCAAAAGGACAGTAGGAGGTGAGACTTCTACGTCTCATCTCCTAGGTATGTGTTCCAACCCAATATTTTTTGCTACATGCTATATATTGCAATTGGGTTCACTGCTCAGATAGTGAGGACACTACCTCATTTAAGTTTGGGGGGGGGGGTGCTATGGTGTTTATCTAGGGTGTTCATCCATTTTGGTTTTTTTTTTGGGGGTAGAAAATGAAGAACCAAATTTTTTTGATGTATTATCTATGGATGTTTATGTATGCGTAGTTATGCTTTGTAGACGTTCAAAATTATAATGTAGATTTTAATTTCTAGTTTAGTTTAGTTTAATTTTTGTTTTTGCATATGTAGTATTTAGACTAGTTAAATGTTAGAATAAGATTTAGTTTATATATGTGTATGTTTGAAGTTGTATTTACATGTTTAACTGTTGAGTTCATTTGGGCCAAGTCCCGATGATGAGAATTATCCCCTAATTGCATATTCAGGTTGGGGGTAATGCCTCCCATGTGTGTTTTGTGTGCTTAACATGTCGATTGGGTAAAAATTATCTTGATCCTAAAATCGCACGACATGCGGACTCAATGTATAATAATCTGATCAATTAGACACCGATTATTCATTATGAAGTTCATAACAAAAATGAGAAATCTAGAACTTGATTTGGGGGAAACTTGAGGCGAAATCCTAGGTAAGGTAATTGCGGAGACATGATTTAGGCCGTCATTTTTTCGCTTGAACCGTTGTAGCTAACCTGAAAAGTTGAATCCCTTATTTCCCTTGTCGAAGTTGATGACGTAATCAATTCTAAAAATGTTCAAATACTCTTTTCATTTAAATTTTTCCTAAACTAATGTCGCTAAGCCTAATTTTCCAATTGAGTAAAATCAAGTGAGCGGTGAGGTTTCGGTTGAATTTTTATTGACTCGGTATTAGTATATTCACTTGTCACTTTAGTATTTCTGTTCACATACTCCTAAAATAAGTTTGGGGGTGTGTTTCTACCATTTCTTTTTGCATCTTTCTAAAATTTTATAAATTCGAATAAGTTTGGGGGTGTGTTTCTCTAACTTCTTTTTGCATGCTCCTAAAACTGTAATAATTCGAATTAATTTAGGAATGTGTTATTCAAAAAAAAAAAAAAAAACCTATGAAAATATAGTTTTTATTTTCTTTTCTTTCGACAAGTGAATACAAGGATCTTTAATTCTCAATCAGAGTTGTACTTTAAATATGGGGAGTTATGAGAGAGGATAGCGACAAGCGATTTTACCTCGGGTATCGATCAATTAAATCGATTATCTATTTTCAATTCAAGTGATACCCATGGTCGTTCTCCAAAGTCAAACCATGCCCTATTGATCTCTGTGAATATCCAAGCCTACATTAGTGGATAGTAGACCCCAAATCAAGCGTATGGTTTTCCTGAATCCTTAAATGGTATACGTTATGAACTTAACAATTAAATAATCGAATCTGGTATATGTGTAATTATGCATTTGAGTTCTTACACACACACATTCAATGGATCTAGAATGGTTTTTATTGATATTGAAGATTGAAATTCTAGAACAACACTTGGTGTGGGTTATTTCTCGAACTTAATCAGATTTAGGGATGTTGAGAGAGGAACAAATTGGTCATTTCGATTGAACTTTATATTTACATGCATTTATTTGTGTTTCAAGTTTTTCATTTTTAGTTAGTTTGTTTAGTTTAGTGTTAGTGTTTTACTCGAGGACTAGCAAAATTCCAAGTTTGAGAGTATTTTGATAGGTCTAAAATACCTATCTACTTCTTAGTCGGATTTGGTAGTTTTCGAGTGAATTAGTTATATTTAATTGTGTTTTTGTCAGTTTTTATATAATTCAGGTATAGGCGATAAACGAGCGAAAACGGTGGGAAAATGGTAAAAAAATTATGAAGAAACAAAGTTTCAAGATCACAAGAGCTACCGCCGCGGCGGTGATAGTGCAGAGAGTGCTAAACTTGAGCAAAGCCCCATCGCCGCAGCGCAAGGTCCACCGCCGTGGCAGAAAAAGATCAGAGAGTTTTGGAACTATTCCACTGCCACAACGAGAAATCCCACCACCGCGGCAAAAGTTAAATCGACTTACTCACCACCGCAGCAGTGATTCCTCTGCCGCGGCGGTAAGCTCTGCATAGAAGAAAATATATTTTTAGATATTTTTGAAACCTTAGGCCTTTAAATAACACTCTACCATGTCTTTTAAAGGTTTCTCAAGGTTCCTAACCCTAATATAGTGTTCTTAAGCTGTTCTTGAGAGATTAAGGAGGAGGTTCATCATTCGAACAAAGATGAATCATGTGCGGAGCGATATTTAGCGACAATGGACCTTTCCATTCTCATATTTGATCGTTTTTATCTTTTTAACTACTTTTTCATATCTAATGATGTTGAACCACTCTTGTTTTGTATGGTTTATGGCTAAGACCATGTAGTAGTAGATAAATATTACTTAGGTGATGTTGAAATCATGTAAATGCTAGTTTGAATGAATTAATGTTACTTTAATGAATGTTTGTCTAAATCCGATTATGTTTACCGTTATTCTTGATATTATGCTTGTATTGATAAACCGAGAATATGAGGTTTGACGCTCGGGAGAGGTAACTCCGTATTCAGGTTAGGGTTAAGCACAACGTAATGTTCTAATGACCTGAGAGGGCGTTAGAACGTGTGCAATCCATGACGTTGGCACAAAACTCATGCGACCTAGGGTCGTTAAGGCATTTAAGAGGACTTATTAATTGACAAGAAGTCGTGTAATCCCTCGTCTTACACTCGGGAGAGGTAGCCGAGGAGTTGTAGATACAAAGATTGTCAGAATAGATAAACTCCGTTATAGCTAACTAAACGAAATCAAATAATTATTACGTGAAACAAATCAATAACTAGATAATTAATGTAATTAGAACTAACTAATAGTTGTCATTTATCTTAGTTGTTAATTAAAATACAAACAATTTTTGAATAGTTGAGATAATATGAGACTATACCAATTACAATATTCAACTAAATTAGACAATTCCCAGTGGAACGATATCCGATCTTAAAAGATCCTCTATATTAAAACTAGACTTCGTGCACTTGCGAGTAGTCAATACGCGAGCGATTAAATCCTCGCCATACATCTATATGAATGAATGATCATGTTCATGTTGTAAGAATGCAATCCTAGGGAGAGGTAGCTCTAGTAGGAAACTTTGAGGCATGTTTTGGACAGACCTCGGCTTGGACTTGGTTTCATAGGACCAGGGTAACTTGCAATTTTTGGTTTCAAATTTAAAAGTTATGGTTATCTTAGAACTATGGCACGACTGACCTTTTATCATCAAGATATGGATCATTTCTCTTAGGACTTAAGATCACAATTTTAATCCTAAAAAATGCATCATTGCTCTTAGGACTAAATTACAGATTTGTCATTTTTTTTCTCAGAAACCTCAGAAATGGATCATTGTTCTTAGGCCCTAAAGACAAAATTATCCTATTTTCCCCTCAAAACATGGATCACTTCCCCTAGGACTTAAATAATAGATTTGTTTTCTTCTCAAAACATGGATAATTGCTCCAAGGACTCAATAAATGGATCATCGCTCCTAGGACTCAACAAAGGGTCTAAAATACCTTTGAATTCACAATATCTCTATGAGGGTAAATCTATTTTGACAGTCTAATTGGTGAACCTTAGTTGGTTTCTTTTTAGAATAGGTTTTTGATTTGCTTAAGGAGTTTTGATCCTAAACGTTTAAAACAAAATATCTTCTTTATGGCGCATGAGTCCTTTCGTATACGCTTATGAGAAAGGATAGTACACTTAGGACGTGACATGTAGATCCTAGGGGAATGTGACCGGAGTTATGTTTATTATTGAATCGCATAATCTTCATTTGACTGGGTGACAAAACGTTTTTTTTTTTTTTTTTTTTTTTTGGATCTTAGCATACTCAGCATGGTATCGTGATGTTGATCATTCCTTAGTGTCTTAGTGTACGGAACTTTACTTGGCTATTTGGCAAAGGTTATTTCGAGACAACTATTGAGTTCAGGTTTTATTCAAAGATGAATGTATTTTTGAGTTTATTAAAGAAAGTATTTTATTATTATTATTTTTTCTTTTTATACATTATTTCGGATATAATGGGCATTTATTTAATTTTTGTATTAAGAGCTTCCTGTATCAAGTAAAATAAGGAGTCTCTTTCATCTCCTGCAGCTTGCTCCCTATTCCGATTTTTTTTTAAAACGTTTTTTTGACTTTGAGCAAGCTAGCAATGTGTGGGATAGAACAAGAATCCTTTCATTGTCTATTATGCCCCTATTTTTCGTAGAAACTTTATTCTACCTCTCTAGCATGACAATTGTATAAATAACCGTAGACAAGATAAAAATAAAATTTCTTTCCAAGATAGTGTCTTAAGTAGAACAATGTTTTGGGAATCATTTTATCCTAGGCTCATATATGTGGTTCATGGATTTTCTAATAACACATCATATAAAGCTTCGGTTCCCAGACCTTCAAACCTCTGGCGTCCTCCGTGAGGGAGCATTTATCGTTGGCTGGTGATCTTAGCGAGGCGAGTTTCGAAGCTGGATCTCAAGGGATAAACCACCTGTCCTTGCTTCTACTGACTCATCTTTCTAGTCCTACAATATTTCAGAGCTTAGGTCGGCGAGATTAAATCGCACGATTTTAGCTCCTACTGTTGTCCTCTTTATCCTTATGAGGTTTGCAGTTTTGGATTTTTCTCATGATATGCAATGCAAAGTGGTGCTCGTGCGTTGGAGAGAGTTTCCATAAAGTAAATGCAAATATTTAAAGACAGTAAATTAAATGCATTAATAGTGAATGACATTAAATAAATGCATGCAAGTATATAAACAAACATATTGAAATAAATTTCGATTGTTTTGAGAATTATTTATGTTTAAAAACTAAAGAAATATTTCTTGGCGTGTTTATTTTCTTTGGTGTACTTAACAAAACAATTCCCTTTTTTTAAAAATGTTGTTTTCCTTTTTTATGTATTTTTGACATGATTAAAGCATTAAAGGCTTACCATCTATTATACAGTTATAAATAAAAATAAAAATATTTCTGTATTTTTTTTACGTAATGAAAGTAGTAAACTACCCTAATCTAGGTAACGACAACCCAATAACAGTTTATAATATACAGAAATATAAATGACAACCTTAAAAAGGCTTCCTACATATCCTTGTTTTCACAACGAATCAGGTTAACATGTAGTTCCAACATGAAAGCTATATGAAATGAAATGTTTTTGTATTTTTTAAGAGACCGAACTTTATAATGGTTGCCTACATATTATTGTTTTCACAAGGAATCAGGTTGACATGTAGTTCCAACATGCAAAGTAAGACTAATTTATTTGGATATGTGCCGAACCCATACGTGGGTTGCCTATGTATCTCAGATTAATGAGAATCAAGTCATCACGTAGTTCGTTTTTGTAAGGTAAAAAATGGGTGATTTTATGTATGAAACAAAATATTAATCACAACATGATATGTATATGACCTGTTTGATTTTGTCGAGAATACCTTAATCGAACTTATTTGTTTTTGTTAGTTAGTATTAGTATATGAGTTGTTAGTTGAAAATAAATAAATAAATACCATATATATATATAAGATAGTCCTAATCGTGACTAAGAAAAACAAGAAGGTTTCTGAAGAAGAATCACACATATTCTCAAATGAATAAAGACCCTCCCTTTATTCCAATTTTTTAGTATATATATAAGGTGCCAGTTCACTAGTCTGAAGACTTAGTGCCAAGCTATGATCTTGATGTTTAACATAAATAAATCAGTTTATTAAAAATTATATGGTTGGATTAATAGTTAGTAAGAGTTTAGTTTGAAGCGTTCATGGAAGAATCGCAAAGACTATGCACAACTCATGGTGTGATAGATGTTTGGTTTGGATCCTCACATGTTCTTAAAATGTTATCAGATTATTTGGGTCCTCACATGTTCCTAACATGTTCTTGGATGTTCTTGAGATGATTTTGTATTATTTAGACATGGTTTAATCATTATAACAAAACTTTAAAAAAAAAATTGTTAATTATGGGTTATATGTGTTATATACATGAAATTAAAGCATAGTAACTACATGATTATGCTATGTACAAGCAACATATTTTAATTTAAGACAAGATTTAAGGATATTCAAGAAACATACCTAGTTTAGGGGAGTGGTCTTTCCCTAAACAAATACCTTTCTCTCCTTCTTGATTTTCTTTGCTTGAACTTGATCGGTTGCTGTCAACTTCTTGAGTTCTGGCTCTAAGAACCTAGAGAACACCCTCCGGAACCGAATTTCAGTAGAATAACGAGGTGTAATTGAATATAAATGCTTGTAAAGTCTAGCACTCGAGAGTATTGCTCTAGCTTAGATAGAGAAGCTAGGGTTCCAAGAATTGGAAAAAAAATGAGAACTAGCCCTCTATATTAATGGGCCAAGGGCCTACGCATTTATCCATGCGGAGGCCATTGTAGTTCCTTCCTTAGGGTCTAAAAGTAGCTATGGATGATTTGAAAAGCCCCGATTTTCCAAAAAGTAAAAAGAATACGAAACAGTAAATGCATAAGAGAAAATGGGTTTTTTAATGCACCAGTTTTCTCAAAAAGTAGTTAAGCCATTTTAAAATTAGGAGTTGCCACCTAGCATTGGGTTTAAATAGTATGCAAGGTCACTGAATTTTTAGAAAACAAATTAAAAGACCTAAGTAAAACTGACTTAAAAAACATGGTCAAACCAAAGATTTATTTGAAAGAGTTTGGGGGTCGGTTATGCTCGGGGAAGTTGTTAGACATTGCAAGAGAGGCCCATTCAAGAACGATACCTTATGTTTAATTAAGTCCAACTAGTTTAAGTCTGAATGTTTTATTTTATTTTGAAAATATTTTCCTTCTTATAAAAGATTTTTGGTATATTTTCAAAATTAGGATTGAACAAGTTTTTGGTATTTTTTTTTTTTTGGAATGTTCTCACGCTATAACCTTTTATCAAACATTAAGCGATTTGACAAAGATGATCGCCGGAGCGATTTTAATGTGATGGATCTTAATGTTCGGATAGGTTGACAATTTTATCTAGGTAGATTTTAAGAAAGAAAATATTTGGAAAGCAAGAAAGTTTTTTTAATCTTTTTTAAACTAATATTTTTTTTGAAAAAATCTTTTTATTTGTTTTAAGAAGAAATTTGGGAAATATTTTTCTTATCTTTTTTTTTAAGAAAAGATTTGAAGAATTTTTTTGGAAAAGATTTTTCAGTTTTTTAGAAAAGTTTTGAAAACTTATTTATTTATTTATTTTGAAAAGTTTTGAATTTTTTTCTTTTTGAAAATATATATTTTTTTTATTATATTTATAGAGGAAAAAAATTGAAAGCCCTCATTTATTTTATTTTATTTTATTTATAAAGAAGAAAAGGAATTGAAAGACTTTTTTTTTTTTTTTTTTTTTTTTCTTTTAATGATTTTTCCCTTGGAAATAAAAAGATGATTTTTTAAAGATTTTTTTGTGAGTCTTTTTTTTTTCTTTAGAATAGAAAGAAGTAAAAAATAAAATAAAATTATTTGTTTGCTAATTTAACCTAACTTAAGATCCATTCAAGAGAAGTGTTTTCCTAAACCCATTATCTTAAAATTTTATACATGTTGGGAATTAGAACAATGTAATAGGAAACACTCCCTTACTGTAGCGTCTTATGTTTTTATTTTATTTTCACTTTTTAATTATTTTTTGATTCATATCTTTTTCAACAACACAAATAAAAATGTGATGAAAGAAATAAAAGTAAAAAATAATAATGAAAAGAATAATTAAAAAAAAAAAAGTTCCTCATCTAATGCTATGTTTTTTATTCTATTATTTCTTTATTTTTTTAGCATTATTTAGATGTGACAACCATATAAATAAAAAATGATAAAAAATAAAGTAAAGAAATAGAAAAAAACAAATTCCTCATCTAACGCTTGGAGGCTAAGCTTGAAAAGCAAGAATTTCGCCTTGGAGTTTTTATCAAATTCTCGGATGATTTTAACAAGATCTAAACTTGCAGGAATTTAAATTGAGACAATGAAAGAAACGATAAAAAGAATAAGAGAAGAAACATACTTATTTTAGCAAAATTTCATGACACACGGGTTTTTCTCCCTCAAAGGTGGCTTCCTAAATGGGTTTTCCATGAGAATCACTCCCTAGGAGGACTTCTCTCTAAAATTTTGTGTCCCTAAATGGTTTTTCTCTGAGGGTTTTTTTTTTTTTTTTAGTTTGTTTTTTCTGATAAAATAGAGAAAGATATATAATAAAATGATAAAAGTGCAAATGAATCGCAAAATAAATTGAAATTATTTTGGGGATGATCAAGATGGCGTGTCCACAAACATTCAACATACTGCTTTTTCCAGTCAACTGGCCATTAGGTAGATCAACCGTCTAGACCTGAATTTTCTTATTTTCTAATTTTTAAAGTATTTTCTTGATCAACACTTTATGAAAAATATTTAGACTCTAAAATTTATCACTTTGTATCATGACACATATAATGTAATCAATTTAATAAGTGTCATGCGTGATCCTAATCGGGTTCCATTAAAAGTATAAAAGTATTCCTAATCTAGTTGGATTGTTAAATGATTCTTTAACGATATGGACTAGCCTGTGGGGTGTTTTACCATTGAGAATAGTAAATATAAACCATTAATATGAGATACCAGAACAACCGAAAAAGGGACTTACTAGAGTAGTAAGGGCCTTGAACGTTATCATCCAAGGTATTCCACATAGTAATTTTGTTCAATGCCAAAATGGAATATTAGAGTTGTTGTAGACACCACATTTTGTCCCACTCATTTGGTTTTCAAAATTATTAGGTCTAAAGTACAAATTCAGATAAACTTTGAACTAAAGTTTAAAGGGAACAAATTTTCACCTTAGATTACATTTGATACTACAAAAGGACAAAAAAACAAAATAAAATTTAATGGGGACTAAAATGAAAATATTAAAAGTAGATTTTCCATGAATGTAACTTTTAATATGTTTAAATTAGTTTCTATCTTTTAATATAAGGAAATTTCACCAATAACATTTACTTCCCATTTTTACCCCTGAAACTTTCCTTTTCATTGTTTTTGTCTAATTGACAACCAAAAATATTTGTTTAATTTCTTATTTGAAGTAATAATCTCCTAAATCAAGTAACAAAGCCTTGATTAGGTCAATGGGTGCTCAAGAAACCAAGATTACTAAAGACACACACTCCTAAGCTTAGAAAACGTATAGGATACTTTCACCGTTGTGCCCTTAGAAAATTGGGCATTAAATTCAAGAATTTAATGAGTGTCTTATGGAAATATATCATCCATAAGAATAACATCATTTTCTAGGTGTGTCATGATGCTTACACTAGTAGAATCAGCATGTCATTAATAAGATTAAATGAAACATTAAGTGTAGCATTAAATGAAGTCCTAAATGGAATTAAATTCAACAATCTTATTGAAGATTTGGTGCATTAACCATCCCATGATAACAAAATATCATCATTCCATAGGTAATTAGTGCCTAAACCTAGTCTAAACTAGCCTTTGTCATGACTAAGCATTTAAGGCCATTAAATGTCATTACATGAAACAATAAATGCGTGCATTAAATGGGCAATATCTTGGCAACATTTTTGAGCAAAATATCATAATGAAACCTAATTGCCTAGGGTAATTAGGGCCTACAAACCTAAATAAACTCGCTTCCATCACAAAGCACTAAAAGCCCATTAAACCATGCATTAAATGGAATTAATGGGACATCAAGTAGGGTATTTAATATAATGATTTGGCAAGATTTTGTTCATGTTAACAAAATCCTCATGATTACCTACATGTGCCTAGGCTAATCTTGATCATTACCAAAGGATTCTAGACATAAGTGGCAATAAATGGCGTTAAATAGCCAAATGAAACAGGTTGGCTATGCCTGTGCATTCCCGAATGCGTAGGCATACCTTTGCCTATAAAAGGCAGCCTATTTTCATTTGGAACCAACCTTTTCTAGAAAACTTCTCTCTCTAGGCTCAAATTTCTCTCTTGGGTCTTTTAATTTCTTATGTTTTCTACCTCTCAAACATACTCAAATCCTTCTAATAAAGATCCTAAAAGGTGTTCTCGACACTCTTCTAACAAGAGTTCGAGAAGTTCTTCAAGAACAATGACGCACGCAAGATTATTTTTTTTTGAAAAGTAAAAAGAATTAGAGATTGGGAAAAAGAGAAAAACAAGTTTTCATTTTTCCCTCCGGAAATCCTCTAAATCCATTCATTTTTGAAAATGAGTTTTCAAGGGCTTTTCCAACAGTCGATTTTGAAAACGTTGTTTGGGTCGGGATTTGTGTTGAAAACGGAGTCACCATCTAGCATAAGTTAAATTAAATGCTAGGTTATCGAGATTTCATAAATTCATTTTTATTTTGGAAACGGCCCGTCTTTTGAGTCGTAAAGGTCTTGTACCAAAGAATTTCTTAAGTTCAGGGGTCAATTATACTCAGGGACCATTTTACGCACCCAAGGACACCCGTCCGAAGATAGTACCTCTATCTAAATGAATAATCACCTTTAAACATCCAAGCAATGTTTGTGGTTTCTTTGAACTAAATAAATCATTTTTTTTTAAGTTTTTGTTTTTTTATGCAATTTTGACATGATGTAAGCAGTAAATACTACATTAATCTAAGGAGAGACAACCCAATAGTAGTATATAATAAAAAAAATATTAACAACCAAACCTTATAAAGGTTTCCTACATATCCTTATTGTCATAGAGAATCAAGTCGACATGTAGTTCCAATATGTAAAATGATATGAAATGACTATGTTTTTTGTATTTTTTAACTACCGAAGCTTATAAAAGTTGCCTACATATCCCGGTAAACAAGGAAAATTCGGCCAACATGTAGTTCCAACATGCAAACTAAGACTAAATTATTTATATATATGACCGAACCAATACGTGGGTTGCCCACGTACTTTGGCTAGTAACCAAAGATCAGGTCATAACGTAGTTCGTTTATGCATGGTGATGATTGTTTTTAGTTGATTTTAGTTATTAAACAAGACATGAATCACAACATGATATGTAAATTATCTCTTTAATTTTGTCAAGAACACCTCAATCAAACTCATTTGTTTAGACAAGTTAGTGTTTGTTTTTGAGTTGTTAGTTAAAAACGAAATAAAGTACAATATATATATATATATATATATATATATATATATATATATATATATATATGCTAGTCCTACTCATACGTAAGAAAGACGGGAATGTTCCTGAAGAAAGTGCACATTTATCCCCAGAAGAATAGAGGTCTTTCATTTATTCTGAATTTTTACCACAAAGGTTTGTCGTTGTAGTATATATATATATAAAGTGTCAGTCCACTAGCCTAAGGACTTTGTGTCACGCTGTGATCTTCAGGCTATGATCTTAACGTTTAGCCTAAATTAAATTTAGTTATTAACAATATATGGTTGGATTAACAACTTGTAGACTTTGGTTTCAAGTATTCGTGAAAGAATCGAAGAAACTATGCACAACTCATGGTGTGATAGATGTTTTGATGGGATCCTCACCTGTTCTAAACATGTTCTCGAATTATTAGGTCCTCACATGTTCTTAACATATTCTCGGATGTTCTTGATGTTTTTGGTATGGTTTTGCATGATTTTTGCATGGCTTGATGAATATATCATAAATTTAACATGTTTTACTTGAGTATGGGTTACGTAGGTTACGTATATACAATTCATGTATGAATTCCATATAAACATGCTATGTACAAGCATAAACACTATATTTAACCCAAGATCAAAGGGTGTTTCAAGAAGACATACCTACTTAGGGGAAGTAGTTGATAGGTGTAATTTGTCTATATATTCCCAAGCCAATTTTGGTAGCTTTCGAGTATTTTTATTGTGTTTTATTATGTTTTAATATGTTTTTATTTAATTTATTATAAATCAGGTATTTGTGGCGAAAAGGGACAAAAATGATCTTTAACGAGCCCTTCTCCCTGTCAAACCGAAGACATTAGACCAAGCGCTTCTTGGGAGGTAACCCAAATTCAAAAATAAATTAGATACTTCACCACTGACTTCATTCGAAGGCGAGATTGTCTTGCCTCCCAGGTACGTGTTCTAAACCCCCTTCGTCGGCATGATGGTTACTGTGGACACTACCCGTTTTAAGTTTGGGAGTGATGTGTAGTATGTTATTATGTGTTCTTTTTGTTAGTTGTGTAGTTTTAGTTAAAATCTTTGCATGTTTGTTAGTTTAGTGTAAATGTGTTTATGTTGTTGTTGTTGTGCATGTGCTGAGTTTTGCATTCATCTGGGCCATTACTCGATGATGATATTATTCCCTGGTTGTTTTCAAGGTCAAGGGAAATTCCCATTCATGTGTATTCTGTGTGCTTGGCATGTTGTTTTGGTGAAAGTTATTGTGGATCCTAATTTGCACGAGCACGTAGACTCAATGTATAGCTATTCAATTAATTTGAGATTGATTATCCATTAGCCAAATTCATGATAATTTTAAGGATTCTAGAACCTGATTAGGGGAAACTTGAGGTGAAATCCTAGGCGAGGTAGTTCAGGAGACATGATTTAGGCATTCATTTTGTTGCTTGAGCCTTTGAAGTTTACTATTCAATATATTTTTCTCCCTTGTTACCCTGTTGAAGCCAATTAGCCACTTCAATTCTGAACACATAACAAATACCCTGGCCAATTGAACTTTTTCCAAACCTATATCGCTAAACTGAAGGCACAATTTGAATTAATCAAGTTAGTGTGTATGCTACTTGAAGTGAGTGGTTGGGTTTAGGGAAAACTTTTGATTGGTTCGGTATTCAAGTACTCACTTGTCATTTTTCTTTCGTTTTAACGACAGCCGTGAAATTGTAATAATTGAATAAGTTTGGGGGTATGGTACGTTAAAAAAAAACATATGTAAATATCATTTTATTTCCATTTCTTTTGATAAGTGAGTACGTCGGTCTTAAATGTATGTTCAGAGTTGTTTCAATTTTATCTATGGGGGTTCGATAGTGATTTTGTGCCAAGCATTGTGCCTTTGGTGTCGTTGAATTAATGATGTTAACTTGTTTTATATTCCCGATATACCCTTGGCTATGTTCCAAACCGAACTAAGTCCTATTGATCTTTTTGAACTTCCAAGCCTACATTAGTGGAGAGTAGAACCCAATTAGACATATGGATATCCTAATCCTTTACGGTTTAAGTCATGAGCTTCGCTAGTAGATAATCCAATCCGATTGTTGGATAGTTATATTATTAAGTTTCGCACACACACGTTGAAAGGATCTAGAATGGCGTTTACCATTATTGAATGTCGAAATTCTCAAATATCACATGGTGCGTTTTACTCCTAAACTCGATATAATTGGGGGTTGTTGAGGAAAAAATGCTTTGGTCGATAGTTAAATTCAAAACTCACATATCGTTACGTTTAGATTATTTGTGTTAGTTATTTCGTTGTGTTTTTTATTTTAGTGTGAGTGTTTTGCTTGAGAACTAGCAAAAATCTAAGTTTGGGGGTATTTGATAGGTGTAATTTGTCTATATATTCCCAAGTTGGTTTTGGTCGCTTTCGAGTATTTTTGTAGCGCTTTATTATGATTTAATACATTTTTATTTATTTCGTTATAACTCAGGTATTTGAGGTGAAAAGGGACAAAAACAGTCCATAAATAAGCAAGTTGGTAGAAGAACGGTAGAGAAAAAGGGCAAAAATGTCAATATTCAGAACTTGCATCTACCGCTGCAGCGATGAAAATACAAAGAGTTGGTGGACTCTTCACCACTACAGCAGTGAAACCACCACTGTAGCGGTCACCCGCCAGAAGTGGAGAAGACAGGGAATCGATCGTTGAGCGTTCTTAGTGGTTTATCTTCGAACGAGGCTAAGTTCTTTGGTTATTGTTCCTTATTTCTTTATCTTAGGATCATGTGAGCATGTTTAGCTTGTTATTTCATTGTAAATGTGGCTATTCTCATAGCTAAACAAGGATTGCAGTAGGGATTAACGAATAAATTTATAAATATGTTGTTTGGATGATTTCGGTGTTTCGTTTGTGATTGTTCTTCATAGTTTGATTGTATTTATTGTATTGTTTGTTTATCATGCTTAGTTAGATAAATGGAGAATATAGGGTTTTGACAAACCCCGGATTCGGATTAGGGTAAACAAACGCCACGATTCTATAACCCAGTCGGGGTTTGAATTGTAGACAATTGATGACATTCGGGCAAGACTCACGCGACCTAGGGTCGTTAAGACATTGAGGGGGACTTATTTGTTGACACGAAGTCGCGTTATATCCTTCGTCTTACACTCAGGAGAGGTGGCGAGAGAGTTTTAGAACAGATATTATCGATAGCGTAAATACAACACATTATCCAATAACTCAGTCGGGAGTTGGATTGTGTGCAATCAATGACACTGGGTGAGACTCACATGACCTAGGGTCGTTAAGACGTTGAGGGGGACTTTTTCGTTGACTCAAAGTCATGTATTCCTCTGTCTTACACTCGGGAGAGGTGGCGGTGGAGTTTACGTATCGAGTTTATCAAATAGGTCGAACACCATAAACGTGAGAAAATCGAAATCGAACACGTATTTGTAAACACATTAATCCCTAGGAAATTCTTCACCCTATAACATATTAGTATATTATATAGTTAAGTTACGATATATTAGTATTAGTTTAATTAATTAAATAAATTTATTTTTCGCCTGGATAAAGTTAGGTCACGAAAAATGTGGTATTCGATAGTAACGACACCCATCCCTATGGAAACGATAACCCAATCTTAATAATCACACTATACTAAAACTTAGACCTCGTATACTTATGAGTGTAAGTAGCGGCGTATTTTACACCCCAACCAGGAGACGAGCCAAGTCTAAAATAAATTAGATCCATCACCGTCGATTTCATTCAAATGCGAGATTTTCTCGCCTCCCAGGTACGTATTTTAAACTCCTTTCGTCGGTATGCTATATTTCAAATGTTGTGATTGATGATTGGGACATTATGGACACTGCCCGTTTTAAGTTTGGGGGTGATGTGTAGTATGTTAGTATGTGTTCTTTTGTATGTTGTGTAGTTTTAGTTAAATTGTATACATGTTTGTTTAGTGTAGTATGTGTTTGTTGTTGTTGTTGTTGTGTGCTGAGTTTTTGGTTCATTTGGGCCATTACCCGATGATGATATTATCCCTTGGTTGTTTGTCAAGGTCAAGGTTAATGCCCATTCATGTGTGTTATGTGTGCTTGGCATGTCGTTTTGGTGAAAGTTATTGTGGTTCCTACTTTGCACGAGCACGTAGGCTCAATAAATTCATGACAATTTAGGGGTTCTAGAACCTGATTGGGGGGAAACTTGAGACGAAATCCTACACGAGGTAGTTCAGGAGACGTGATTTAGGCATTTATTTGATTCACTTCAGCCTTTGAAGCTTACTTTGTAATATATTTATCGCTCATTACCCTGTCGAAGCCGGTAAGCCATTTTAATTCATAACACATAACAAATACCCTAGCTAATTAAACTTTTTCCAAACCTATATCTCTAAACCGAAGTCACAATTTGAGTGAATCAAGTTAGCATTCGTGTATGCTACTTGAAGTGAGTGGTTGAGTTTAGGGCGAACTTTTCATTGGTTCGGTATTTGAGTACTGACTTGTTATTTTTCTTTCGTTTTAACCACACCCGTGAAATTGTAATAATAGAATAACTTTAGAGGTGTGGTTGTTGTCTAAAAGAAACATATGTAAATATGGTTAAATTTCCATTTCTTTTGACAAATGAGTATGACGTTCTTAAATATATGTTTAGAGTTGTTTCAAATTTATCTATGGGGGTTCGAGTGTGATTGTGTGCCAAGTGTTCTGCCTTGGGTATCGTTAAGTTAACGATGTTAACCTGTTTAATATTTTCGATATACCCTTGGCCATGTTCCAAACTGAACCAAGTTCTTTTGATCTTTATTAATTGCTTAGCCTACATTAGTGGAGAGTAGAACCCAATCACGCATATGGAAATACTAATCCTTTATGGTTTAAGTCATGAGCTTCATTGGTGGATAATCTAATATGATTGTTAGATAGTTATATTATTGAGTTTCGCACACACACGTTGAAAGGATCTAGAATGGCGTTTACCGTTACTGAATGTCAAAATTCTAGAGCATCAGATGGTGCGTTTTACTCCTGAACTCGATATGATTGGGGGTTATTGAGGGAAAAATGTTTTGATCGATAGTTGAATTCAAAACTCGCATATCGTTATGTTTAGGTAGTTTGTGTTATTATTCGTTGTTTAGTTTTTGTGTTAGTTATTTCTTTGTGTTTTTTATTTTTAGTATGAGTGTTTTGCTCGAGAATTAGCAAAATTCTAAGTTTGGGGGTATTTGATAGGTGTAATTTATCTATTTATTCCCAAGCCGATTTTGGTAGTTTTCAAGTATTTTTATAGCATTTTAATATATTTTAAAACGTTTTTATTTATTTTGTTATAAATTAGGTGTTTGGGATGAAAATGGACGAAAACGGTTCATAAACGAGTAATCGGTGGAAGAATGGTGGAGAAAAAAAGCAAAATGGACAATGTTCAAAACTTGCATCAATCGCTGCAGTGGTTAAAATATAGAGAGTTGTTGAATTCTCCACCACTACAGCGGTGAAACCACCGCTATAGTGGTAATAATGTAGAGAGTTGTTGAACTCTCCACCGCTACAATAGTGAAACCACCACTGCAGCGGTCATCCGCCAGAAACCTTAACAACTTCCCCACTGCTGCAGCGGTCTGACACCAGATCTTTTAGGATATTTTGAGATATTTTGAATCCTATATATATCTTCTCTTCTCCCCCACACCTAAAAATCGTTTTCGGGAGTATCTTAAGGGCTCTGAGACCTATCAACCAGGATAAGATCACAATGCGAAGAAGTGGAAACGTTCTCGGAGCGGTTTTAGTGTTGATTCTTTAGATAATGGCTAGTCTCCTCGTTTCTCACTTTTATTCTTAGTTTGATTGATAGTTTTGTATATGTTTAGCTTGTTTCGAGTTGTATATTTGGTTATAGCCATGTATAGCTAAACATATATTGTCTAGGGAGCGATTCATGTATGAAAATGTTGTTGGAATAAAATTATGTTTCGTTAATGGTTGTTCATGTTTATCCGATTGTACTTACCGTTTTATTACAATCTTAATATGTTTGTTATGGTATTAGGGTTGATTTTGAGAATACGGGGTTAGACACTCGGGAGAGGTAACCCTGGATTCGGACTAGGGTTTAAACACAACGCAACGATCTAATGACCCGGGAGGGCGTTAGAAAATATGTAATCTGTGACGTTGGGGTGTGACTCATGTGACCAAGTGTCATATAGACACTCGAGAAAGACTTCGGCGTTGACACGAAGTCACATATTCATTCACTTTACACTAGGGAGAGGTAGTGAATGTGATTTCGATACCAAGATTGTCAGATAGGATGAATGCCATTAATGTAAACTAGATTGAAACAAACATGTTTAGGTAGACGAAGTTAATCCGTAGACAATTTACTCCCTTAAACGTCAATATTAGTATATTAGTTTAATTAACTTAGTTTAGTATATTATATTAACAAAAATATTAATTTGAGTTACCTAAATAAAGTTTGGTTATGGTAATCGTGGTACTCAACAACGATTTAATCCAATCCCTGCGGATACGACAACCCTGACTCTTCCCACTCTATACTAAAACTTGACCCAAACACTTGCGATGAAAGTAGCGATGTAATATTCTGCTACCACTGACGCGTCCTAGATTTTGCTCGCGAATGATAACACCAACTGTGTGCCGATGTTATATTTAAAATCCTGTTCATTTTTTAAAACAACTTATCCTTTTGAAAATTATTTTGGATAAGCTTTATTTTTTAAAATAATTTTAGAAAAAGCAAGTTCAAGGGATTTTCTAGCGTCGATTTTGAACTAATTTACTTGGGACAAATTTTATGAAAGAATTTGGAGCCATCACCTAGCATTGGTTTTGAAAAGGTGTGCTAGGTCACTTGGATTTAAAGAAAATAAATAAAAGAAAAGAAAAGAAAAACTTTTTGAAAATGTTCCATAATTTGACTCAAAATGGTTTTAACCAGAGTATTCTTTAGGTTCGGATGTCAATTATGCTCGGGAATGATGTTAAGCACCCAAGACACTAGTTCGAAAACAGTTTCTCAGTGTCTAAGTATTTCAAATTAAATCACGTCTAAGTTTTGTTTGATTTGGTTGGTTAACATGATCTTTGTCCCTTATTTTTTATTTATTATGTTGTATACAGGAAGTAAGGTTAATGAGCTTGTAAATAAATAAAATAAACATGTAATATAAAAGAAGTAGTTGAAATGAAGAAAAAAAAATCCCATTTTTAAACCACCTTTCGATTATGGAAGAATCGATAAGTTTTGGTCCCGAGGCGGAAGAAGAGTTTTTTCCTTTTTCTTTCATTATTTATTTATTTTTATTTTTTTTATTTTAAGTTATGATGGAAAAAATTATGTATTAGGATTAAAATTTAAAAGTAAAAGACTTCCCATTTTTTTAAAAAGAAAATGATTTTTCTTAAAAAAAAAAAAATTAAGTACTAACAAAAACATCTTTGTTGTTTCTGTATTGATGGAAAAATGATTAAAAAAATAACAGTTTTTTATCTTGGAAATTTATTTTTGAGAAGAAAAGGGAATTTTTCTTTATAAAAATTGATTAAGAAAAATAAAATTTGGAAGGAAAATTTTGACTTTAAAAAATATTTTAAATGAAAACAAAAGCTTTGTAAAAACTTTAAGAAAACAATTTGAGTAGAAAAGACTTTTTTTGCTTAATGAAGCAAGACTTGCTTAAAAAACTAATGGGAGAAAAAGTTATTCGGAAAGGAACATTTTTAAGGAAAAATCTTTGTCTCATGTGAGGAAGACCTTTTTTAAAAGATAAAAACATTTTTTAGAAGAAAGAAATTTTGATTTTTTTGAAAAGAAAATATTTAAGAATATATATATAGTGAAGAAGTATATTTAGATTTTTTTTTATTTTTTTTTTGTCTTCTTGTGAAGGCGTTTTTAAAAGGGAAGAAACATTCTTCGAAGAAATGTTTTTATCTTTTTATAAAGAAAATTTTTTAAGAGGAAAAATTATTTTTTAGAAAAAATTTAGTTTTGAGAAGAAAACATATTTTTTTTTAAAAAAGGAAAACAATTTTTTAAAAGAAATATTTTTAAATTAAGGGAATTGGCCTCTTCCTTCCTTCTTTCTCTCTTTGTTTCTCACTCTTTTGGTGTTATTTTAAGATGGGATGATGGAAGATCAAGAGGTTGTTTCTTGGAGAATTTGGGAGGTTTATAGAGAAAGAATGGGTGTTGGAAAACCAACTTTTCGGACTAAGGGAGTGGAGATTCTAGGTATGGTTTAGAGGGGAGAAAGAATGCCTTTTTTTTGGAAAAAACTGAGTTATGCTCCCTCCTGAGTGCGCGAGGCACAGTACGGCTACCTCATGATGGCAGCTACCCTTCAATTGTGTAAATTTTATATTTTAGTCCCCTACTTATGGTACTGAGTGTACAACTTGCTTGATTTGACATCCATTACTTACACCATTTTGAAAAATGGTTTTTTTCACTACCGTGGCTACTTTAGGCACTACAGTTTGAGAATCCAATGCTCTGTCTTATTCTCGGGGGGTGTTAACTAAGTGTTTTTTGTGATTTGAGCACTTTTTATCGATTACATGTGAGTCCTTTGATTTTTATTGAAATTGAAATGATAAAAGTGAAGTTAAACTATACAAATAAGTATTTACAAGTCAAATTTTAAAAAATAAAATGTTTTTGGTCGTCAATCTGACAAAATGGGCAAAACAAATAGTTTTTTAAGCTAAAGTGAAAGTACTTGGAATTGGTGAAATTTCTTAAAATTAATAGGTGAAAAATAAAATTGGATATATTCAAAGTGATATTATATGAAAATACACTTTTAATTTAGCCAATTTGGTCCCCAATTAACTTTTAGAAATTTGAATTTAGCCCGAAAGTTTATTTTTTGCCTAATTCAATCAAATTTTTGAATTTTTTTTTTCAAAATATTAAATGAAATTTAAACACATGAATCTAAGGTGAAAATGTATCTCTTTAAACATGGTTTAAAATTTATCCAAATTTGCACTTTAGACCCGACACTTTTACAAAAAATGCAAAACGAACTAGACAAAATGCGGTGTGTACAATATCGAAAGAAAATATTAGAGTTGTGATGGTGTTTGTGATCTTTAGACCTGAGGTACTGAGTAATCACATATGTGCGTTCTATACTTTGAAAATTTTAAGTGTTGTCTTATAGCCACAAAACTTAAAAGGTGTTCATTGGTGCAATGAAACATTTATGTGACTAGTGGAGTACGCAAGAAATGAAATATTGCTCTCAATAAAGATGGATGTGTCCTATACAATTAGATTTATGGTAATTCAACAATGACTCTCGCCATGATAATGTGACAAATGGGATGAGATTTCAATTGGTTTCACAAGGCAATTACATTATTAATTTATATATATATATATAATATAAATCAGGTTGTTGTTTGAAAATGTCTCAAAAGACATTTTTGGAGGGAAAGATTTAAGACCATTGGATCTGCCATCTAAGGGCTAAGATTATCTAAAAGTAAGAGACATTTTAGATCCTAGGATCACTTTTAATCCAGTGGCTGAGATAAGACTACCGTTATAGTTCAAAATGACCACCTATTTCTAATGTTGGTTCTCTCTCTTACTCAGGCTCTCGCTTCTCTCTCTCTCTCTCTCTCTCTCTTTCTTTCTTACCCCAATCGCCATCGCGACTGTCGCTGTGCCACCATCAGCCCTGCCAGTGCCATCGCCACCTGTAGCCGGAACAATTTCTCCATTTCCATTTGCATTCAAACAGGTCACCGCACTACCGAACGTGAAATCCATCTAGGTACATCTCTCTCTATGTTTCTCTCTTCTTCTATTTCCATCGACGAAGACGGTTCAGATCTTCGTGGGCCTGGACGGCTGTGGTTGATCGGCAGTTGTTGATTGCCGTAAATTTCACCATCGCGATTGTCGTCGCTTCTACAGTCGTCGTCGCCAGCGCCAATCCGCGCCGTTCTATCACCGCCTCGTGAAGCCATCGCCGCCGCAGCTACGGTATGTCTCAAGTGGCCAGATTAGGGCTTGATTTGGTTCGAAATGGCCAGATCTACCCGAAATCATCTAGCCATTTCGAACCAAATCAAGCCCTAATCTGGCCACTTGAGACATACCGTAGCTGCGGCGGCGATGGCTTCACGGGGCGGTGATGGAACGGTAAGGATCGGCAAGGAGCTGGCGACGTCGACGTAGCAGTGGTGCTTCGATTGCAGCCACGATGGCGACATCAATCGTGGTGGTGAAGGCTATAGCAATCGATCGCCAGCGCGCAGGCTATAACGACGAGGCCGGTTAGGAAATTCAACAACCGCTGATTGATCACCGTTGCGTAGATCGAAAATTCTCAATTTCTTCTAGATCTGAAACTCCTGGTACTGTCCCCATACAGATCCAGTTCTTACACTATCGGTGCTACTGTCGTCCGTTGTCGAAGAAGAAAAAAACAGAGGAAGAGAGATGTCCATGGAGGGAGGCACTCTAATTGCTATTGTTCACTCTGTCTGCAACAAGGAGGAAATGAAGATGATGAAGTTGGGCAGTAAGTATTTATTGCTTTGATTTTATTTCGGTTTAACACTGTGGTATTAGTGGTGATATTTAAATGTTAATTGTTGTTAATATTTTATACAAGTTAAGGTTGTATTAACATAGGGGAAGAGATTATATCAATTTTTTTATACAAGTTTTAGATTTCATATCTTATTTTTAATTTGTTTCTGACATGTTGTTGAAGGATTTTTTGTTGAAGGATTTTTTGCCCCTGCTAAAGAAGCGTTTGGTGCTTAAAGGTTGTTTTAGATTTCATATCTTATTTTTAATTTGTCTCTGACATGTTGTTGAAGGATTTTTTGCCCCTGCTAAAGAAGCGTTTGGTGCTTAAAGGTTGTTTAGACATTCTTGAACGAAAAAGCAACTTTGGTTATTGAATGACCTATTTAAAAATACTGCACCCAACCACCAATTCTTCTGAAAGTTCAATTGTTCTTGACTTTTTTGTTTTGTAAAAGACTATAACCATTTTTTTATTGTTAATTTGAATATAGGGAATGAAGAGTAGAAGAATAGCAACCAAACTGTGGCGAAAGATGTAACAATGACAACGAAACTTATTACATTGGGTAAGCATTGACAATATTCACTAATGTCTGCATTGTTAGTTACAAAGCTCTTTAGCTATTTGGACTCATATGATGAAAACTGTTAGGTCAATTGCGATCACTATACTATTAGGTAATGATTAGCTTAAAGTGTTGTTCATGGGAGGTAATGTGAGTGTGTGCATGTTCATGTTCATTAATTGTCTATTTTTTTTTAATTAAATTGTGTGAGTTGAATTATTTTGTGGATATTGTGTGCATTTACGATCATTGTCGCATTATTTTAAGTCAATGAAAAAATCACTTACATTTTTACGAGGAATGCTTCTAATTCTCAAACTCAAATAGACAAATGGTACATATTTTTCTGTGGAACTATGTTTTGATTTTTGAATTATTAATTATGTCGTTTCATGTATGGGATATGGAGTATTGAAGTAATGAGAATTGGATATGCAATATACATTTATCGCTTTGATTTTGTTCGGTTTACCTCATTCTTAATTGTGGTATTTAAATGTTAATTATTGTTAATTTTAAATGAAACAGATATAGAATGTTGTATAAATCTAAAATTATATCAATTTTAATCTTTTTTCTTTCTAGTTAGTAACAGTTCCTCAAATGCACTCCAAAATAGGTGTAAATCTCTAATTTTTTCATCATTTAATTTTTATTTTTGTATATTCTTAATGTAAAATAGGCAATTGGTTTTTTATTGTTTTTGTTTAATTTTAAGCAACAGTGTTTTGTAAGAATGACAACGAAACTTATTACAGTGGGTAAGCATTGAATAATATTTACTAATGTTTGCATTGTTAGTTACAAAACTCTTCAGCTATTCGGGCTCATCTGACAAAAATTGTTTGGTCAATTGTGATCACTACACTATTGGGTAATGATTAGCATAAAGTGTTGTTCATGGGTGGTAATGTGTGTGTGTGCATGTTCATGTTCATTAATTATCTATGTTTTCTAATTAAATTGGGTGAATTGAATTATTTTGGGGTATTGTGTGCTTTTACAATCATTACTGCATCATTTTAAGTCAATGAAAAAATCACTTACATTTTTTTAAGTTATTATATAGTTGGTGTTTCTGTTTCAAACAATTTTGCGAGGAACGCTTCTAATTGTCAAACTCAAATAGATAACGGTACACATTTTTCTGTGGAACTATGTTTTGATTTTTGAATTATTAATTATGTCGTTTCATGTATGGGATATGGAGTATTGAAGTAATAAAAATATTTGTGTTATTGAATACTGATTATGTTGTATTTGCAATATTTGTTGTTTGTAGGTAAGGTATTTAAATGTTAATTATTGTTGATTTTAAATAAAACAGGTATAGAATGTTGCATAAATCTAAAATTATATCAATTTTAATCTCTTTTCTTTTTGGTTAGTGACAGTTCCTCAAATGCACTCCAAAATAGGTGTGGATCTCTAATTTTTCTATCATTTAATTTTTATTTTTGTATATTCTTAATGTAAAATAGGTGATTGGTTTTTTATTGTTTTTGTTCAATTTTTAAGCAACAATGTTTTTTAATCCATTCTGAATTCAGTAGTGTTTCTTGAAATCCTTACACCCTAAAGGCAAATTAAGGTGATTTTTTTAAATTTTCCTTTAAATTGCGAGCAGGTATGGATCCCATAGGAGGTTTAATCTTTTTTCTTTTTGTTCAGTGACAATTCATCAAATGCACTCCAAAAGGAAATTCTTTGGTTTTTCATTTTTTTTTTCTTTTCAATTTTAAGTAGCAGTGCTTTGTAATTCATTCTAAATTTAGCAGTACTTTGTAATCTATTTGAATTTGTATCTGCGTGTCCAGTTGAATTCATTGAACTTGATAGATAATCATGAAATTCTCGCATTTCCTTTCGTTTAATCTAATTGTTCATATTTGTGATTTTTTAAATAATGAATAAAAGGGTTAATTGCCTTTTATGTCCCATTTCCAAATAGATTTTTAGGCCTGAAATATTTCTTTTGAGGAGTTATACATCTGTAATTGGGGAGGTAAATTCCTTTTACATCAATCTATTCATCCTCTCACATTTATTTTTTCTAATTTTGTTTCAAATTTAGTTCGATTTTATTTTTTTTACAACACAATTTATGTTATCAGGTTTGGTTTCATTTTGATCTTCAAATTGGGTTTCGTTTTCATATCCAGGTTTGGTCTCAAATCTCAATTTTTTGGTATGTTTCATTTACTTTTTCCTTCTATGTTCTTTCCTAATTAGTTCCATTACATCAATGTTCATCCACGATCCAGTTAAAAAAAAACCCAACGGTCTCCATGGAGGCCTTGGCTTTCTCCCTCCCTTCTATTGCCATGGCCAGGGCCAGTGCCAGAGCCATTGCCACCCTCTCCACCGTCGTGCTCTTTGCCCTTTGTATCGCCTCCCACCCTTGCGCTCTTAACGACCACCAATTGCCGCCTTTGGATATAAACCTACTTTCGATACTCGCGCTGACCTCAAGGCCTTTAGGTATGTTCTCTACCTTGCGATTTTAGATCTGAACTATTACGGTTTTAGATGCGATTTTAGATCTAAACAATTAGGGTTTCTTGAAGGGTTCTAATCTTACATTTTCCTCATCTCTCACGCTCAACTCCGCCGTAGATCATGCTCAACTCCACCGCCGAAGATCCAGAACATATTAGATCCATGTCGGTTCCTCAACTATATAGCTTGATTCAGATCCAAATGCAGATCCAGACCATTCATCTCTCAGGTATGCCTTCAGCCACCTACGTTCCTCATTTTTTTTCATGGTTGGCAAATAATTGGCCTTATGCATACCGATTACCCAGTTTCTAATCAACTCCATCGAATATTACACTTTCACCTTTAAACTACACACTTATTTATACATTGCTTCATAAACTAATTTCCACAGCCCACAACCCATAACATTTGTGATTATACAACCCAACCATTGTGTATTAAATTTGTTAGCATGTGTCTGAAAATGGCAACATTCCGAAAATAAATTTCAAAATTTGAGTGAAATGTGTAATTTATCCTTTAACTTTCACGTTTTAAGTTAATCATGTGAAAAACAAAGTTGCATTTTTCTCTCTTTTCATGATGAATTCTTGGCTTTTTAAAAATGAATGAACATCAAAGTGGCATGTTCCTATATTTCCTGATGAATTCTTCGATTTTTAAAAATGCAAACCAGCAAAATGTCCGAGATTTGACTTTAAACACACAAATATTTATTATATTTTTTTAGATTGATATGTTTTCTACTTCTAATTTCCCAATATTTTCGTTTATAAATTCTTTTTTTTTGTTAAATTCAACCTCTAAATCATCAACCCCTCAACCACCTCTCTATTCGTAATTGTTTATTGATTCTTTCAAGTTCTATATTTTCGGGCGTTGATTTTCGCTTTTCCAGGTTTCTAATGTAATCAAGTGGCAAAGCTTTTAATGGGGTGGCATTGAATTTGGTGACATATATAATTAACGTCAAAGATGAGCAATTTATCCGCGGCGAAGACAGTTAACAACTGGTATGGGTTCACATCCTGCAGTGGGGTTTTTTTGTTGAAGTCGGAGCAGGGGTGGGGGGAGCATATCAAGTTATTCAACCTTTGGTACTATTTTTTGTTTTTTTAGTTTTTTATATGGCGTTTGTTTAGTGTTTCTTTATATGGTGTTTGTTTAGTGTTTCTATTCCCATATTTTTGTTTGTGTACTACCAAAACTTGGAACAAAAGTTCAAATGTGGGAATAATTTTATTGTGTTTTCAGAAAGTTAAGATGAAACATTAGAAAACGAAACAAAAAATATATATATTTGTGGCTTCTCATTTTTCAGACAACGGGTCATTCATTTTTAAATACCTTAATTTGTTTCAATATTTTGATTCTATATCTACTTGGTACTATTTGTGTTCTTCATAGGTTTACGCTCAAGTGGAGATGACGAGAAGCGCTAAATAGAAAAGGTAGGAATAAATTTAACTCGGACTATTAATTATCGTGTGTTTAATTTTGATTTTTCTTTTTCACCTTTATTTATGTTATTAGTTCATTCATTGTGTGTTATATATTTGCATTACTTCATTAGTTGTATTTGTTCAAAAGTTTTTAATTGTAACTTCGGTGGAAAGATATATTTTTGTTTTGCGATTTTTATGCTTTTTGCCATATTTCAGTCACCACATTCAGAATCAAGTGCAAAATTTGTTTGGCATGAGAGGGTTTTTTTTTTTCGTTCCATATTCTATATTTTTTTTTTTAGGAAAATAAATGAAAATCTGGGGATAAGGTTGATATGCTCATAAAACAAAATTTTGTTAACATAAACTGAACAAATAGGAAAGTATTTTTTCTATTACATTTTTTCCCCCCAAAAAACAACACAAAGGAAAATGATTTTTGTGTTCTTTACAGATTTGAGCTCGAATAGAGATAATGAGAAGCACAAAATATATAAGGTATGGAATAAATCTGAGAGGAATTCTTTCTAACCATCTAAATTTGCTTCTTTTTTTTTTTTTAATTAAATATCAAATTGATTTTGTTTGCATTTTTCATAGGTTTAAGCTAGAGTGGAAAAGGTTAGGTTTCTATTCTTTTTTATATCATGCATTTATAAACATCAATAAATGCATTGGAGAGTTGAATCTCAATATGTCTGTCACCTTCTTCTTTCCAATGTTGATTGAAAACTGTTTTAATATTCCATTCCTAATTAATTTTTATTTTTGTTATTTCTTTAGGTGCTAAGTTTCGTCTGATGCTCGACTATTTTGGAAGTTCAAGTTTTGTGGCTGGATTGATGTCGCAACATATCGGTTAACAGCTTGCAAAACTATGTTGCAGAAGCATGCTCTCGGTGATTAAGTTCCAGTAGTCCTGAGTGGTGGACTTATATTAGTATGTTTATAATGTATATAATTAATTCTTTATTATCAAAATTCATTGTGTTAGTTATTATTGTGCCTGATGGTTATTGGTCGTATTTGTTGTTGTTGTGTTGTTCTAAGAATATGAGTTGAGAATTTGGAATGTCAAATAAGTAAAAAGGGTTGTCTAATTTTTTTTGTACATTAATTTTTGATTGTGTTCATTTGAAAATATTTTTTAAATATTAGAGTTGATGTGTAGATCGGTTAATAGTTTGTAGAAATATGGTGCAGAAATATGGTGTTTAAACTTTTTTTTTTTATTATTTTTTTACACCCGTGCCTTCAGGCACGGGTTATGCCCTAGTATATATATATGATTGAACTAAGTTTTTTTTTTTTTTACTTTAATCTATGCCCTATTGGTTCTTTTGTTAACACAAGATAGATTGAATGTATGGCACATAACTTATAATTGAGGAGCTTTTCTTGGTGAAATTATTTTTAGGATTTTTTTAATAACAACCCTATTTTTTAAACATCTATTAAAATGGGCCACATGTTGGTTGGCCCACTAATAATAAACACCTACCTAATAATTTTATTTATGTAAAACCCCATTCCCACATACTCATGCCCGGAAATGTGCTCAAAATATGACAATAATTAAATGTGGAATATTCCTATTAAACAACTCATAAGTTGGAACAAATTTAGATTTTCCATATTTGTGATTTTACTTTTCTCTTTTTCTTTTTTCACTTATTACGTCTTTCAAAGTTTGTTTAAGAATTTTTTCTCTTTTTTTATATATATATTTTCTTCTATTTTTTTGTTTTAATTTTTTTTAAAAATAAAGTAAATTATAATATAATGTTCAAATTTTATGAGGAGGACGGTTAAATGTCGTGTCTACAAATTGTATTGGTGGAATTGATTTTATAGAAAATTGAATTTCTAGTTTGCTTCATTGATAGCAAAAATATGCATTTACAACATATAGAACAAATGTTACTAAATAATAATTATCATCGCGTTCAATGTTTAATACTTACTGAACAACAATAATCAGATTAGAGAAATTAATTATCATACAACGATAACAATAGTAATGGGAATGATTTTGATTTTGGTTAAAAAATGGTTTTTTTTTTATCTTGCTTCATTGATAACAAAAATGTGTTTCTACGACCAATAGAAATATGGTATTAATCACTTCACGAAAGTTACTGTACAGTAACCATTAACAATTTCAAGAACTCAAACATCACAAATGTCATGGAAAAAAATAGTAATCCAGAAATTACTTGATGGGTGGAGTTTTGCTACACAGTAATAATTTCAAAAACTTAAGCATCACTAATGTCAGGAAAGAATAGGGAAAATAAATACAATTCACTGAAATTGGTTGGTAGGGTTTTTACTACCTTTGTATATCTCTGAAATTCAATACAACTCATTGCATCACTTATGTAATGGAAGAAAATAGTAATTCAAAACTTGACTCGAATAGTGAATTTTTGTTGTACAGTAACAAACTCAAAGAACTCAAACTCCACACAATGCAATGGATGAAAATAGCAATCCAAAACTTGACGTGAATAGTAAATTTTTGTTATACAGTAACAAACACAAAGAACTCAAACACGACTCATGCAATGGAAGAAAATCGCAATCTAAAACTTGACTCGAATAGTGAATTTTTGTTGTATAGTAACAAATTTAAAGAACTCAAATATCACAAATGTCAAGGAAGAAAATAGAAATACAAACCCAGTAGTTTTTCACTAAATATTAATGTACAATAATGTTTACTAAATATTAATGTACAATAATTTTTCACAAAAAATACGGTGTAACAAAATTCCGAAGCACGAGGTAGCAGCTACAATGACGGTGGTTGCGCCTATAGTCCCATCTTGGTTGTCGTCATCATCGTACTAGTTAGTCCACCTTACTCGTGTAGCAAACTTTTAAACATCAATTTTTGCTACACAGTAACTATTTTCTCAACAACCCCGTATCAAAAATGAAAAGTAACAAGATGTTAATCTAAAAACATTACTCAATTGTTGATTTTTGCTACACAGTAAAAATCTCAACTTCAAGTGTAGATTTTTGTTGTACAGTAATAAATTCAAAATATTCAAGCATCGCAAATGTAATGGAAAGAAAATAGCAATCCGAAACTTAACTTGAAATGTAGATTTTTGCTATACAGTAACAAATTCAAGAACACAAGCACCACTAATATCATGGAATAAAATAGAAATCCAAAACTTTGACTTCAAGTGTTAATTTTTACTACACATTAACAAATTCAAAAACTCATAGGGTTTAAGAAAATAATAGATTAATCAAGAAAAATGCAACCAAATCAACTTTGAATAGAGAATGAACAAATGCCCAATTCAACAGATAATGAACAGAGAAGAAATAAACCCACACCAACTGAGAATGAACAAACCCACCTCAACCGAGAATGAACAAACGCCCAAATCAACTATGAAAATGAACAAAACCACATCAATGTTCAATTTTAGCACATCAATAATTATATCAAGAACTCAATCAGCAATTGTTACTACAGAGTAATAATCTCATCTAAATCAAACATTGAATTTTTTTGCGCATTAACTACACATCGATTTGTGCTACACATTAACTAAACATCAATTTTTACATCACAGTAACAATTTGATCAACAATCCCACATCAACAGTGAAAAATAATAAATTGTGAATGAACAAACACCCCATTCAACAGATTATCAACAGAGAAAAAATAAACCCAAATCAACAGAGAATGAACAAACTCACATCAGTGTTCGAGTTGTACTGATTTAATCTTGGCATTTGCAAAATGCAGATCATGTGAATTAGTACTGCACAACAAGTTGTAGTGATTTAATATCCCATTTTCCATCTCAAAGGCAAGTAATGTCCAGTGCGACGGTTTAGATTTCCTCCCAGGCGTGTTTATTGGGAACATTATTGTCTCATATCTCGTAGCAAGACCTTTAGATTTCCTCCCAGCCACCATTACCTGAGTAACAATTACGGTGACATACAAAAAGTCAACTTCTAAACATTACCAATGTAGGAGAACAATAGGATAATTCAAAATAAGCCTTCAATTGTTAATTTTTGCTTCATATTAATAATCTCTATAAATCAAATATCATTTTCTCCTACACATTAATATTTACATTAATTTTTACATCACAGTAACAATTTGATCAACAACCACACATCAACAATGTAAAGTAATAAATTGCGAATCCAAAACAAGTCTTCAATTCGTGATTTTCACTACATAGTAATAATCTATATAAATCAAACATCGATTTTTACTACACATTAACTACACTTTAATTCTTACACCACAGTAACGATTTGATCAAAATCCCACATCAACAGTGAAAAGTAACCAATTGTGAATCCAAAAAAGTCTTCAGAAGTTGATTTTTACTATATAGTAACCAAATCCAATAAGACACATATACGACAAATGAATTCGAAGAGAGTATCAAATGGAAAAAAAAATTAAAAAATTACTGTAAATTACGGGAATTTCAAAAAACCAAGATACTAATTTAAGGATTTTGCTACACATTAAAAATCTTAACAACCCAAACAGTATATATTTCAAGAAAACAAGTATGAACAAGGTTTATAACTGCAATCACATTGATAAATATGGTTTAGAAACTGGAATCACATTAGCAAATCCAAGCAGAAATGCACAATGAAAATCGCACTACATATATAGAACAGACATATATTGAACAAACAATCAACATTAATAGTTGTTACACAATAAATATTACAAAATTGTTCAGAGCAGGAACATAAATATAGAACATGAACAGTAACCAAAAAGTGGACACATAGAGTGTCTCTACGGGAAGCTCTATAAATGGGGTTCTTTGCAATTGTGGAACGGTCAATTCAAATTGCATGCTTCAAAGTTTAAAGCGAGATAGAGAAACAAAAACAGTGAGAGAAAGATAGAGAGGGGGGGCAGAGTTAATCAATAAATAATTAAGCATGAGGAAAATTCAAGAATAATACTTAAATATGAGATTTTTGTTACACATTAACCATCTATACAACCAAACCATCAAACACCGGTTGAAACTAGGGGTTTATTAAACAACCAAAACATCATACAACCAAAGTGAAATCCAAAACTACAAACTGAGATTGAAGCTAGGTTTTTTATTATTACCAGTGATTTCGCTTCTGAAATATAATACCACCGATTGAAGTAGACGATGGTTGCAGGGTAAACGACGCTGAGTGGAATGGAAGGATGTAAGGAACCGTTGCTGTGAAGACGACGGTGATGGTCTGTGAATGGACGACCGTAAAGAACGACGGCGAATAAAGGAAGACGACGACGACGGTATCTTGGATTTGAAGCGCAACTTGATAAAAAGAAATTATTAATAGAAGGATCGTTATTGTTCAGTCGTCATTTAAGCTTTTCCCCCGAAATTCACCTTCCAGTTTTAGACCGAATCACGCGCTACCATCACTGTTGAAAACTCACGGCTGAAGAGTGGGGTTTTGACAAATTTTCTCTTGTTTTTGGGGATAACTCTTATAAAGGGATGGGCTTTGGGGGCCATATGAAAAATCCCTCATTTTTAATTGGATACAACTGTGACATTTAAGTAGACGTGGCTCACAATTAGTAAAAATATCATAAAGGAATTATTTCTTTGTGGGGGGTAAAATTAGAATTTTTCAATTCTAATTCATTAATTGTTTTTATTGTCCAACTTTTGAGATGAAACTAATGGGCTACCAAAAAATGGAGAATGGAAATTTGAATAATCTTTTAAAAGTAATGGAGGGTAATGTCGAGCATCTTAGAAGCTTGGGGTCGAAGTGAAAAAGGGAGTCTAGGGTTTTAACCTTGACAATGTACAAAATGGGTAGTACTATACAGTGGCTGTCCATCCTAGCTAAATTTTTGCCAACTTCAATACGAACCTCACCAAGAATTAGCGAGACCCAAAACCATCTTAGGGTTTCTTCGCGAGGAGTGAACTAAATCAGATTTATAAAAGAAAAGATAAGAACACGAAAATACGGAATTTAGGATAGATTACATTGACCTAACGTCTATAAATGAAACGCGAACCAACAGTATAAGTAATGATCTTGACCCAATGATTATAATGAATCACGAACTAAAGATATAGGGTTTGAACGCTCAAGAAATTCTTGATAAGTTCAGAAAATAAATAAATCTCTAAAGAACTTAAGAGAAAACTCTCACAATTGTATTAATCAAAAAGTAATGTCTTTTTCCCATGAGATACAACTCTCTTAAATAGGTAGCTGAAAATAAAAGAAACCCTAGTGTGGTCGTGAGCAATACCCATGAACAGTGGCGACCTCAATAGAACATAAAGGAAACCCTAGTGTCTAACACAACACGACAAAACAAAAGAATAAGGAAGTTTCCTAACTTACTGGTGGCGGAATATTACGTCGCCACTTTCACCACAAGTGTACGGGTCAAGTTTTAGTATAATGGGAAGAGTAGCGGTTGTCTTATCCACATGTATTGGTTGAGAATACTATCAAGTACCGCGATTGTCATAACCTAACTCTATTTAGGCAATAAAAATAAAATTTATAATTAATTAATACTAATACTAAGTTAATTAATATAATTATACTAATATTATATTGAGATGTTTTAGGGAAAAGATTGCCTAGGAATTAAATTCGTTTACAAAAATGTGTTCGGTCTTGTTTAGTTTACAGTAAAGAAGTTCGACCTATCCGACAATCTCGGTGTCGGAAACTCACTCGTCATCTCTCTCGAGTGTAAGACGAGTGAATGTGCGACTTCGCCTCAATGAAGAAATCTCCCTCAACGTATTAACGACACTAGGTCACATGAGTCTTACCTCAACGTCATTGATTGCACACTTTCCAACTCCCTCCCAAGTTATTAGATAGTCGCATTGTGTTTATCCTAGTTTGAATGCAAGGTTATCTCTCCCGAGTGTCAAATCCCGTATTCTCTAATTATCTAAACAAGTATAATATCAATGAATAATAGTAAACACAATTGAAATAGTGAAGAATAGCCATTAATTAAACACAAACTTAAACAAACAACGATTTCATAAAATATATTAATCCCTAAATAAAATCCGTTTAGCTCATGGTCATAACCATTTATACAACAAGAATATAGCTAAACATGCTCAATAACCTACCAAAGTTAAGAAAATAAATAAGAAACGAAGAAAACTTAGCCATAGTCTGAAGATTAGCGCTAAAAACATTCAACGATTGCTTCTCCTTTATTGCAACATGTTCTTCTCCTTCGAAATTGGTTGAGCACATCCCAAAACACTCTCAAAATATTAAGACCCTAAGGTGTTTCCTATGGTCGGGGATTCATCAAGGAGAAAGGAGAGAGGCTTAAATAGGGAGCAAAATATCTAAAAAAATATCTAACAGCTGTGTAGAGTGACCGCCGCGGCGGTGGGTATGTCAGTTAATCCATAGCCTCGGCGATGGGATTAGGGACCTCTCTGTTGTTTCACCGCCTCGACGGTGGATGTTCAGCAAGAATAAGGCCCTCTTTGCATATTTACCACCGCGGCGGTGGTCTAGATGCCGCGGTGGTGGACTGATTTTCCCAATTATGCCCTCATGCTTGTTTTCTCACCGTTCTTCCACCGTTCTTGGTCTGATTTGATCGTTTATAATCCGTTTTCATATCTTTTCACCCCACAAACCTGATTTATACAAAAATACATAAAAACATATTAAAATGTAATAAAACATACTAAAAAACTAACAATGTTCGGTTCAAAAATAGATAGTTAAATCACACCTATCAAATACCCCTAAACTCGGAATTTTGATAGTTCTCGGGCAAAACACCCATACAATACAAGAAAATATAACAACTAATTATGAAATTAAAAGTTAAAAATGAAAAACACAAAAAACAATTATGTGCAAGATTTAAATATCATCTACCGACGAAATGATTTTCTCCCTCATCGGCTCCCAAACCTATCAAGTTCAAGAATAAATCACACCATGTGGTGGTCTAGAATTTTAACATTCAATGATAGTAAGCACTATTCTATATCATGTTTAAGTGTTTGTGATAAAACTCAAATATACAATTATCTGTTGATTAGATGGGATTATCCCTCAATAAAGTTCTTGACTAAAACCTCTTAGGTATAGGGAATCCATAAACCTGACCTGGGTTCTATTCTCCACTAATGTAGGCTCAGGAAAATCCAAAAAGATCATTAGGACTTGGTTCGAGTTTTGGACAAATGGCCAAGGGTATATCGGAATTAGAAAATGGGTTAACTTCGTTAACTTGACGATACCCGAGGTACATGCTTAGCAGTCTCACACTCGAAACCCCCCATAGATAATTTTGGAAAACATTCCAAATAATCATTTAAGAACAATGTACTCACTTGTCAAAAACAAAAATTTAAACAATATTTACATATGTTTTTTTTTTTTTTTTTTTTTTTTTCACACCACATCCCCAAACTCATTTGATTATTAGAATTTCACGAGTGTGGTTTAAAATGAAACAAGAGCGACAAATGAGTACTCGAATACCGAACTAATTAAAAGTTTACCCTAAACCCAACCGCTCACTTCAAGTAGCATTTGCAACTGCTAGCTTGATTCACTCAACATGTGCCTTCGGTTCAGCGATATAGATTTGGAAATTGTTCAATTGGCTCGGGTATTTGTTTAAGTGTTCAGAATTGAAATGGTTTTTAAGCTTCGATAGGGTAATGAGGGATAAACATTTTACCAGGTAAGCTTCAAAGGCTCAAGCATTGAAAACAAATGCCTAAATCTTATTTCCCGAACTACCTCGCCTAGGATTTCGCCTTGAATTTTCCCCAGATCAAGTTCTAAAATCCCTATTGTCAGGAATTTGGTTGACAGATAATTGTTTTCAAATCAAATATATAGTTATACATTGAGTTTATGTGCTCGTCTATTTAGGATCTATAATAACTTTTACTAAAACGATACATCAAGCACACAGAACATGCATGAATGAGCTTTAAGCTCAACCTCAATAAACAACCAGGGGACAGACTCATCATTGGATAATGGCCCTAATGAAGTCAAAACACAACATATAATAACAACTAAACATGAATACAATAAAAACAAAACAACATAAACTAACAATACTAACACATACTACACATCACTTCCGAACTTAAAACAAGCAGTGTCCTCAACAACGCAGCGATCCCAATGAAAGCATATAGCATGATATTGAAGACGGGGGGTTTAAAATACGTACCTGGGAGGCAATAGAATCTTACCTCCAAATCAAGTAGGCTGAGATGCACCTAATTTATTTTTGACTTGGGTTGCCTCCCAAGAAGCGCTTGGTTTAAGGTTGTCAGCCTGAAAAGCCAAAGTGCTCGTCAAAGAGTGGCTTCTAACCATAGTAAGTGTCAAACAACACTACATACAGGTCTTGATTCAGAACGCCCTCAAGATTAGCAATATATTGCTCTGGATGGCTCAATCTTTAAACAACATGCCTCACCGGCTCATGTACGTGGTGGGCATGAAAGAAAGTTGCTAAAGGTGGCGAAGGATAAGTGAACCACATCGGATCCTTATAAATATGCGAGTTTGAGATCAATGGTGGAATCACTATTTGGATCTCCAAGGGTGAAGAATCATAATCACTGATCCAGTCTTGGGTTTCTAGCTTATTCGAGTAATCATATTTGAACTCTCTCAAACTCCTTCCGTTCACTTCCGGCTCCTCACTATGGCTTTTACATGATATGGCTTGTGTATCTCAAAGTGCCACTGCGTCTGAATCATCCTTAATCAAGTAGATAAGCTGACCGATTTGCGTCTGCAAAGACGTTACAGTCATACCAATGTCAGCATAGACCGTCTCAATAAAATCAAGATGATCCTCGTGCTGGTTGATCTGATCATTTGTTTCCTTAAATATTCTCTAAGTTTTCCCCATGATAGTAGTGAATATTTCTTCCAGATCGAGGGAAGACTCCTCCTGTTGGTTCGAGATATCAATCCATGGCATCGTAATATGAAATAATCCCCCAAATTTTAGTAACTTGGTGAATAATTCCAACTCTGAAAATCAAAGGCCACCAATTCCTCCAACAACCAAAAGGCTTCATCTGCGATTAGACGATCGAATGAGGTCGTACGATTTCCTCCTTCAACATACATTCTAGTTGCGGCCTGTAACCCGTCAAGGAAAATCAGCAGTTGATATTCCCTTGGGAACCCATGATTTAGATACCAGAATAACAATTCTTTGTATCGATCCCAAGTACTATAAAATGGCTCAGAATCCCGTTGAAAGAAATGCAAAAGTATCTGTCGATCTAACATCTTCAAGCACCCTGCAGGAAACAAAAACAAAAAGTACAAAGAAACATTATACACAAAAGAAATGCCTAAATTAAAATTGGGTTATTTACTCACAATATCGACAATAATCTAAAACACAATCCCCGGCAACGGTGCCAAAAAATTGGTGGTGGAATATTACGTCGCTACTTTCACCGTAAGTGTACGGGTTAAGTTTTAATATAACGGGAAGAGTAGGGATTATCGTATCCACAGGAATTGGTTGAGATTACTATCGAGTACAACGATTGTCATAACCTAACTTTATTTAGGCGATAAAAATGAAGTTTATAATTAATTAATACTAATATTAATTTAATTAATCTAATTATACTAATATTATATTGAGATATTTCAGGGAAAAGATTGTGTAGGAATCAACTTCTTTACAAAAACGTTTTTGATCTTGTTTAGTCTACAATAACGACGTTCGACCTATCCAATAATCTCGGTGTTGTAAACTCACTCGACACCTCTCCCGAGTATAAGACGAGTGAATATGCGACTTCACATCAATGAAGAAGTCCCCCTCAACATCTTAACGACAATAGGTCACATGAGTCTTGCCCCAACATCATTGATTACACACTTTCTAACTCTCTCTCGAGTTATTAGATCGTCACGTTGTATTTACCCTAGTCCGAATTCCGGGTTACCTCTCCCAAGTGTGAAACCCCGTATTCTCTAATTATCTAAAAAAGAATAATATCAAATAATAACGGTAAACACAATTGAAATAGCAAAGAACAACCATTAACAAAACACAAACTTAAGTAAACAACGATTTCATAAAATATATTAATCCCTAAACAAAATCTGTTTAGTTCATGGACATAACCATTTATACAACAAGAATAGAGATAAACATGATCAACAACCTACCAAAGTTAAGAAAATAAAGAAGAAACGAAGAAAACTTAGCCGTAGTCCGAAGATTAGCCGCTAAAAATGTTCAACGATCGCTTCTCCTTTATTGCAATGTGTTCTTCTCCTTCGGAATTGGTTGAGCACACCCCAAAACACTCTCAAAATATTAGGAACCCTAAGGGGTCTCCTATGGTTGGGGCTTCAACAAGGAGAGAGGAGAGAGGATTAATGGAACAAAATATCCAAAAAAATATCTAACAATTGTGCAAAGTAACCGCCGTGGTGGTGGGTGTGTCGGTTAAGCTACGACCTCGGCGGTAGGATTAGGGACCTCTCTCTTTTTTCGCCTCCTCGGCGATGGATGTTTAGCAAGAATAAGGCCCTCTTTGCATATTGACCGCCGCGGTGGTGGACTAATTTTCTGAATTATGCCCCCATGCTTGTTTTTCCACCGTTCTTCCACTATTTGTGGTCCGATTTGATTGTTTATGATTCATTTTCATGCATTTTCACCCCCACACACCTGATTTGTACAAAAATACATAAAAACGTATTAAACATAATAAAATATACTCAAAAACTAACAATATTCGGTTCACAAATAGATAGGTAAATAACACCTATCACTTGCCTTACTCTCTTAGCCTAAAAAGGAAAAGCCTAATTGGAAATCATTCCTTACAAATCATCAACTAAAATATGTAAATTAAATTAAAATATTATTAAAAAAAATAAATATGTTAAATTTTCGTGGTCCACATGCCTTGACCCATTTAAGTTCATGTTTAAGTCCATTCACTTGCCTTGATGAGATGGATTAGACCTTGTTTATCCAATAGGACTAAATTGGGCTTAATTATTGTAGATATGGGCCAAGTCTCTTGAATTGGCCCATTAAGTGCTGTTTTGATTTTTCTTAGATCTGGCCCTAGTAATAGACCCAACTGGAACATGTAGCGGATGTTTTGATGGTGCTCATTGATTCTCATCATTCCCCTTCTCTTCAAAAGGATTTGTCCTCGAATCTACAGCATAATGTTGTTAATAGCTCGGCAATCGACACACATTAGCCAAGTTCCATCCTTCCTAGGCACAGGTAGCATCAGTACCGCGCAACAACTCATGTTTTCTCTTACTTGTCCTTTGGCCATCAATTCATCAACTTGCCTTTGAAGTTCCTTTGTCTCCTCCGAATTATGCCTATAGGTTGGTTAGTTAGGAATCATTGCACCCGGAAAAAAATCAATTTGATACCCGATCCTTCTATTAGGTAGAAATCCACTACACACATCATTAGGAAACATGTCTGTATATTCCTGCAACAAATAAACAACAACACTAGGCAAAGATTTGTCAATTTAGTTGGTATTTAAACAAGCTTTTTTGTACAAGAGAACAAATATAGGTTGATTTGTATAAAAAAACACTCTTGACATCACTTACCTTAGCATAAAAACGCAATTATTTTTTCGTTTTTCTCTCATTTCTCTCTCTCTCTTTCTCTATCTATCTTTCACTCTCTTTTCTCTTTTCGCCCTCTTTTTTCACATCTTTTTTTAAACTCTCGATCTCACAAGTTTTTTTTGGCTCATTCTCTCTTTTCAATTTCATTTGATCATCATACACTTGTCTTGGAGTCAACGACACAACAATGATGGTTTTATTGTCTTTAACAAATGAGTGTCTATTCTTGAACCTATCATGAATAACCTTCCTGTCAAATTGTCATGGTATGCCCAACAGTATGTAACCCACATGCATTGGAACAACATCAAAAAGTACTTCATCCTTGTATTTCCTAATAGAAAAGGAAACTAACACTTTCTTATTTACCTAAACCTCTCCACAATCATTCAACTATTGCAATTTATATGGTCTAGGGTGTTTGAAGGTAGGTAAATTCAATTTTTCTACTAAAGTAGTGCGAACCACATTAGTGCAACTTCCTCCGTCAATGATCATACTACAAACTTTGTTGTTGATGTGGCATATAGTATGAAATATGTTCTCCTTTTGTTGTTCCATATCATCCTCTGCAACTTGGGTACTTAGAGCACGCCTTGCCACAAGTGACTCTCCTTCCACCGAGTACTCCACATCATCATCCCAAGCATCCTCCAGTTGTGGCATCTGGTTATCATCACTCTCACTTTCAGTTTCTACCTCTCCATCAACACGTGTTATCATGGTCCTCTTATTTGGGCATTGTGAAACTATATAACCTACTCCCAAACAGCGATAACATTTAATATCACAGTTATGAGTTTGGGTTTCGATTTTACATTTGTTGACGTTGGGCACATCGCCTCTCCTTTTGGGTGGTTTGGTTTTGGACTTTGAAGCAACCCCTTCCTCTTTTCTCCCATTTGGCCTCCATGAAATGGAAGAGCTCGAATTTTGAAATGATCGAGTTTCTTTCCTTTTAAGCTATTGTTCTACCTTTATGATCATATGAATTATGTCCTCCAACTCCACATAATATTACAACTCTACCACATTGACAATGTCCCGATTTAATCCATTCAAGAACCTTGCCATGGTAGTTTCTCTATCTTCCTCGACATTAGCCCGGATCATAGCGATCTCCATCTTCTTGTAGTAATCATCTAAGCTTCGATAACCTTGCGTAAGGCTTTGCAATTTCTGATACAAATCCCAATAGTAGTAACTAGAGACAAACCGCCTCCTCATGATGGCCTTCATTTCTGCCCACGTCTCAAGAGGCCTTTCTTGGTTTGTTCTCTTGTTCATCGCAAGTTGATCCTACCATATTATAACATAGTCAAGAAACGCGATTACAACAAGTTTTACCTTTTTATGTTCGGAGTAGTTGAAGCACTCAAAGATCAAGTCCACCTTCTTCTCCAACCCCAAGTATGCCTTAGGGTCGTTCTTCCCTTGAGACGATGGAATCTTCATCTTGATGCTTCCCAAGCTATTATCGATTCTCTCCCTATGCCTATCTTTTCTATTCCCATATTTATGCCCAAATCTGCCCAAGCTCGCATTTGAGGCGCGATCTTATTCATCTAGGTCATCCCCATCATCATCTTTATATTTATACCATAGCGGATTCCTTTCTCGTCATTGCACATTAGGAGCTTTAGGTGACTGCCCCTTTTGTAAACTAGACTCAACCTTGTCTAGTAGCTCATGCACTTCATCAAACCGCAAGTTCAACCGTTCAAATTTTTTCTCCAAGGATTTGCAGAAAAATTTGAAATCTAACATTTCTAGGGCTTCATTGGACAAGTGATAGGTGTGATCTACCTACATATCTTCAAACCAAATTTGTTAGTTTTAGAGTATTTTTATAGTTATTTTTATTATGTTTTAATTGGTTTTTATACTTTTTGTATAAATCAGGTGTGTGGGGCAAAAAGATAGGAAATTGGAGCATAAACGATGAGATCGAACCAAGAACAGTTGAAGAACGGTAAAAAAATGAGCAAGGCAGCAATATTCTGAAAGAAGCCCACCGCCACGGCGTCCAGACCTTTGCCACGGCGGTGAAATGTAGAGAATGCCTTATCTAGCTGAACGTCCACCATCACGGCTGTGAAAATGAAGGATGTCAACCTAATCCACCGCCTTCTTCACCGCCGAGGCGATCAACCAACCGACCTACTCACCACTACGGCGGTGACCTCTGCATAAATTAAATATTTTGTTTAGATATTTTCTCTATAAATACCCTCTCATCTCATCCCATTTAAAAGAGTTCTGGCCATTAGAGCCCCTTAGGGCTTAGAATAGAATAGAGAGAAAGTATATGGAGTGCTCAAACAAATCCAAAGAAGAAGATTACCACGCGGAGAAGGAGAAGCGATTGGTGGACGATTTTAGCGGCTAATCTTCAGACTACGGCTAAGTTCATCCGTTTTCCCTTTTATTTCGTAACTTCTATATTTGTTTGAGTATGATTAGATCAATTTTAATTGTATAAACGGTTATGACCATGAGTTAAACGTGGATTATCTAAGGGATTAATATTATTTATGAAAACGTAGTTTTGTTTCAGTTGTGTTTCTGTAATGATTGTTCTTCCCTATTTTGATTGTGTTTTCCGTATTGTTTGTTTATGCATAGATAGATATATTGAGAATACGGAGTTTGACACTCGGGAGAGGTAACCCCGAATTCGGACTAAGGTAAACAAAATGCCAATCGATGACGTTGGGGCAAGACTCACATGACCTAGTGTCATTAAGACATTGAAGGGGACCTCTTCGTTGATTCGAAAGTCATGTATTCCCCCGTCTTACACTTGGGAGAGGTGGTGATGGACTTTACGAACTGAGATTGTTGAAAAGGTCGAACACCATTATTGTAAACTAAACGAAATCAGACGTGTTTAAGTAAATAAAGTTAATTCCTAGATAATCCATCCCCTAACTATCTCGTATTAGTATAATTAGTATAGATTAAATTAGATTATATTAGTATTAGTATTAATTAATTAAATTACCTTCGTTTTTAGCCTAGATAAAGTTAGGTCATGACAATCGCAGTACTCGATAATAACGACAACCAATCCTTGTAGATACAATACCCAATCTTTAAAGATCCACTATACTAAAACTTTGACCTCGTACACTTATGAGTAGTCAATATGTGAGCGCGTAACAAACGATCGATGTACAAGTTTTTGGCGCCGTTGCCGAGGATTAGTTGTTTGTCATATGCAGTTTCCGGTAATCGCCATCAAGTTTTTGGTGCCATTAACAGGGATTGTGTTTTTTCGTTATTATCGATATTGTGAGTAAATGACCTGATTTTACTTTAGGCATTTCTTTTGTATATAATTTTTGTTTGTAGTTTTGTTTTTATTTCTTATGCAGGGTACCTGGAGATGTTAGATCAACAGGTATTGATGCATTCCTTTCGACGGGATTCCAAGCCGTTTTATTGTGCATGGCCACCCACATAAGCCAGTGAGGCGTGTTATTGAAAGAACGAGTCAAACAAAACAAAACCTCACTAAGCTCGAGTGCGTTCTGAACATGTCAAGCCGAGGACATCAAACCACTTGCTTCTTGAGAGGCAACCCAAGTAAAAATAAAATGAATCTGTCACAACTGAATTTATTCAGAGGCAAGATTCTCTGGCCTCCCAGTACGTGCTCTAACCCCCTTCGTCAGCATGCTTTAATTTCATAATGTTGAGAATGATGATTGGGCTGCTGAGAACAGTATTCGTTTTAAGTTCGGAAGTGACGTGTAGTATAGTATGTTAAATGTTTTATTGTTTTCTCATATTACATATTTGTTTAAGTTAGTTTGTATTTATTTGTTGTTGTTGTGTGCATGCTGAGTTTTGCGTTCATCTGGGCCATTACCCGATGATGATATTACCCCCTGGTTGTTCTTGAAGTCAAGGATAATACCCATGCATGTGTGTTCTGTGTGCTTGACTATGTTTTTTGGTGAAAGTTATTGTAGATCCTAATTTGCACAAGCACATAGCCTAAATGCATTTATATTCAATTGATTTGAGGACGATTATCGATTAGCCAAATTCATGACAAATTAAGGATTCTAAAACCTGATTGAAGGGAAGCTTGAGGCAAAATCCTAGGGGCAGTAGTTCAGAAGACGTGATTTAGGCATTCTTTTTATCGCTTGAGCCTTTGAAACGTACCTTGTAACATGTTTATCTCTCGTTACCCTATCGAAGCCTAAAATGACATTTCAATTCTGATCACATTAACAAATACCCTAGCCAATTGATCTTTTTCCAAACCTTTATCACTTAACCGAAGGCACAAATTTAAGTGAATTAAGCTAGCAGTTGCAAATACTACTTGATGTGAGCGGTTAGGTTTAGGGTGAACTTCGGATTGTTTCGGTATTTGAGTACTCTCTTATCATTTTTCTTTTGTTTTAACCACACCCGTGAAATCATACTAATCGAATAAGTTTGGGGGTGTGGTAAGTTAAAAAAAAATTATGTTTCTTTTGACAAATGAGTACATTGGTCTTAAACGTTTGTTCGGGATTGTTTTCTAATTTATCTATGGGGTAAGAGAGTGATTGTGCCAAACGTTGAGCCTTGGGTAATGTTAAGTTAACAACGTTAACCCGGTTTCTATTCCAAATTATCCTTCGCCAAATATTCCAAAATCAAACCAAGTCCTTCTGATCTTTATGAACTACTCAACCTACATTAGTGGAGAGTAGACCCCAATCAGGCATATGGATATCCTAGTATTATGTGGTTTAAGTCAAGAATTTCGTTGGTGGATAATCCAATCAGGTCGTTGTATAGTTATATTATTGAGTCTCGCACTAACACGTTAACTGGATCTAGAATGGCATTCACCATTATTGCATGTCGAAATTCTAGAACCACATGATGTGTTTTACTACCTGAAGTTGATATGACTGGCGGTTGTTGAGGGAAAAATGACTTGGTCATTAGAAGAATTCAAAACTCGCATGTCTTTATGTTTATATTATTTTTAGGATGTTTGCTATTTTATTTAGTTGTGTTTTTCATTTTCGTGTTTCTGTTTTGCTCAACGACTAGCAAAATTCCAAGTTTGTAGGTATTTGATAAGTGTGATCCACCTTGATAGGTGTGATCTACCTACATATTTCCAAACCGATTTTGTTAGTTTTAGAGTCTTTTTATAGTTATTTTTATTATATTTTAATAAGTTTTTATACTTTTTGTATAAATCAGGTGTGTGGGGCAAAAAGATAGGAAACTGGAGCGTAAACGGTGAGATCGAACCAAGAACGGTGGAAAAACGAGCAAGGTGACAATATTCTGAAAGGTTCGCCGCGGTGATAAAAATGCAAAGAATGACTTATCTTGCTGAATGTCCACCGCTGTAGCAGTGAGATCCACCGCCACGGTGGTGAAAATGTAGGATTTCGACCTAATCCACTGCCTTGGCAATCAACCAACTGACCTACTCACTACCACGACTATGACCTCTGCACAGATTAGATATTTCATTTAGATATTTTCCCTATAAATATCCTATCCACTCATCTCATTTGAAAGAGTTTCGACTATTAGAGCCCCTTAGGGCTTAGGATAGAATAGAGAGAGGGTATGGGGAGTGCTCAAACAAATCTAAAGGAGAAGATTACTACGCGGAGAATGAGAAGCGATCCATGGACAGTTTTAGCGGCTAATCTTTGGACTACGGCTAAGTTCATCCGTTTTTCCTTTTATTTATGAAAACGTAGTTTTGTTTGAGTTATGTTTCTTTAATGATTGTTCTTCGCTATTTTGATTGTGTTTGTCGTATTATTTGTTTAGTATGCAGAGATAGATATATTGAGAATACGGAGTTTTACACTCGGGAGAGGTAACCCCGGATTCAGACTAAGGTAAACATAACGTCAATCGATGACGTTAGGGCAAGACTCACATGACCTATGGTCATTAAGACGTTGAGAGGGACTTCTTCGCTGACTCGAAGTCATATATTCCCCCATCTTACACTCAAGAGAGGTGGCGGTGGAGTTTACGAATAGAGATTGTCGAATAGGTCGAACATCGTTACTATAAACTAAACGAAATCAAACGCATTTAAGTAAATAAAATTAATCCCTAGATAATTCATCCCCTAACTATCTCGTATTAGTATAATTAGTATAGATTATATTAGTTTATATTCGTATTAGTATTAATTAATTAATTAAATTACATTCGTTTTTAGCCTAGATAAAGTTAGGTCATGACAATCGCGGTACTTGATAATAACGACAACTAATTCCTGTGGATACGATACCTAATCTTTAAAGATCGATCATACTAAAATTTTGACCTCGTACACTTGCAAGTACTCAATACGCGAGCGCATAACAAACCCTCGCCATACAAGTTTTTAGCGCCGTTGTCGGAGATTTGTTGTTTGTCATATGCAGTTTTCGGTAATCGCCACCAAGGTTTTGGTGCCGTTGCCGAGGATTGTGTTTTTTCGTTATTATCAATATTGTGAGTAAATGACCCGATTTTACTTTAGACATTTCTTTTGTATATAATTTTTGTTTGTAGTTTTATTTTTGTTTCTTATGTGGGGTACCTGGAGATGTTAGATCAACAGGTACTGATGCATTCCTTTCTATAGGATTCCAAGCCATTTTATTGTGTGTGGCCACACATATAAGCCGGTGAGGCGTCTCATTGAAAAAACGAGCTGAACAAAGCAAAACCTTGTTAAGCTTGAGGGTGTTCTGAACATGTCGGGCCGAGGACATTAAACCATGCGCTTCTTGGGAGGCAACCCAAGTAAAAAAACAAATTAAATTTGTTACAACCGAATTTATTCGGAGGCGAGATTCTATGGCCTCCCAGGTACACATTCTAAACCCCCTTCGTCAGCATGCTTTAATTTCATAATATTGAGAATGATGATTGGGCCGCTGAGAACATTATCCGTTTTAAGTTCGGAAATGACGTGTAGTATAGTATGTTAAATATTTCATTGTTTTCTCGGATTGCATGTTTGTTTAGGTTAGTTTGTGTTTATTTGTTGTTGTGTGTATGCTAAGTTTTGCGTTCATCTTGGTCATTACTCGATGATAATATTACCCCCTGGTTGTTTTCGAAGTCGAGGGTAATACCCATGCATGTGTGTTCTCTGTGCTTGATTATGTTTTTTGGTAAAAGTTATTGTAGATTCTAATTTGCACGAGCACATAGACTCAATGTATTTCTATTCAATTGATTTGAAGACGATTATCAATTAGCCAAATTCATGACAAACTAAGGATTCTAGAATTTGATTGAGAGGAAGCTTGAGGTGAAATCCTAGGCGAGGTAGTTCAGGAGACGTGATTTAGGCATTTTTTTTATCGCTTGAGCCTTTGAAGCCTACCTTGTAACATGTTTATCCCTTGTTACCCTGTCGAAGCCTAAAATGACATTTCAATTCTGAACACATTAACAAATACCCTAGCCAATTGATCTTTTCCCAAATCTTTATCGCTTAGCCGAAGGCACAAATTTGAGTAAATCAAGCTAGCAGTTGCAAATGCTACTTGATGTGAGCGGTTAGGTTTAGGGAAAACTTCTGATCGGTTTGGTATTCGAGTACTCACTTATCATTTTTCTTTCCTTTTAACCACACCCGTGAAATCATACTAATCGAATAAGTTTGGGGGTATGCTAAGTTAAAAACAAAAATTACGTTTCTTTTCACAAGTGAGTACGTTGGTCTTAAATGTTTGTTCGTGATTGTTTTCAAATTTATCTATGGGGTATGAGAGTAAATGTGCCAAGCATTGAGCCTTGGGTAACGTTAACTTGGTTTCTATTTCAAATTACCCTTCGCCAAATATTCCAAAATCGAACCAAGTCTAATCTTTATGAACTACTCAACCTACATTAGTGAATAGTGGACCCCCAATCAGGCATATGGATATAATAGTCTTATAAGGTCTAAGTCATGAATTTCATTGGTGGATAATCCAATCAGGTCGTTGTATAGTTATATTATTGAGTCTCGCACTAACACGTTAACAAAACTAGCAAAATTCCAAGTTTGGGGGTATGTGATAGGTGTGATCTACCTATATATTTCTAAACCGGTTATGTTAGTTTTAGAGTATTTTTATAGTTATTTTTATTATGTTTTAATTAGTTTTTATACTTTTTGTATAAATCAGGTGTGTGGGGCAAAAAGATAGGAAACTGGAGCATAAACGATGAGATCGATCCAAGAACGATGAAAAAACGAGCAAGGCGGCAATATTCTAAAAGAAGCCCACCGCCGTGGTGTCTAGACCTCCGTCATGATAGTGAAAATGCAGGATATCAACCTAATCCACCGCCTTGGTGATCAACCAACTGACCTACTCACTGCCGCGGCAGTGACCTCTACATAGATTAGATATTTTATTTAGATATTTTCCCTATAAATACCCTCTCCTCTCCTCTCCTTTGAAAGAGTTTTGGCCATTAGAGCCCATTAGGGCTTAGAATAGAATAGAAAGAGAGTATGGGGAGTGCTCAAACAAATCCGAATGGGAAGATTACCACACGGAGAAGGAGAAGCAATCGGTGGACGGTTTTAGCGACTAATCTTCGGACTGTGGCTAAGTTCATCCATTTTTCCTTTTATTTCTTAACTTCTATAATTGTTTGAGCATTTTTAGCTCAATTTTAATCGTATAAACGGTTATGACCACGAGTTAAACGTGAATTATCTATCAGATTAATATTATTTTTGAAAACATAGTTTTGTTTGAGTTGTGTTTCTTTAATGATTGTTCTTCGCTATTTTGATTGTGTTTGTCATATTGTTTGTTTATTATGCGTAGATAGATATATTGAGAATATGGGGTTTGACACTCGGGAGAGGTAACCCCAAATTCGGAGTAAGGTAAACATAATGCCAATTGATGACATTGGGGCAAGACTCACGTGACCTAGGGTCGTGAAGACGTTAAGGGGGACTTATTCGTTGACTCGAAGTCACGTATTCCCCCGTCTTACACTCGGGAGAGGTAACAGTGGAGTTTACGAACTGAGATTGTCGAATAGGTCGAACACCATTATTGTAAACTAAATGAAATCAAACATGTTTAAGTAAATAAAGTTAATCCCTAGATAATTCATCCCCTAACTATCTCGTATTAGTATAATTAGTATAGATTAAATTAGGTTATATTAGTATTAGTATTAATTAATTAAATTACATTCATTTTTAACCTAGATAAAGTTAGGTCATAACAATCGTTGTACTCGATAATAAGGACAATCAATCCATGTGGATACGATACCCAATCTTTAAAGATCCATCATACTAAAACTTTAACCTCGTACACTTGCGAGTAGTCAATACATGAGCGCGTAACAAACGTTCATCGTACAACGAGCCTTTGTTTGTTTCTTAAGACATGTTGCATAACCTGCAAAACAAAGTTAGCAAACCTCACAAACACTCCCTCATGTGTTTTCCTCAAGATTGATGGCACTCACGCTCATGTTTCACTCAAATTTGGCTTTTACCCTTTTATGAGCTCACACTCTCTTACATTTTTTCACTCTTTAGTTCACTTTTTAGTTCTTCATTGAACTTAACCAACCTCAATGAGCAATTTTCTTATAGGAATCCAAACTCAACAAATCGATTCACTATGAATAAGATTTTAAGAATGAAAACAAAGCAAACAAGAAGAATACAAAGAAAAGTTTTATGGACTACAACAAGTAGAAATAATTCTCAATTTCTTTTGAAGTTATTGAATTTTTTTTTTATTTATTTTTTTATTTTATTTTTTTATTTTTTTGTTTCTTTTTTTTTTTTTTCATTTCTGTTTTTTTTTTTTTTTTTTTTTTTTTTTAAATAATAAAATTTAGCAACCTTTAAAACGAGATTTTACCAAAACAAAGGTGCATCGCATTTTTGATAAAGATCTGACTATATTTGAATAGCTTGAAAAAAACGCATAGTACTTTAAACAAAGTCGGACCAATTTTGACGAAATAATTCAGTCAAGAAAAAAAAAATTGAAGGAATAGATATGAATGAACGAAAAAAAAAATGATAGATGAAATATGATTTAGACCTTACTCTGATTACCAAATGATGCGAATCTCACCAAGAACTAATGAGACTCAAAACCAACTTAGAGTTCCTTTGCAAGGATCGAACTAAATCAGATTTATAAACGAAAAGACAAGAACACGAAAATACGGAATTTATGATAGATTACATTGACCCAACGTTTATGAACGAAATGCAAACCAACGATATATATAATGATCTTAACCCCAATGATTATAATGAATCATGAACCAAAGATATATGGTTTGAACACCACAAGAAATTATTGATAAGTTCAGGAAAATGTCTCTGAAGAACTTAAGAGAAAACTCTCACAATTATATTAATAAAAAAGTAATGTCTTTTTTCCATGGGATACAACTCTTTTAAATAGGTGGCTAAAAAAAAAAAAAAAAAAAAAAAAAGAAAACTAGTGTGGCTGTGAACAATACCTATGAACAGTGGCGGCCACAATAGAACATAAAAGAAACCCTAGTGTCTAACACTACAAGACAAAACAAAATAATAAGGAAGTTTCCTAACTTACCTTACTCTTCTAGCCTAAAAAGGAAAAGCCTAATAGGCAATCATGTCTTATAAATCATCAACTAAAATATCTAAATTAAATTAAAAGACTAATAAATAAAATAAATATGTTGAATTTTCATAGTTCGCATGCCTTGGCCCATTTAAGTTCATGTCTAAGCTCATTCACTTGTCTTAATGAGATAGATTAGGCCTTAATTGTCCGATAGGCCTAAATTGAGCTTAATTATTGTAGATATGGGCCAAGTCTCTTAAATTAACTCATTAAGTATTGCTTTGATTTTTCTTGGATCTTGCCCTAATAATAGGCCAAATAGGAACATATAATAGATGCTTTGATGGTGCTCGTTGATGTTGATTCTCATCAAACTTTTCCTTTTGCTATTGCTCATTTGGTTTTGATTTTTTCTACCACCTAAAATTAAATTCGAGCTACCTTAAATCTATAGATTTAAAATCAGATTCTTAGATAATCAGTCAACACTGTTCAGAGTTTATCGTGTGGATATTGTTAGAGGTAAGACATTTGAATTACTTCTTGGAGAATCAAATCAAAAGTCATTTCACGTTTAGTTTGTGTCGCTCTCTAAAGAGCATGTCTCGGGATCAACCGACTAAGAGCTAAAGCACATGCATAAGGTAAATAATATTTTTAGCAAATTTGATTATGTTCATATTTGTTTTATATATGTTCATGAGGATTTATTCGAGATTACGGAAATGTGAATTATTAATATTGGTTGAAAAGTAATGTATTTTGCTATGCAAACCTAGGTATCATATTAGTGTTTTCTTCAATTCTTATTCACACCTCAGACTATTCATTACTCAACTGTTCTTCATATTTGTTGTACATTAATGGGACACTCTTCCATGGTCTCCATTTCTTTTTGCAATCCTATCCGATTTTACATGCATTAATGTTGATTGGGCCAGATATCCCATCGATTGACGTTATACTATACGATAACGTTTCTTTCTTGGAGACTCCTGTTTAGTGACAGAGTGAAAACGCTATCATTGGTTGATCTAGCATAGAAATAGAGTATCGTGCTCTTGTTGGTTGGATCTGGGGATGGATGTGAATTTTCAGTCAACCACACGCATCTTGAGATGGTGGTTGCAGAGCGATAGAGGAGATCAATGGCGGCATGGAATGGTGATGGGAACATTGGTCTTGACAGGAAATGTATTGGTCAGAAGGTTTAGGACTATAGTACAAGGGGAAGAAAAGAAGAATGCATAAATATAAAGAAGGAAAAGTAAATAAGAGTAAGAGGGACGAAATTGTAATTTTATAACATCAAATAATTTTTTAAACAGTAATTACTTCTAGGAGAGGTGAGTGCTATTTGGAAGGGGGGAAAGTAGAGGAGATCTTTGATACTATTTCAACCTTAGGGGAGATTAATGATATTTGTCAAAAAGATAAAATGAGAAAAAAGAAAAATGAAATTTGCTTTCTAATTACCTTCTCCAGTCGCAACCTTCATATATTTGGGTGGATTTCTCTTGGCCAATGAAACTATGACAGCTCACAACCCATAGGAGACAGAGAGTGGTGGTGAGTGGAGGCCTCATCCGAGGATGTTAGAGGCTGATTCGACCTGAAGGTTGACCAATACAAGACTCAACATGCTAGGTTCCATCACCTAGCTACTGTCCCTTTTTTTTCTTCCTTTCGATTTTCTGTTTTAAGATTTAGAACCAAAAAATAACCGAGCATTATAATTGTAGGGGTTTATATCCCAAACAAGTGCAATAATTTCCGACACCCCTTATTTATTTAGTAATATTTAAGATATCCTTTATTTTTTTTTAATTCAATTATTAAACAAATCAAAATTTGATAACAATGTATTTTATGGACAAAATTACTTTGGCAATTTTTAAAAATCAAACTGCTAGAAAAAAAAAATTCTTTTTTTTTTCTTAAATATTTTCTTTTTATTTTTACTTCTTATTTTTACTTGAGTCTTATATTTCCTCTCTCTCTCTCCTTTTATCTTATTTATCAGCAATTTGGCGCACAAAATAAAGAATAAATCTGTCTTTCTATCTTCTTTACAATTTATTTATTTATTTACTTACTTTTTTGCATTTATTTTGGCTTTTGTTCTTTATTTTGTAAATTGGTCATTTTATTTTTGTATTTTTTATAGAAAAAAATCAAATTTAGAAATTAGAAAACAAAAATAAAAATAAAAAATAGAAATTCCAAAAGGAAAGAAAATTTAAAAATGAAAATGAAAATGAAAAAAAAAAATCATATATTATATATTAAAAATGGTATCTAAAACTAAGAATGACTCACAACTCAAAATAAAATATCTTTTTTATTTCTTTATTCCTATCAAATTAATGGCCAAAAATTTATTTCCCACTATTAATTAATATTCTGACCCTAGGTTTTTTTATGAATTAATCATTCTTAATTTTTATAAAATATACATTTTCACCCCTTTATTTTTAATAAAAACCAATTACAATATTTAAAATTTTATATACTCGTCCTCTAATTTATATAAATTTCAAGTGAATCCCAAAAAATTTTATCCTTTAAAAAATGCTCTGTGTTTTCTATTACATGTAGATTAAAATCAAAATTATAATATCAAACTATTCAAATTAAAAATATATATTAATTTATTTATTTTTTTTCTAAACATGCATACTATGCAGTCCAAAAGTAGTAGAAAATAAAAATATGATATAACACACAAAAAAAAATGGAATGATAAGAATATAAAAGATGAAAATTTAGAAGAAAAAATAAATAAAAACTCAAAAAACAAAATGCAGTGAACAACAAATAAAACAACAACAAAAAAAATTGGAAATGGAAAAGGAAAAACAAAGAATATATCAAAAAAAAAAAAATATAGAATAGAGGATAAGGTGGGATAATATGATAATTTAATGGGTATGAATTCTGGAAACGGGTGTCATATTTGTCAAATGTCACAAGCTGTTGGGGAGCAGACCCTATAATTGTTGGTGGCTTCAGTGGTCTTAGTAGGATGTAACACCATTGGGTGCGTCTAAATATACATCACATTTTGCTAACATTATTAAACTCCTTAAAAAACAATTAAATAAAAATCATTTAATTCAATTATAATTTCATCATTTTTATTAACACAGATCCCTTCAATTTTTATTTTTTTATTTTTTACACTTCTTCTCTTTCCCCTTCTAGACACCGGATTTTGTCCCATCAATATTAAAATAATAATTTTCTCACCAAATTATTTTGCAAGATAGTATTCATGATCAAAATGCTTTATTTTAGTCTACAAGAATTATTTAAAAATTAAAAAAATATATCTTAATAATAGTGAAATCTATCCATTCCAAATGAGATAAACGGAATATGTTACATAATATTTACTATATGAGCATAATGAATTATGCAAGCTCTCAAGTAGTGGACGAGCCAATCCCAATAGCATTCGTGCAACGAGCTTGGCATTTTTGTCGATCATGTCCTACCGCACTACATAGACCACAATGGTAATTCTTGTCTAAGCTACCACCTTCTATAAGATCCATCTCTCTCACTATACGACTTGATTTTTTTTTCTGCCATGAAGCCACTAAATTATGGAATTTGGATATAGTCTTAAATCTGGACATTCTCTACGGGATTCATGTGACAGTGATTGGAAATGTGTTCTCCACGTGCTCAAATTGAATTGAACCATATACTCCTTAGCCATATAGAATGACGTATCCATCTGTATAGTTTTGTTTGCTACAATATCATGAGAACATGGAATCCCATACCGATGGCCACCTGTCCTTTACAAGTGTAAGATTTGATCAATCCACTATTTTGTGGTGCAATCTCTTCTCCCAATCTCATTTGGGTATTTATTTACTTACATACTTTGTGAGTCCTTCCAACAATCTAGAGTATGTTTCTCAGTTCCACATTCTTAAATCTCTTACGAAAATTCCTGAGAATGTGTTCGAGCAGAAACAATGGTACACTGCCAGGTCATTCCATTCTCTAAGTGATCGAACCGCAAATTTAATCCTTTATGCCTATCTGATAGTAGGCATATTCCATTTCGTTCTTTAACAATATTGGTTTTCGCCAGGTATAGAAACCATTTTCAACTCTCTATTGTCTCTTCATCCACCACTTTATAAATGAGCGAAAATATTTGGTTATTCCCGTCGACACTCATGGCAACCAAAAGCTTTGTCTTACATTTAAAAACTAGGAAAGTGTTGCAATGCTATGAAAATCCATCAATAAAGGGTTCGAACGTCCAAAATACATGAACACATTAAAATTGTTTTCCCTCTCGTTGTTGTTGTACAAGTAATAAATATTGGTGCCCAAGTTGTAGTATTAAAGGGCATGTATAAACATTGGAAACCATTGGTAGGACTTGTCAGAGTCGCCAAAAACCATATCTAGTGCTTTTTGTTTTGCAAGACATAGCTTCTTTTATGTGACGATTTACTAAAATTCAATCTCTAGATGGGCCTTTGGGTGGTTAATGTTTACGTCTGGATATACACTAATAAGAAGGCATATGGTCCAAGCTAATAGGGTATATGAGACAAGTTTGTTGTCTTGGATTCTAATTGCAAAGACGAATGTGTTGGCATTTTCATGTCATGTTACTCAAAAGTCCTCGTGTTTCTTCATTAATGCAATAGGTAATCGCCGCTTAATATTGTCGCTTGTTCCTTTTCATTTCACTGATCATACCTTCGTATCCAACTCCACCACTTTTAATTCTCTATTGCGGTATATATTGTACACCTCGACAACCTGTTGTAATGACGATTTAATTAAGAACGTCGTCCCTTTGGCCAGTTCATGATTCTTTGGATCTCATACGAGCACAGTCCCAAACAAATCACAACTAGTTGTTATGACAATGTCCATTTGTTACATCTCATTGAAGCACTATGAATATGGATCGTGCATCTGATTAGAGTCATAAATTATGACTTGTAAGGAAACACGATGATCTGTTTAGTCTTCCTCAGAAACCCTCTCATCGTTGTCATCATTTGGGATATTTGCCTTTCATGCTCGTCAATGGGTGACAAGACAATCGTGTCAACGTCAACCCTTCACATACCCACATGTTATCCTCATTGTTTACTCTATCTTCTGTTGGAATTGATCCTGGTTTGAATAAAGGTGGGTCTAATATCATCATTGGGTTATACTACCTCACCAATGAAGGCAAGTTCCTTTGTTGTGGTACAAATTGACCATACATTAATCTAGGTGAAGAGTGGAGGAATAGTTTGCATACTCCTGATTGTCCTAATTTTAGCTAGCCAACTGAAAGTCAAGGTTGTATATTCCTTCAGTACATAAATGAGTATATTCCCATGTAAGAAAGTCTTAGTTTGATTGCTACCAATATCATTGCATTGTCCGACGAAAACGTACACCTCAATGAAGTTGATATCCTTAATGGTTGATGGGTTTTACAGCATTTTGTCAATGTATTCGTCATTGGTTATGTGAAACAATGAATTCCAAAGTACACTTCTTGTAAAAATTGGAAGTTGGAGTATAATTTTATGCCATACTATTGACTATCAAAACCCATATTCTTGGCAACACTTTCAACCATTTTATTATTTTATAACTTTTTCCATCTGTCTGTCATTGTCAACATCATCCAATGTATTGACGCACCCCGTAAAGAAACACAAAAAAATGTGCGCTCTTATTTAAAGGCGTTTGTCCATTCATTTGAAAGAAAATTTATCATTTTGAAATGATTTTAGATAACATTTTTTCAAAATATTTTATATTTGGTAAAAATTTTCAGTGGGGCTTTTTTAGGCATTGATTTTAAAAAATAAAATTGGGTCGATTTTAGAAAGAAAAGTAGTCGTCACCTAGCATTAAATTTAAAAGGTGTGCTAGATAATCAGAATTAAAAAATTGTTTTATTTTCAAATGACCCAAATTTGAGTAAAAAAATTAGCCTAATAAAGAATTCATTAAAGTTTGGAGATCGATTATGCTCGGGGAAGGTATTAAGCACCCAAGACACTTGTCTAAAAAATAATACATTTGTCTAAATAATCCTTTAAATTAAAACAAATCCAAGTGAGTCTTTCCAATTTGGTTAACATAATATTATCCTTATCTATTTTTGCATTTAAAAGAAAACTTATAACCAAAAAAAAAAAAAAGACAAATGTCCCCCTTTCAGACCGATAAGTTTGGCCCCATAAGGTTTTTTTTTTTTTTTTTTTTTTATTTAGCTTAGGTCATCTATGAAAATCTTAAGGGGTTTATTATATATTGAAATATGTTCTTTATTGAAAAACTTATGATTATCTTCATTACTTTGCTTTAACGAGTTAAAGAACCCGACCGCGGATTTAGGGGAAGTGTGGTTACATTTTTGTTTTGAAGAAAACATCAAAGTTGATTGTCATCATCAAAAAGGGGGAGATTGTTGATCCTATGATTTTGATGAACAATTAAATGTTGATATTTTTTGTGGAACTAACGATTTTATTGAGTGTTTCAATTTTTAAGTTCCAATGAAGATATTATTATGAAGAAGATGAAATGGATGTCAAATACTAAAGAGACTAACAAAGATGACGGATACTAAGAGTTTGAAGAAATTGAAAAACCTAGGGAAAACAACTCAGGTTAAATTTTTACTCTTAATGATTCCCGATTAGGATCACACACGACACAAAATATTTTTTTACAAATATGTGTGTTTTTTATAGGATCCTAATTAGTTAAATTATTTGCTCCTACGTGTAATTGAAAAATAAACATTGATAATTAATTAAAATTGAATTTAAGAATTTAGTGGAGCTAATCGAGAAAATAAATTGGTGAAATGGGCGAAAATGTCAAAGAAAATGAATTAAAATTGAAATGAGGGAAGTGTTCCAGCAATGGTTAGTCGACTGATAAGTTGACCTGGGGTTATAAAGCTAACTCTCTGGATAATTCGGTCGATAGGTAAGTCGGCCTATACTTAGAGGATGAACTCTCGGAATCGTTAGGTGGATAGGTAGGTCGACTTATGAAAGTCTATGTATTGTTCGGTCGACAGATAAAGGTTGGGAGGTCGACCGATGGGCGAATAGTTTTTTGCTTGGGCTACGTCCTGAATTGGGCGGTTGACCGATAGGTGTTGGTCGGTCAACCGACGACCGTTTAGATTTTGAGGAATTTCGAATTTTATTCAAAAACTAGCCGTTAACTAGTTGTTATTTGTTTACTTGATTGAGATATCTTAGAAATATAGATATATTTAAGATATTTTGCTCCTATTTGAATATTCCTATAGATATGGTTCAAGTATTTTAGATGTCTCTCAATTTGGTATATGTACTTCTTTCTATCTTATCTTATTGAGATTTAGTAAAAGTGTGAGGGACTAAATTGAATGTTTTAAAAGATATATTTAAGTAAATTATACCAAGATTGAGTCTTAATGATATAAGGGGGCTTATGGAGTAATTATTTGTCATGATATATGGTAACTAGCCGTTAGAAGGCTTGTTATAATCCCTTATAAATAAACCTGCGCTTTTGAGGTTTAAAATATACAATAATCCAAATCAATCAAAATTCAAGAGTTATTCAATTCTTGAGCTTTCTGAGAGTTATCATTCTAAAATCATATTGAGTGCATTGTGAGATCTTTCTTGAGATTTGTTCTTAAGAAACATTTGTTGTGGATTATTGCTACTATCGATCTGAAGTGTCACTGCTATTCTAATCATTATTCTTTTGGTGGATTCCTAGTGAAATTGTTCCAAGTTATTTTCTTATTTGCTATTATTATTATTATTATTATTTTCTTTGAAGTTGATCTTTGAAATTGTTTTTCGAATTTTTATTGATTTTTTTTTTTTGAAAAAATTTCTTTAGAAAATCTGATTACGTGCTAAATTGTTTGCTACCCCTTTTTTTTTTTTTTTAATCAGATTTTGAATTTCTTCACTTTATTTCTATCACTAGTTTCGAGATATTAATTGAATATTAATTAATCTGAGGTGGTAAAAGCTCTGAGTGGGAAAAACTTATCAATTTTAGTAATTAGTGAGTTGTGTGCGGATTAGATACTATTGGGAGTGTCTAGTCAGGGGTAATTGATTTCAATCTCTTCCGGTAAAGAGATTGAGGTTTTGATATTTGCCTAGAGTATAAAAAGATTATATTTTAATTCTTCCTCCATAGAATATTGAGTGAATTGTAAATCCTTACTGGGTAAAAGGATATTTGGAGCATGTTTGTGTGAAGTTAATTCTTGATCCTAAGGTATAAAAAGAATTAGGTCGTAATTCTCCCTGTAATAGAATTAGGTTAATATTCTGCTTGGTAACTAAATAGAGGTTATTCCTTAGCTTGTGAAAAGAAATTGTAAAGGTTGATTTTGAGGCTGCGAAAAGAATCATTGTGAGGGTTTGATTCCTACTTTTAAAGGGATCTTGAATTTCGTGGTTGTGACTTTCTGTGGGGCTCGGGGGACTGGATTAGCCAAGAGTAGTTTGGTGAACGAGTATAAATTTCTATGTGCTACATTATTTATATTGTTTATATTTTGTTGTTCGGGTGTGCACCTAATTGATAACACATAATCCGCTGCTATAAAAGATAATAATTAATTTTAGGATAATATTAATTGTTTGATTTTTTAAGTGTTATATTTTGATAATTTTTAATACTACTCAATTCATCCCCCCTCCCCCTCTTGGGTAGCTCACTGGTTCAACAAGTTTACTCCATACTATAAGTAGAATATCATAATTTGCTAGAGAATATCGTGATTACCACCCGACATTTAATGCTTATTTAATGACCATTAAATACATCTCTAATAAGCTTACACATCCATTGAATGCGTAAGCAATCTTTTGCCTATAAAAGGTGGTCATTTTTTTATAAGGATCACACACTGATCATACACATACACTCTCTCTCTCTAATCTCAAAAAACTCTCTCGGGTTTCCTTAATTCTTAAGATTTCCACCTCTCAAACACCTCCAAAACTCTTTCAAAAATCCCTCAAAAGGTCATCTTGACACTCTTTTACAAAGAGTTCAAGAAACCTATCAAGTACAACCAAGCAATGAGGAAGAAAAAGAAGAGAAAGAAGGAGAAGAAAGTAACATTACTCAGGAAAAGACCACTCCTCTAAGATAGGTAAGTTTTCTTAAACCACTGTATTGTTAGTTTGTTTGTTTTCTTTTGGTTGTGTATACATATTATCTTTGTCTTATGTTAAGAACAACGAGAACCTTTAGGTGTGCATCACATTTTTGTCTTTTGTCAAGAAATACAAGCAAACAAACTCAAAATACTTAAAATAAACCGACTGACTACTAACTATAGACTACTAACTACTAACAATTTACTTTTTCTGCCCTACGCCTTTTCGCACTTGCCTAGATCATAGTCTGACACTAAGTCTCAGGCCATGGACTTGCACCATTTTTATTTTTTTATTTTTTATATTTTTTATCCTAGATCATGGACTGGCCCTACGTCTCAGGTCATGGATTGCCGCCCTATATAATACTAAGTCTAGACCTTTGTGGCTAAAAGGTTGAATAAAGGGAGACCCTATATCCCTTATGGGAGAAATATGTGCATTCTTCATAAATATTTCCTCCTTCTTATTTATGAGTAGGACTGACGCGCGCGCGCGCGCGCACACACACACACACATATATATATATATATATGTTCTTTTCTTTTTAATAACAAAAGCAAACAAAAACATTAACCTTGCTTAAACAAGTAAATTTGGTTTTAGTATTCTTGACAAGAATCAAACGTGCATATCATTACATTTAGTGTCATATTTTGTTCTTATTTTTGTTTTTTAAAATATGAAAAGAAAATGGAGTTTTACATTCGAAGTTTTCTACATAAAAAAGACTTTTCGTTTTACTCTAAAAAAAAAAACTCTAACTTTTTTAAAAGGAAATGATCTTTAAGTTTCTTTTTGGAAGGGGAATGTGTTTAAAATATATTTGTCTAAACTTAAATATCTTTAAAATGTATTTTTTTAAAAACTTAATTGTCTTTAAAAAATGTATTTTTTTAAAATTTAATGTCTTCAAAAAATACTTTTCTAAACTAAATGTCTTTTAAAAGTATTTTTCTAAAGTTGTTTTCCAAAACAAGTTTACATATCGTCTTTAAAAAACCTTTTTCAAAAAAATGTTTTTGTAGAAAGTTATTATGTATTTCACTAAAAAGATGCTTTAACAAGTTTTTTTTTTTTACAAAAACGCTATTTACATTGCTTCATAAAATAAGTTTTAACTTGTTCTTTAAAAATATGATTTTAAGGTTTTCCTAACAAAGTTCCTTTCAAAAAAAAAATTTGTTATTTGCCAAAGAACTTGTTTGTTTTAAATCATTTCTTAAGAAAATACTTCCTCAAGTTTTCACAAGAATGTTTTATTTCTAAGAAGTTTTATAAAAAATATTTTTATGTCTCTTCCAAACGTTTTTACTCTTTTATTCCAAACCCCTGATTTTCAAAACTAGCAAAAATTTAAAGTTTTCTTTCCTTAACAAAAATGCTTTAAAAATGTTTCCCTAAAGAAGATTATTGCGATCTTTGTTTGTTTTTCTAAATTTTTTCTATAAACATATGTTTTATATACTTTGTTAAAACTTTTGCTTCTTTTTTTTTTTTTTTTTTTTTTTTTAATTATCTTTTCTTTACTTAAAACATGGTTTTCCACATTCCAATAAATATTTTTCTTAATTACTTAAATTTATTTTACTCTTTTCCTTCTATTTAAAAATGCACACTAGTTTTGTCAAGACAAACTTAAACTAAACAAATAAAATTCTCCCCCTGGGGAGAAACTTGTCGATTCTTCCATAATTGATAAGTGGTCTAAAAGGAGGACATTTGTGCTTTATTTATTTTCTATTTTATTTGTTCTTGTTTTTTTTTCTTCAATGTTTTTTCTTTCATCTTTACAGAAAATAAACATAAAATATGCAAAAGTATTAAAAAATGGGAATTAGTGTGTTAACCAAAATCAAAAAAAATTACTTGGACTAGTTTTAATTTAAAAAATCATTTAAACTTAGATACCATATTTAGACGGGTGTCTTCAGCTGCCTAACACCTTCTCTGAGTATAACTGACCCCCGAACTATAAAAAAATTTAAAGAAATCTCTAGTTAAGACTAAAAACATTTTACGAGTCAAAAATTGGGAAATTTGTTTTTTAAATAAAATTATTTTTCAAAATTTCGGTTACCTAGCAAACCATTTAACTAAACGCTAGATGGAGACTCCATTTTTTTAAAACAAAATTTAGCCCAAAGGAACGTTTTCAAAACCAGCGCTTAGAAAAGCCCCTGAAACTGTATTTTTTTAAATGAACGAATTTTAAGTGGGGGAAAACCAAATTGTATTTTTCTCTTCTTCTCGCTTTTTCTTTTTTCCAAAATCCGAGGTACGTCAACTAACAACTCTACTGGGGACTTTAAAGGGTTAAGCCTAGTTGGAGTTTAAATCTATCTTCAAGTTCAAACAAAGTCCAAAAAAATATAATAACTTTTTTTTGTTAATTAGTATGTATATGTGTGTCTTCGGTTTTTAAGCATAATAATTCCCTTTTATCTACAAAATATAATAACTTTTTTTTTTTTAATCAGTATGTATATGTGTGTGTGAGTGCATTTATTTCCCATTTTACTTCTTGCATGTTTTTGCTTTATACCCTGCATTTTTCCTATATTTATTTTATGTCATTAGTTTCCCGCATTTATTTTAGTGTTTTTACATTTCCGTATTTTATTTTCTGTTAGCTCTCTCCAGGGTGCAGTTATCACATTTCATTTGCATATTATGAGAAACTCAAAGTCGTGGGCCTCATTAGGAGGCCGACAGTAGGAGCTGAAATCGTGTAGTTTCATCATGTCGATATAAGCCTCGAAACCCTATAGGATTAGAAAGATGAATAAGTAGAAGCAAGGTCGCGCGGTTTATCCACTGGGATTCAGCTTCGAAACTTGCCTCACTTGGATCACCAACTAACGATAGATGTTGTCCTGGGGAGGACGCCTAATGTTTGAAAATTTGGGAGTCGAACCTTTCTAGGTTGTGTTCATAGAAAAGTCATGAACCTAAGATAAAATGATGCATTTGTTTTTTGTTTTTAATTTTTTTAAAGAAACGAAGAATATTATAAACAACACAAGGAGGGATTAAAAACCTCCAAAATTACAAGTTTTAAGTTTTCTAATACTAGCCAAACCAAAACTATCTAATTTCACTAACAAGATGATGAATTTTAGCAAAAATAACAGTCTCAATTTGCTTCCCTACACTAGCAATCTTGGACATAGCATCAGTTGAAGAGTTAGATTCTCTATAAACATGGTGGATTGGGAAATCCCATTTACTTCTGAAAAGATTGATCTCAATAATGTAAGGGAATGCCTTCCAAGGAATAGAGACTTTGTTCAAAACCAAATCTACAAGAATTTGGCTATCCACTTCCAAGACAATTTTAAACCACTGATTGTTAATACGTATTTTGAAACCGTACCGTAGCACAATGACTTCAGCAAACAAATTTGATTGAATTCCAAGAGGAAGAGCATAAGAAAAGAAAAGTTTCCCTATATGATCTCTAATTACCCTCCTGCACCAGAAAATCCTTGATTTCCAAGAAAGCCCGTATCAGAATTTAACTTGAAATAGCCATAAGTAGGCTTGATCCATTTAATCAAAACCAACTTCAAAGAATGAAATTTCTTAGTAGTTTTAGCTAGAATAATTAAATTTAGTCTTCTAATCATAGAAGGCAAATAAGGGAGGATGCTGCTAAATTTGGCTTAACGCCTAGTTTTCCACAATTCCCAGCATATCAGAACTAGCAGGCCAATAGGCAACCTTTTATCTTGCCACCATTTTAGAAACCTTGAAATAAAATTACCTTGATGAAATACACCTCCATAATGAGCCTAAACCTATTGAGCAACTTCACAGGAAGAAAGCACATGGTCTTTGGATTCAGCATTTTTGCCACAACAAGTATATTTAGAAGGCAAATTGAAACCAAGGGATTGGATTTTAGAATCAAAAGGGGCAAAATTCTTTAAAACCTTCCACATGAATATGGAGGCTTTAATAGGAATAGAGGAATACAAAATATGTTTGTGATAAGAAGGAGCTTATGAATACTGCCTCAGAATCTGCCAGGACGATGAAACTGAGAAAATTCCAGTACGTGTGGCCAACCAAATCATTTTTTCCTTAACATCAATAGAAAGCTTTTTAAGTTGCATAATTTGGGATTTTAAAGTTGGGAGAACTTGTTCAACTCTATTTTATCTCCACGAACCATCCTCATGCATAAGGTCTTTCACCTGTATCTGTGAAGTATGATCTTGCACTATCATGATCTCTCCAAGAGGAAAAATTGTTAGCCATTGATCCCACCAAAGGCAAACAGTCCCTTCTCCAATTTGAAATTGAATGTAATCTTCAACTAAGCTCTTTTCTGCGACAACATTCCTCCACCCCATGCTCTAAGAAATGATCCTATTGAAATATATTTGTTTTTTGCAGCTATTATTTCACTTCATGAATTAAGCCCAAAGAAACTCACCAACTCTAGAGTTCCACCATAGTGTAGATTTAAAATCTTTGATGATGTTAATGAGTTGCCTAAATCCCAAACCACCCTCTGAAGTATGAACACACATGGCATGCCAATATTTCCAATGATGCTTTCCATTCTAGAAGAAATTCGCGAACAAGCTCTCCAAAGTTTTGATCACCTTAATAGGAGGAAATAAGGCCATAAAGATAAAAAGAGTTTGTGAAATCAGAACATGCTTAATAAGCATCATCCTACCCCCAGTGGATAACAACTTGGCCTACCAACCTTGAAGCCTAATTCTGATTTTGGCAATCAAAGAGTCAAACAAAGCTGATTTTTTAAGACTTGTGAAAAGAGGACAACCCAAATATTTCATGGGAAGAAAGCTCTCGAGAAAGCCTGATTTAGAAGCTAACCAAGAAAGCTTGTTAATATGGATGCAATGAGAAGGTATAAAATAGATTTTGGAATAATTAATGTGTTGACCAGAATTCTCTTGATAGGATTTAAGAAAAGAAATAAGTTTGGAGAAGGATGCCTTAGAACCATTGAGGAAAATGATCATATCATCTACAAAGGTAAGATGAGAAATAGGAGTTGAAGATTTAGGCTGGGCGAATGAAAGGATGTATTTGTTTAATACTAATGTTTTAAGGCCTCTAGAGAAAGCTTATGTCATAAGGATGAAAAGAAAATAGGAGAAGGGATCTTCTTGCCTTAAGCCTTTTTGAGAATGAAAGAAACCACATGCACTCCCATTGATGATCAAAGGAAAGTAAAAATTTGAAATAAGCCTCTAAACCATATCAATAATCGTTTCATGAAAACCAAATTTTCTCATGATAGAAATAAGGAAAAATCAAGAAACTCTATCAAAGGATTTTGCCATATCCAGCTTGATGACGAGGTTACCTCCAACTAATTTTTTTAGTAATTGATGCACCATCTCCTGAGCCAACAAGATGTTATCAAAGATATTTCTCCCTCCACAAAGGCACTTTGTTTAGGAGAAATCAAATTTGGAAGAACTGACTTGAGCCTATTAGCCAAAAATTTGGAGAAAATATTGTTAAGGAAATTGCATAGGCCAATAGGCCTAAAATTATAAGGAGAAGAAACATCTTCAATTTTGGGAATTAAGGCCAGTAGGGTACTGGTAAAAGATTTATTAAGCTCGGCTCCACAAAAGAATTCCATAATTGCCTTGAAAATGTCATCCTTGATAATATCCCAACAATAAGTGAAACACATGTATGTGAATCCATCAGGGCTAGCTACACTATCCTCTTTAAGACTAAAAATAGCAGCTTTGATTTCTTTCATGGTTGGAGTAGATAAGAGAAAATCATTATTCAAATCAGTGACCAAATAAGGAATCATGGATGGAAAATCCAAATTTGACTGAGCTGATTGAGAACATAAGGCTTCCTAAAAATGCTAAATAAAACAGCTTTGAATGGTTTGGGGCTCAGTAATATTGCAACCTTGGTCATCTTTAAAAAATTTAACAATCCTCTTGATTCTTTGATCTTTGATAATTGCGTAAAAGACTTTTGAATTAGCATACCCTTTCTTAATCCATTTGTAAGCAAATTTCTATTTCCAAAAAGCCTCTTCCACCAAAATGGCTTGTTTGTGCATAGCCAAGGCCTTATTATCATTGGACTAATTCACTGCAATATCTTCATTCAGCCAAATTTGTTCAAGCCTAGAGACTTCAAATTCAGTAACGTGGGCAACATTCATGATGTTTCCATAAAGAGATGTATTCCACTGTTTTAACACAGGTTTAAGAGTTTTCAGCTTATAAGCCACAACTAAAATTGCAGAACCAACCTATGGTTTGTTCTAATGGGCTGTAATAATGGAGATAAAAGTAGGATTTTTACACCAAAAGTGTTGAAATTTGAAATGGATAGGGTCATTAGAGAGGTCGAAAGAAATGGATAGTAGTTGGGGAGAATAATTAAAGCCTGGTTTAGGGAGGTGTGAAATACTGGTGTTAGAAAATTTTGATAACCAAGCTGAATTTATGAAAGACCAATCAAGTCTTCTCCATTTTCTAGTGTTACCTTTGTTGAGATTACACTAAGTGTACTAAGAGCCTGAATAAGGAACATTAATTAGGCCACAAGTTTGAATACAGGAATTGAATTATAGGCTGCTAATCTAGGAATAAGAAGAATAAAACTTCTTATCCTCAACATTAGAGAAATAATTGAAATCACTTGAAACAAAACAAAGATGATAAAAGGTTGGAATATAAGATTCAAGATCACACCATAAAGGTCTTCTCGTAGGATGGATGCATTTGGCATAAACAGAAGCCAAAGATAGTTTTTGATCAAATGAAGGATGGGTGCAATCAGCTATCACAAGTTGAGTAGAAGAAAAAGAAAAGGTATAGGCTAAAGGGGTTTTCCAAAACAACCAAATTTTGCTAGCGGAGTTGGAATAAGAGTTATCAAACCTCAAGAATTTGGCTAAAGAGTGAATGGTATCCATAGATTGCATAGGATTAAGAATGATTAGAAATTGCAGCCTTTGATCCTTGACTAATTTGTTGAGTCTGATCCTATCAACCCCCTTTAGAGGCACCTTTGATGTTCCAAATAAGGCCTCTAATCATGAGAAACTGAAGAAGAAAAAAGTTTACTTCTCAATACAGATCTGGTAACCACACTAGAATGATAGTTGTTTTTTACCTGATTTCATTTTTTTTTAATGATCCATTCAATATCATCAGCTTCAAGAGAGACTGCATCATCAGCAAACTTTTTAGGATATAAAGAAAATTTTTGAATCATATCATGCTCATTGGAATAAGGGTTTCCTAAAGAAGAAGGAGAATCTTGCAATCTGATAGGTTTAACTGCCATAACTGGCAGTTGCTCAGTTTTGCTAGAATTCTAAATTGGCTTCAAAACAGTTGCATCATAAAAATTGGAAGAACTATCAAAATGATCAGTTGGTTCAGTTGGAGAGGAAGAGTGAGTTAAAGAAAACTTGTAGAAAAGATTTTGAGATTTCAATAAGTGATTAATAAAAGAGGCCTTAGCTTGGAATTGTCTTGTTTACCAGGATGTGAAGTAGAAGAGGCTTTAGAATAAGCCATACCTTCAAGACGAGTAATTAACTCATTTAGAGAATTGGGGCTATCAATGAAGGGTTATTATCAAAAGAGGCCTTGGCATGGGGTTTAACAGGCTGAGTATCAGTAGGTTGGCCAAAATTAGGAATAGCAGGGATATGATCAATTAAATTATTTGTAGATGAGGTATTAGCTACATCAAACTTGTTGGAATAATTTAAACCTGTCAAAGAAGTGGTTTTATCAAGAGTTACCTAAGCATGGGGTATAACAGTTTGTGCACCAATAGGATGGTCAAAATTTGAAATAGCATTGGTATGATCAATTAAATCAATATGGAATGAGGTATTAGCTGAAACAATCTTGCTGGAATAATTTGGGGCTATCTAAGAGAGATTTTTAAGTTTGGATGGCTTGGATTGTGAAGAAGGCTTTTTGGCAAACTTAAGAGCAGTGAGATGGCCAGAATAGAAAGCATCAATGGAATTGGGAATTGAATCATTCTGGGATGAAGATTTGGCTAAAACAACTTTCAAATAAAGGTTAGAGCCTTTCATTACATGATTTTTTTTTATGATGAAGACTTAGACTAGGAAATTAGCTTTTTGGCAGGATTATGAATAGGAACTGAAAAATCTGGATCACCCTCATCAGAGTTTTCATCAAAATATTTAGGATACCATTTTGCGAACATATTAGAATCATCAATGGGAGGATTTGAAGAAGGAATTTTAATATTATTAGAAATCAATCCCTTTAGAGAGCTCTGGCAAAACATTATCAATTTTACTCTAATCTCTAGTAATTGGAATAGAGATGAGAGGCTCTTTAGAAATTGGGTTAGGAGGATTCTTGATCTTGCAATTAGAATGTTCTTGTTTGAATCAATGATTGCAATAAAACAAATTGGACTCGTGAGAATTGACCTACTAGAACCTTTTAGCACCACAACTAATCTAGATTCTCTTGAGCAGAGGACGACACAAATCAACTTAAATATATACTCGAGCAATCTTTGGTTTGGACAAATTAACCGTGGTAGAATCAACTTCCAATGGTGTACCTACGGCAGAAGCCAAAGAGACGAGAGCCACCTTGTTGTGAAAGTGGATTGGAAGAAATTTGAAATTAATCTCTAAAGGAGATTCACATTGGCCTAAAAATTAGGAGTCCATTTGAACATTATAATAGGGAAATGTTGAATTAACCATTGATCCTTAATCCATAAAAGTTGAAAATGTTATTTAGAATGAAGTTGAATAAGGAGATGTTTTTAATCAAGAAAACCAATTTCAAAGCCAACACCAAGATTTTAGAGCACGAAACATTTTATTGATTGCTTCAAATGGGGTCTTCTATGAGTGAATTTCCCAAACAGAGCAAATTGGAAAAGGGACAAAAGTGTAGCCACTTCCTCTTCTGTAAAGAATATAGCTGGTTCACCTTTGAACAATTGAACATATTTTCTTGAAAGAACTGGATCAGTTTTCTGTAACAGGCTTGCAAAGGATTTTTGTGCAAAAGTAATCTGAGAAGAACATTGAAGGTGACTAGTAGAAGGATTGAAATATGGAGGAATGAGATTAGGAACTAGCTGTGATGGTGGCTGGGGTAATTCCCCAGAACTAGATGCAGCTATGGAAAAAGAAAGAAACAGAAAGAAGGAGAAGAAAGGGCAAATATTTCTCGAGAATCTTGGAAAGAATTCATCACTCACTATCACAAGATAGAATGATACCTAACAATGTTTTTTTCATTAGGACACTATCTTGGAGAGAGATTTTATTTTATCATAGGTACATTATACGCACGATACTTATGAAATAATTTGAATTATGTGAGTAATGGTTAGAAGTTATTAGTTCAAGTGTCTAATTTTTATTTGTAATTTAAAGTATAGTTTAATAAAATGTTTAAAAAAAAAATTAGGCATGAACAATCGACCAGCGAGGAAGGTGGTTGATTGGGAGAATCAGGTTTAGAGTTTTTCGGATTTTGGCCTAAATGGTTGACTAGCAGATTCAAGTTGGGTAGTTTGGGGGGGCGGGGGGGGGGGGGGGGGGGGTTAGGAATAAAATTCAATAGGAAGGATTGATGGTTGATTTTAAGCCTAAAATGGTGTATCAATTGGTTGTCGATGGTTAGAAAATGAACCGTTAAGGGTAGAATCAGTCGACCGCTAGCATGGTCGGTCGACCGAGTGGGTATTTGAATATTATGTAATCATATTTTATGGGGTTTTGACTATATTTTATATATATACTATATATTTTGAAGATCTTGTTATTTAGTCCAAGTATTATTTGATTCTATGAGATTTGCCAGGAAATTTGCTTTCTATTTTTAAGGGGTTTGAATCAAAATCTATTGGTGAATAATTTGAGTATTTCAAAAGAGAATTTTTTTTGTCAAACATTTCATATTTAAATTAATATATTATAAGGGATCTATATATGACATTTATAAGCTTATATTTTGAAATATAGCAGTTATAGGCATTGTTTGAAATTTATATATATTGACCTACGTTGTTTAGGAGAGGTAATCAAGAACAAGAGTTTTAAATCAGTATTTTCTAAAAGAAATAATCATTTTTGCTGAAATTATATTTGAGAGAGATTTCTTAGTAAGTTTTTGATCAAGGCATTCATCGTTTTTGTCACTAGTTTTTGCGCTATACTTTTTTCTCTACTATTTTCAAAGAAACTCCTGTGAGATCTTTCTGATCAATTTACGTTCTTAATATTTTGTGGTTTATGTGATATATATGTGTGTGTGTGTGTGTGAGCTCGTAGTAATTTTGTGTTAAGAAAAATCGATTTCTATCATAGAATGTCATGCATATCTTGTAAAAAAAAATGTTTGATTAATTTGATTTACATAATCAGTGTGCTTTAATTGAGTATAATTAGATTTGTTTTATCACGTACTTCTATCACATAGTTTATCGGGACATTAATTGAGCATAACTTGTATTGAGGTGGTAGAAGATCATATGGAAAGAAAACTATAGTTCTTTTTTTTTTTTTTTTTTTTTTTTTTTTTGTATTTGGTGAGTTAGAAAGGATTAGACATATTGGGTTGGTTTCTAATCAAGGTTTAGGTTTGATTCGTAGCATGTAAAATGATTATGTTCGATTATTGCATGTAAAAGGATTAAGTTAGTCTTTAGCCTGGAAAACAAATAGATAGGTTGGATTCTTAGCCTACAAAATAATTAGATTTTTCTTGAGCCTAGTAAAAGGAAAATAATAAATGTTTGATTCTGAGCCTAGGAAAAGAATTGGGTTAGTCCTGAACTAGTGTAAAGGATTGTAAAAGTTTGGTTCCCAACTGGGAAAGGAATAAGGGTTAGTGGATTGCAAAATCCCTATGGGAGCTCAGGGGACTAAACGTAAGCAAGAGTAACTTATCGAACTAGGATAAATCTTTGTATTCAATTTCTCTATCCCTACGTGTTTGGTTGTGTATCTAGTTAAATACGTTTTCACTGTCACTCAATATAATAATCGGTTAGGAAAATTGGTGATTGTTTGATTGATAATTTATTATTTAAATTTTTATACCTACCCAATTCATCCTCCCTGTATAGATCTGGGGGCCAACAAAAAAAAGTAAAAAAATCAAAATATAAAATATTTTTGGGATTACTTATTATTAAGAAATTCATTTTTTCTTTCTTATTATCAAAAAGTATTTTATTTTAAAGTTTCTTATTGTAAATAAATATTTTTTTATCATTTGGAAAAAGTAAAGAAAGCATTTTTAGAATCCTTATTAGAATGGAATCCCATTTAAAGTAAAAAACAACATTTTGGAAATTCTTTTTGTAAAGAAGTTCGCTTGGAGGCAAGACATTTTAAGGATTCTTATTATGAAGAGATCATGAGAAAGTAAAACAAGACAGGTTTGGGGGAAAATCTTATTTTAAAGAAATTTCATAAGTTTAAAGAAATAGTTTTCAAAAGTTTTGTTATAAAGAAGTACTCTTAGAAAGTAAGATTTTTTGAAAAACCTTACAATAAAGTAATTGTATTTTTTAAAGTTAAAAAAAAAAAAAAAAAAAAAAAAAAAAATCCATTTTGGAAAAACTTACTATAAAGAGATTTTGTTTTTTTAAAGTAAAGCACAATTGCTATAAAGACATCCTTGGAAATTAACGATATTTTGGGGGGAAAAAACTTATCATAAAGAAATCCCATTTTTTAAGAAAAAGTACCTTGGAAAACTTATTATAAAGATATTCTGATTTTTGATGTGAAACACTGTTTTATGGATTCTTATCATAAAGATATCCTTGTAAAGTAAAATTATTTTGGGAAAAAGTTTATCATAAAGAAATTCTATTTTTTAATAAAAAAACATCCTTAAAAAAAATTTATTATAAAGATATGTTCATCCTTTAAAAGTAAAACACAATTATCTTTTTTAGGACTCTTGTTATCAAGATATCCTCTTAAAAAAAAAAAATCATTTGGAAAAAAAAAACATACTATCAAGAGATTCTCATTTTTAAAGTAAAATAAAAAATTTTGAGAACTCTTAATATAAATATATCCTCTTTTAAAAAGTAACTAAACATTTTGGAAAAACTTATTATAAAGGGATTCTATTTTTTTAAGCTAAAACAAAGTTTTGAGGACTCTTGTTATAAATGTCCTTGAAAAAATAAAATCATTTTGGAAAAGATTGTTATAAAGAGATTTCCATTTTAAAAGTAAAACACATTTTTGAAGGACTTTTGTTAAAATACATTTTTGAAGGACTTTTGTTATAAAGATTTCCTTCGAAAAGTAAAGAGATTTCCAAAAACTTATTTTGAAAAAATGTCATCTTTTAAAGTAAAGCCAAGTTTGTAAAGACTCTTGTTATAAAAATGTCTTTGACAAGAAGAGACATTCATTTTTAAAGTAAAACATTAAGTTTTTAAGGACTCTTATGATAAAGATGTCCTTGAAAAAATGACATGATTTCTTATGGAAATGAAATGCAATATTTTTGTCAATCTAACCTTAACTAAAAAAACTATTCCGGGGAAGTTCATCCCTTAACCCACAATTTAAAGTTTCATGCGTAAACATAATAAAATATTAAAAAAAATAACCAGGAAAATTAAAGCGCGAAGAGGCGCAGAACAAAAAAATAAAGTACTAGAGAGTTAATGACAGAAATGTAAAGCGCGAAAAGGTGCAGAGCAGAATATTAAATGATAGAAATTTAAAAGCACAGAAAGACATAAAGTGTTAAAGTAAATAACAAAACTTTAAAATGCGGAATTGTAAATGCTGAAAAATATATGCAGACTAATAAACTGTTTTCAAAGTGTTCTCTTAGGAACATCCTCTTAGGTTTTGGTTTTTTTACGTCTATCATTTTAAGTAGTAAAACAAAAAAGTAAATATGTTCAGAGAAGGGTATGGGAGGACTTATCTTGTTAGGGAGGAAGACTCTTTTTCTTTTTCTCCTTCTTCTTCTTTTTCTTTTTCTTTCTTCTTCTTTTCTTCTATATTTTCTTTTCCTTTTATTTATTTTTCTTTTGCTTTCTTTGTGAAAATATTATTGGAGATATTTGTGGAGATCCTAGGATGCCAAAGATAGAGTTTTAGAGTGAGAGAATGGATGTATGGAATATGTGTGTATGGGAGTTAAGAGATAGAGTTTTAGAGTGAGAGAGTGGATGTATGGATTATGTGTGTATGGGAGTTAAGGGATTGCCCCCTTTGTAGACAGCCTAGTCTGTGCACTCGCTAGTGAGTGGGCCTTCCTGACTATAGGTCAAGTTTTCTTTTGATGGGGGGCTACCCCTCTTTCGTGATTATTACTCTTTAGGCCCCTAATTTTGAAAAAGGAAAGTTGACTTTGCAAAACCCACCTACCTAAGTCATACCATAATTGGTACTGACTAAAGGGAACTCCTAAATGGATATATCTACTCCCAATAAGGTAACCAAATATTCATCTTATTTTTGAGAGGTGCACATTGTAGACAACGCATTTTGTCCCGCCTAATCAATGTCGAATCGAAAGTACAAGTTCAGATAAACTTTAAACGTAGTCTTAAAGGGAATTAATTTCTATCTTGGATCATACTATATAAAATAGAAAAACCCATAAAAACATAAGAAAACATAATAAAAAAAAATTGTTGAATTTGACTAAATTCGGTAAAGTAAAAGTTTCGAGTCAACATCGAAATTCTTAAAATAAAAGGGGGTCTAAGATGACATTATTAAAGGTTGATTTTCATTAAATCACATATAATATGAATAAACATTAGATACTACCCTTTAATTATAGGAAATTTCACTAAATTATCTCAGTTACCTACTTTGACTCCTGAAACGTTAATTATCACCTGTTTTGTCTATTCGACATAAAAAATATTAGTTTAACTTATTTTTTAAAGTATTAATATCATTAAAACAATTCCAAAATAACTAAATAAAGGCATGAAAATTCCATGGCAAATCCAAGTCACACAATATAACAAAGAATTAAGACTCGAGTTGAAATTAACCAAAACCAAAGTCATCTTGATTAATCATCAAGGCCCAATGAATTAAGGGCCCAACCCATTATTAAATGTCTCATAAATTAGAATTTAAATGACCAAGAAACCCATAGATATTCTCTACACAAATATCTAAGGAATGAACTAAAACACTTAGGAGGTAACAAATCATTATCGAAACTAAATCGATTCGGTTTGCCACCTAAGCAAGGGATTTAATATGCATTAAATTATCATCCCATCAAGAATTAAATTATTGGGATGACATGGATATTCCACATTCAAAGAATCAAGATATTTTGATCAAAATATCGTAGAGTTAACCGAAACCCTTGAAATGTGACTACCCTTTTATCGAAACCAAACCAATCCGGTTTGCCAACCAACCAATGTATTTAATGGTCATTAAATGCACATACCATCAAGAATTTATTTCTTGGAATCAAATGGAAGGTATGGATTCAATGAATCAATATATTTTCATCAAAATATCTTAGGGTTAACTAAAACCCTTGAAATGTAACTACCTGTTACAAGGTAAACTGAGTCAGTTCGATCCAGAACCAACCGAATGAGTGCCCATCAAGTCATGAGTCATCAACAAGAATTAAATTCAAAATGAATCATCAAGTCCAAATACATTGCACCTAGGAAACATTAATGTCAACCAAACCAAAATAGTGAAACTAACCAGTACTTAGCCCCTAAACCAAATCGGAAGTGTCACCTCATGCCATTAATTCACCCATGTGCAACCAATAATACTCAAGGGAGTGTAATGATTGCAAATGATTACCAATCATTACAAAATCTTGGAAACGATTTGGTAATCATTACCAAATCTTTGAGAATCCTACACAATCCTTAAAATTCGTCCAAAGATAATTAAGATCAAGACAAGAGAACATGTCCCCTATGCAAAATAGTCCCTAAGGAAGAGACTGGAATGGCCTGGGCATGGATGAATGCGCAGGCCATATATATAGGATGCCTGTTTTCATAAATTTCAAGTCTTGGAACCCTAGATTATTTTCCTAAACTCGAGCAACTCTTTCGGGTGCTAGGATTTTCAAGAATTTATCTTGAATAACACACCGTTATTCTACTAAAATTCAATCCCGAAGGGTGTTCTTGAAGGTTCTTGGAGCAAGAACTCAATAATTTAATGGTAATTAATCAAGTTCAAGCCAAGAAGATCAAGAAGGATAAGAAGGTTACTTGTTTAGGGAAAGACCATTCCCCTAAACTAGGTATGTGTCTTGAACATCCTTTTATCTTGTCTTAAATTTCATATATATTATTTGTACATAGTTAAATCATGTAGATATCATGCATTAATTTCATGTACATAACATAAATAACCCATAAATAGCTAAAAAAAAATGTTAAATTTATTTCACATAAGCCAAACCATAATAAAATTGTTCAAGAATATCAAGAATATCCAAGAACATGCGAGGAACCAAATCATCGGAGAACATGTTAAGAACAAGTAAGGATTCAAACAAAACATCTATCATACTACGAGTTGTGCCTAGTCTCTACTACTCTTTCATGAACACTTCAAATCGAACTCTTACTAACTATTAATCTAACCATATAACTGTTAATAAACTGATTTACTTTATGGCAAACATCAAGATCACAGCTTGGTACTAAGTCTTCAGACTAGTGGATTGGCACCTTATATATATATACACTACACCGACAGACCCTTGTGGATAAAAATTCGGGATAAATGGAGGATCTCTATTTCATTGGGGATATGCGTGACCCTTCTTCAGAACTTTTCCCCCTTTTTCTTAGTTACGCGTAGGACTATTATATATTTATGGTAGTTTCTTTTCTTTTTAACTAAACAACTTAAAAAAAAAAACAAAAAAAAAACACTATCTTGTTTAGACTAATGAGTTCGATTAAGGTTTTCTTGAAAAAATCAAAGAGATCATGTACACATCATTATGTGGTTTATGTCTTGCTTTAATAATAAAATTAGCTGAAACTAGTTTTAAACTTAAAAAATGAAGTACATCAAACCTGATCATTGGTTACTCCCAAAGTATGTAGGCAATCTCATACGGGTTTAGTCACCTTTAATAAATAGAACCATATCATCTTAACCTTAAATAAAGGAACCATGTAATGACCTGATCTTTGGTTACTCGCCAAAGTATGTGGGCAGCCTAATAAGGGTTTAATCACATATCCAAATAATTTAGTATAGTTTTGCATGCTGGAACTACATGTCAACCTGATTCCTTGTGAATGCAGGGATATGTAGGTAACCTATATAAGGTTCGGTTTCCTAAAAATAAAAATAAAAATAAAAATATTTCATTTAGTATAGTTTGCATGTTGGAACTACATGTCGATCGAATTTCCTGTGAAAACAGGGATATGTAGGAAGCCTTTATAAGGTTTGGTCGTTTATATTTATGTATCTTATAAACTATCATTGGGTTTTCACTGCCTAGATTAGTGTAGTTTACTTACTTTCCTTACATAAAAAATACAAAATATTTTCATTTGTAACTGCATGATAGATAATTAGGCCTTCATCGCTTTAATCATGTCAAAATACATTAAAAAAAAACAGGGAGGGGGGGGGAGGGGGAACTTTTAAAAATGGATTTTTTTTTTTAATAAAATCAAAGAAAATTACTTGGGTTTTTTTTAAAGTTGAATATTTATTTATACCAAGGTACCATTTACAGACGGGTATCTTAAGGTATGTAAAACCTTTCCCGAGCATAACTGACCCCCGAATTTAAAGAAATCTCTAGTACAAGACCTTTATGAAGTTAAAACACGAGCCATTTAAAAAAAATGAATTTATAAAACTGTTGGTGACCTAGCACATCATTTAAGCCATACGAGGTGGCAACTCCTTTTTAAACAAAAAATCCCGACTCAAGAAGTTTTTCAAAATTGACGCCTAGAAAATCCCTTGAAAAAACTATTTCAAACTGAACAGATTTAGAGAACTTAGAAAGCGAGAAATGGAAACTTGTTTTCATTATTTTCCCCATTTCTACTTTTTTCGCTATCAAAATCCAGGGTACATCACACATGAAGCAATTTGGGTGTTATGTGAACCTTTTATCAATAAAAATAAAGGTGCTTTGATTTTTCTTGAAATTAAATTGAATGTTGGCCCAAAACGCTACCCAAGAGGAGAGGGTGAATTAGGTAGTTTCAAAATTTAAGCAATTAACTCATTTAAACATAAATAATTAATTTCCCTAAATCAATTTTTATCATGATACACAGCGCATATAAGTTTAATATTAAGTGTACACTTAAACACAATATAAACAATAAATCAATGCAGCACACAAGAATTTATCCTGGTTTGGTTAAGCTAATCTTGCCTACGTCCAGTCTCCCGAGCTCTACGGAGATTCCCAATCCCCTAGCCCCTTGATTCCTTTACTAGATAGAAATCAAACCCTTACAACTCACAATTCTTTTACATGCACAGAATCAACCTTTACAATTTACCCTCTTCACAGGCCAAGGATGAACCCTTTCTTTTTACCAGGATACAGATTAACCTTACACTCTCTCACTTATCCTTTACATAGGGAAAGAGGAACATTTACAAATCACTCCAAATAATTTAATTGCAGGATGAATCAATACCTACTTATTTTCAAGGGAAAAGAATAACCTAACATTTTTATTAGGATAAAGATCAAACCGTAATCTTTTTCACAGGGAAAAGATCGAAACCTAACTACCCTAACTAGACACTGTCCAAAACATGTCTAATTCTCTCAAACTCACAAATACAAAAAATATGAGTTTCTTTTCACAAGGAGTTTCTACCATCTCAATACAAATATACTCAATTAATGTCCCGAATAATTACTACGTGATAGATACAATTTGAGATAATTAAAATCTTATTAATAAATAAAGTAGGTAGCACAAATTTAGCACGTAATTAGATAATCAAACAAAAAATATTTAAAAAATAAGTTTAGGATTTGAAGTTTAAAACAATTTTCTAATAATCCTAAACCAAGAAATAAGATAAATATAAATTTAAAAACAAGTAATTAAACTTGGATAGATCTCACCGAGAAAACAACAAAAACAATAGCAATATAGCAAGTAAAACTCAAATTGGTAAGGCCAAACAACAAGTGCTTTCGATCAAGAACTTGAATAGTATCTCTTGTAGAAATCTTAGAAAATTCTCACTCTTATAAAATCTCAAACTGATGTTCTTGATGTACATAATACAATTTTCGCAGATCTCTATTAATAGACTAATAACTAGCCCTGCAACGAGCTAGTTTTTCAAAGGTATGTCATTAAATGACAATAGAGATTATTAAATAGGTTGCTCTTATTTTAAATACATTCAAATACACCAAATTCCATGATACAAACCTCACCAAGTATTAGTAAGACTCGAAACCAACTTAGGGTTTCTTCGCGAAGATCGAAAACTAAATCAAATTTTGAGCGAACTAAAAATACAAAACTTGAAAAATAGATTACCTTGACCCAACATTTATGAACGAAACATGAACCAATGGTCTAAGGAATGATCTTGACCCAATGATTATAATGAATCACGAACCAAAGATGTAGGGTTTGAACGCCACAAGAAATTCTTGATAAGTTCAGAAAAAATTCTCTGAAGAACTTAAGAGAAAACTCTCATAATTATATTAATCAAAAGTAATGTATGTTTTTTCCCATGGGCTACAAGTCTCTTAAATAAATAAAAGAAAAAAAAAACCCTAGCTACTGAATAGTGCTCGTGAACAGTAGGGATGAACAGTACATGAATAGTGGCAGCCACACTTGAAATAAAAGAAAACCCTAGAGGAACAAGGAATCCTTGAGAAACAAGGAAACCCTACTCCTAATCTGAAAAGAAAAAGAGTAATTCCTAATCTAAAAAGGAAAAGGCTAATTTGGCAATCATGTCTTACAAATTATCAAATAAATATCCTAAATTAAAATTAAAAGACTAATAAATAAAATAAATATGCTGAAATTCGCGGTCCTCATGCCTTAGCACATTTAAGTTCATGTTTAAGCCCCTTCACTTGCCTTGATGAGATGAATCAGGCTTCGATTGTCTAATAGGCCTAATTTGGACTTAACTATTGTAGATATGGACCAAATCTGTTGAATTAGCCCATTAAGTGTTGCATTGATCTTTCTCTGATCTTGTCCTAATAATAGGCCCAACTGGAACATGTAACGGATCTTCTGATGGTGCTCATTAATTCTCATCATTCTACTTTTGGAATCATAAAAAACGGATAGTTCTTGACAAAGAGACCAAATTAGCCGAATTACTGACTGAAGTAGTCAGTTCACCTAGCCACACCATTCGGTTGATCGACCTGTTCCAAGGTTAAATTAGTCGTTGTCACTATACCAGTCGGTTAACTAACTCACCCAATCGGTTGACTGACTGGATTAGTGGGTTTTCATTCTTTTCACCCACTGCATCCACTGAATCAAATGGTTTACCAACCCTTTGATCATCCATTTTAGCTACTGTGTCAAATGATTGACCAATTAATTGGATCAATAGAACTCTATTCTAACTCCAAAAACTCATTGTTTCATTAAGTCAACCGACCCCTTTTGTTGGTTGACCAAATTAACCTAAAAACATAATATTTTATACTTTAAAACACATTTTTCAATTAAGTCAATTATCAAAATCATTTCACATAAGGAGCACATAAAATATCTCATTTTAGGATATTAAACTTATTAATTCTTATCATGACACACATAGGATTAACTCATTTTTAGTATCGTGCGTGATACTAATTCGGATTGCATTAAGAGTATAAAAGTAAAAAGTTATTTTCATCTAATTTTCTTCAGCGTCTTCAAAACTCTTCACATCTTCGTCATGTCCATCTTGCACCCTTTATGCTTTTCTCATCAAATCTTCTTCTCAATTAAATGCATATAATTATAAATCAGAAACACTCAATAAAACCATTAGTTTTACCAAAAACATCAATACCTAAGTACTCATCAAAACCTTGGGTTCAACGAAAATCATGAAATTAAAATATTCTACATATGATTGGAATGTTCAAATTTAAAAAATAAAATAAAATTAACTGCTAATTTGATAAAAATAGACGAAAAAAAATTAAGTTTTGTTGTCAAAATGAAAAGACGTGTAAAATGCATAATTTCTTGAAATTAAAGGTAGAAAATAGAAATGAACTATTTTAAAGTAATATCCATTTAAAAACCACTTTAAATTTAATTACTTTCGACTAAGAATAATTTTTAAAAAATTTAATTTTGACCCTGAAACTTTTAAAATTTGTCGGAATCCATTAGGGATTTTTGAATTTTTTTTTTAGATAAAATTTTATGAAACATTTTAAAATGGAATCCAAAATTAAAATTTGTCCCTTTAAGCATCGATCTAAAGTTTCTCAAAATTTTAATTTAAACCTGGAAACTTTCGAAAATGAAAAATTGGGGGGGGAGGGGGTCAAAATGCGGTGTCTATGGCTGCTCCTTTGTTATATGTGTTTTACTTAAAATGATAAAGATAGAAGACATGCACTATTTTTTTCCGTTGACAAAAAAAAAAATGTAAAATAAATAACTGAACCACGTTAGACTAGGTTAGTCTTTTAAAGGAATGAAATGAAAATGGTGTTGCTAGGGCACCATACCCCTGAAACACCAAAAAATCCACCGCTTGATAGCAAGGAAAGTGAATAATGCATTTTGTGGGGTGGCAACTTTCCACGATGCAGACAACTTGTGTTCATATTCGGAATAGGGAGATACAAAAGAACATTTAATGCCTCTAACATCATTGAATGCACAGTTAATCAATAAATTAGATTACATTGTAAATAAACCTCTGTGGGGTTGCCTACTTACCTTGGCATATTGTCAAAGATCAGGTCAAATGTAGTTTGAACAAGTTCTCGTCCATTATCAGGGCATATGAAGGGAAACCATAATGAATCCTTCGACAAAAGGGTAGGAACAAATCTCTAAAGAGAGTCAACAAACTAGTCCGAGAGAAAATATGCAGCAGCATAGGCATTGAGAATGTTGATCATCAATATTTCCTAGGTTTAGGCCGGACCCATGTTTGGGTTTCCTACATGTCTTAGTTGTGGAAAGAATAAAAAATATAGTTATAACGTCTCGACCTTCCATGAAATTAGGAGACATAAGAACAAACACTTATCCACTCGATTATCAAGACAAGATAGCATCGCTTTTAATTCGAAAATGGAGAAAGTAATCATCAAATAAACATCTATTCTTCCTATCATCAAGGCAAGGAAGAAACATATTCAATATCAATCCAGCCTATCCTCGAGATAAGGCGAAAGCATATCCATATCTATCCAGTCTATCCTCGAGGCAAGGAGAAAACATATCATCAACCAGATATCCCTTATATTATCGAGGCAGGGAAAAAACATATCAATATCTATCCGGCATATTATCGAGGTAGGGAGAAAACATATCAATATCTATTCAGCATATCCTTGAGGCAGGGAAAAAATATAACAACATTTATCCAGCCTATTATCAAGGTAAGGAAAAAAATATCAACATCTATCCTGTTTATCCTCGAGGTAGGGAGAAAACATATCATCAATCACATATCTCACCTATTATCGAGGCAATGAGAAAAAATATCGAATGATCAAATATCCGGCCTATCATTGAAGCAGGAAGAAAACATGTTAACATCATATCTCCTGTCTAGTATCGAGGCAGGGAGAAAACATATCAAATGATCACATATCAAAATTATATCAAATAATCACATATACTGCCTATTAAAAGGCATATCCAATAATCTCATATCAAAATCATATCAAATAATCATATATATCCCATCTATTGTTAGGATAGGAAGAAAGTATAAATAATCCATCTATCCCACATATTATCAGGACAGGAACAAAATCATATCAAATAATCGTATATCAAAATTATATCAAATAATCACATATCCTTCATATTATCAAGGCAAAGAAAATACCTATCAAATAATCCATCTATCCTCCCTATTATCAAGACATGGACAAAATATATCCAATTATCACATGTCACAACCCGTCCCGGACACCCGTCATCCCGAGGCTGGCGTGACAACAACATGACATCACCAAAATTAAAATAGACTAATAGAAATGACAATGTACACTCACTATATAATACATACATCTATTATTGGGAACACACCCGGCCCAAAGTTTTTCTAGCTAAAAGTATTTATCCGTGAACCTTCTTAGGTTTGCCTTTGACAGCTTCTCTCAATCGTCCACATGACTCCAACACATAACTCTACCTAGTGCCAGTAGGGGATCGACTCCTAACTGTTGTACCTGCGAGTGTACTGCCTTCTTAATAAAACATTTTTTTTAAAATAGTAATACGTTCTAAATATTTCCACAATTTAGTATGGATTAAGCACAAGTATATAAGCAATAAAAATAAAGCGATATATCATACCAATCATCAAAATTTCAATCATATCAAATCAACCAATATATGTAAAACACCACATCCCAAGTACCAATCTCAAACACACACCTCCAACACACACACACACTGGCCAGCCCTAGTGATCGTTTTAACCTCACGATCGGGAGTTTGCAACGGTACCGTACCATCCATAGGATATGCCTTCCTACGAACACCCATCACTCCGCCGAAGCGGATAATCACTGTGCAGTATAAACGTCTAACATCACTCTGCCGAAGTAGTTAAACATCACTCCGCCGAAGCGGATAATCTCACTCTACCGAAATAGATAAATACTAAGGCATCGTCAAATCAAATACAGTATCATCAAATCACAACTCAACAAATATCGTCAAATCACCATGTCTATCTCTTTTCCTCAAAACCAATTTTTAAGCCCAAAAGCATATTTTCCACTTTTCTTTTTAGAGAAAACATCTGTTTTTTTTTCTTTCCCAAAACTACTTTTCCACCCTGTATTGGCCTTTTGAAAACCAGACATTTTTAGGAGAACATATGTTTTCTATTTCCTTTTTAAAAACATCGTCTGATTTTACCAAATTCAACAAAAATTCATTTTCAGTTTCATTTTGGAAACCACCGAAATCTTCCAAAAACCCAGTTTACCAACTCAACCAAATCCTGCTTGATCCATATTATTTATAAATCCACACAATTTAAGTAAACACCTATTTCATCATATATATACATAGAAAAATAGTTTGGTAAGAAGACAGTACGCTCACCTGAGTATCCATTTCCGTAGACTCGACCTCTTATTCCCTACTGGGACTCCGGTGCCTGCGAACCTAATAGTGACAGGGCCTAAATTAATACTTGGTATACAAACCCCCAAACCATGCCATGCAACCCTAGTTTCCTTAATTCCTATTTCCCGCCATTTCTTTTGGAATATTATTATTAAATTAACATTGCTCCGTTCCGGTTTACTATATAAACTGTGTTCATATTACCGGTCCCGTTATTTATTATTTTCGTTTTTGACATTCCAATGCTAATAGTTAGTTTCATAACCACTCACGAGACAATTAAATTCATCAATTAAGAAAGCTCGGAATTCTACCTCTCCCGGATCTTCCGTCTGCCGCGAAATGGATTTTTGGATTCTACTGGGGGGGTTTGCGTAATTTCTGTATTTTCTCTTCTTTCATTCCTTTTTTTTTTTTTTTTTTTCTTTCCTCTTTCTCTGTTTCAGCTTCTGCCTTACCGTCCCTGTTCCAGCTTAGAGCTCCAGCCGCATTACCTCCACACCGGCCAACACTTCCCCCTTCTTCCGTTCTTCACCCCCGACCCGAACACGCACACGGCACACACACAATGCATACCAATCCCAGCACACACCCCGTACCCATCTCCTTCTCTCTCTATCTCTCACTTACCGCCGACCAAGATCATTGATGGTAACACACATACACACACACCCACACATACACACATGCACACCGCACACCCATCACCGGCGATGATCACACACCCACCACCCACTAAAACCCATACCGCCGGTGAGTTTTTCTCTCTCTAACCTACCGCCGGTGACATCCCACCGAAGTGGACGACCCCGCCGTTGATTGGACGGACAGCCCAATTACATCGTATACACGGTCATCGTCACCACCGGCGACGGACCACCCCTCCCACGCATACACATACTGTAATAAATAGAGGAAACACATACACGACGACGATGGTTGAATGACGGACACACCTCCTCGCCGGAATACACCACCTCCGGATGATCGCGCCGCCCTCTCCAATCGTAGACCCACTCGCAACCACCGCAGAAAACCACACCCTCGCACGAGCTGCAAAGCCTCCACACAAACGCCGACCACCCCCGCCGGCGCCGAACCCGGCTGCTCCTCTCTCTCTCTTCTTCCTCTATTTTTTTTTTCTTGATTTCCAGATTTGATGAGGTTTTTTTTTTTTTTTTTGATCATTACACATGAAGGTAGGTATATATTGCATGTAATTAGTGGGTTTAATTCATCCCAACGCGCCACGTTGCTGCCCTCTCTATTTCCCCTGCCGGCGGTTGCTCCTCCGATCACGTGTATGTGTGTGTATATATATATATATTAAACTTTTTAATTAATTACTCTTTCCTCCCCCAACTTTTCTTTAAATCCCAATTTTAATCAATCAATTTTTTTTTTTAATTTCTAAGATTTGCAATTTCACCCCTTTAAGTTTCAATTAAAGGTTAACTGTCAATTTACCTCCCTAAGTTGGGATTTAATGTTTCTAGCTTTTCAATTTGATCCAATTTCACCCCTAATTTTTCATAATTACTCTAAAATACCACTAATAATGACGCACGTATTAATTCGGGGTCTTACATCACATATCAAAATCTTATCAATTAATCACATTATCCTTGCCTATTATTAGGATAGGAAGAACATATATCTCCAATAATCACATATCAAAATTATATCCAATAATAACATCTATCCTGCCTATTATGAGGACAGGGAAAAATATATCCAATAATCACTGTTGGCCCAGAAGAATACCCAAGAGGGGGATGAATTGGGTAAATAAAAATATATCAAAATAAAACTTAAATAAATCAAATAATTAATTTTATGCCTAAATTAATTATTATCTTTATACCACAGCGGAATTATAATAAATCTAAGTGCACACCCAAACAGCAAAAATAGCAAAGTAATTTATAGCAGCACACAAAAGATTTATATTGGTTCACCAAGCTACTCTTGGCTAATCTAGTCCCCCGAGCTCCATGGAGGTCGCACCCACTAAAACCTAGATCCCTTTAAAGGTGGGAACCAAACCCGCATACTAATTTTTTTACAGGCTCAGAATCAACCTTTACAATATCTTTTTCTCAGGCTAAAGAAGAACCTCTACTTTTTACAGGCTAAAAAATAACCTAATTCCTTTTAATAATAAGGCACAAGAATCAAAACCAAACATGTCACGACCCGTCCTGGACACCCGTCATCCCAAGACCGGCGTGACGACAACTTGACATCACCTATTACATTTAAATCTTCTTATACATTACACAATTTCATAAATTACTATAAAATTCACTATACAACATATACATAATCCTTCTCTTTCATATTGTTCCCCACTGACAGCTCAACTCAAAATTATTTCCAGATGACTCCACCTAATGCCAGTAGGGGACAGTCTCCTAAAAGATTCATCTGCGAGTGTACTTCCTTCTTAGTAAAAACCATTTTTAACATAATAATAATACATTCTAAATAATACAACATTTAAATGGATTAAGAGTAAATATATATATATATATATATATCCACCACACAGTTGGTAAAATCTCCAGTATCAAATAAGCAGAGGAAGTAAAACAGTATAAATAAGTTTCCAAACACCATAATGAATCACCCAATATATATATAAACCACCCCCAACTCATTCACACATCTCAATCCCATAGCCACCGGCTAAGCCATAGTGATCGTTTTAACCTCACGATCGGGAGTTGCAACGGTACCATAACCATCCGTAGGATATGCCTTCCTAGCGAACCTAACTGCGCAGATCACCGCCTACCGGACGTCTCCGGAGGCCAATAATATAATCATCACATAATAAATATCCATTTGCCGAACCACCCTCCGGACATATCATAGTATAAACTACCACCTACCGGACCACCCTCCGGATAGGACATCATAAACTATAGCATAGTCAATTCAATGATATTATCACCAAAACACAAATAATTATCCATTTACCAGACCACCCTCCGAACAGACCATAATATAAATCACCACTTCATCAATATCGTCAAAATCACCAATGTCTACCTCTTTCTAACAAAAACCAACTTTTACATCCGAAAATCATATTTTTAACTTTTGATTGAAAACCGTCTAATTTTAACACAACCATTTTCCCCCTCTCTATTTTTATGGAAACCAAATATTTTCTATCTTCTTTTAAAAACCACCAAATTCAACAAAACTCATTTTTCAACTTTCTTTTAAGACCACCATGTTTTAACGAAAGTCCATTTCCGCTAACTCACCCAAAAATCCACGATAATTATTTTAAATCCTTCTTTTTTTTTAGAAACCAACATAATTTTCCAAAAAGATTGTTTTACCAACTCACTCCAAAAAACTGCTTGATCCATATTATTTTGAAATTATCTAAATTGAATACAATCATTTTTCATCATATATATATATAGAATAATTTGGTAAGAAGACAGTACACTCACCTGATATCCACTTTATAAACTTTAACCGACTATCCCCTATCCGAACTCCAGTGTCTGCGAACCTAACGGTGATAAAGCCTAAATTAATATTTTTGTATAAAATAAACTAATCACGCCATGAAATCCTAATTTCCTTAATTTCCTATTTCTCATCTTTTATTACGAAATATGACTATTCAACTAATATCGTTTCGTTACGGTCTACTATATATAACTTTGTTCTTATAAACAATCTCATTATTTGTTTTCCATCATTTCGACAACTTCGACGCTAGTAATTAAATTAACAAATCACGAAATTTTAACGAGAAACGTTACCCGCTCCGAATCGGTTATCGACCTCAACATGAATTCCTTGATTTTTGCTTACTACTGCCTACTGCCTAAGCGGACGATCCACCGCCTAGGCGAACGAGCTCCTTTACAGTTTGAGTTACACATTGATGACCCACCGCCTAGGCGAACTTTGTCTCATTCTGCACACTGATATACCACCGCCTAGGCGAACTTTCCACCGCCTAAGCGGGCGCTCCTCCTCCCTTCAACTCTGTTTTGTCAATTTTTCCAGCCGACCACTTTCTCTCTCCTCACTAACTCCGGCAATCACCACCACCAATTGCTCGCACACAACCAACACCCACCAACCAACCACCCAGCCAACAACCAACCACCACCCATATCTGGAACAAAAATAAAATGGAAACAGACATGGAACGGGAGTAGAAACAGAACGAAAACAGTAACAAGGAACATACACACACACACCCACTTACCGGCGACGAGGTATGCACACCGCAAGCCCACACACGCCGATGGAACGTGCAAATCCACCATCGGTGACCCTTCTCTCTCTCGTTTCTCTTCCTTTCTCTCCCTTCCTTCTCTTCCTTTCTCTCTCTTCGATTCCGGACCCTTCTTCCCATCTCTATCATGTATGTGTGTGTATATATATATATATATATACATGTGTGAAAGCTCACCCGACCGGACAATGACCATGCCTCCATCCATCATCAAATTCACCCACTCCCATTCCTTCTATATATATATATATATATATATATAAAGATATTTTATAATATTACACAAACCTCCCCTTATATTATGTTGTGGTAGCAATTAAACCCAAATATATGTTTTAATGTTTATAAAAATTTCAATACAACCCCTTAAAATTTTAATTCACATAATTAATATCGTAGTCCCCCCAATATTTTCAAAATATTTTTAAAACGAGACTTAAATTATTCGTATATAACAAATCGAGGGCTTACAACACATCCCTCCTAAAAGAAATTTCGTCCCGAAATTTTCGTTAATCTACTAGTATGACAAAATCGCATCACATGGTTATGTTCACCTCACGTGATTTTAGAACAACTGCTTCCTATTTATTGTCTCATAATTACAAGTTGCCCAAAAGTTATATCCAACAGTTTTTGTCAAATCATATCTACCCATTGCAACATTTTCCTTTGTAGTAGTCCATATTATATCCAACACCCAACAAACAGGATGCACTTGGTCGGTCACGCTCAACACGAACATCCAACTGTCGAAGAATCTCATGTTTCTAACTGCTTTCGCTGTACTACTCTGATAAAAATCACAATTAACAATAATATTTGTTGAAAAAAAAAATATCGTGATAATCTCAGTTGATTGGACCTATCTTATTCTGACAACAAGTTTTTTTTTTTTTTTCCATAACCAACAATACTCATCACCAATCTCATACGCACTTTCATAAGCACAGATAGCCCAAAAAAAATCATTAACTTCCATATCTATCTTAGAATCTCCAATACCTTTATAAATGTTTTTCTAATATCACCGTTAACCAATTATTTCGAAAATACGCCAAACCACCTAGAGACATTTTAAACCCTATCCAAAACAAATCAATGTCCCTTAAAACACCTTGATATTACTAAATCATATTATTACGTCTCAAATTACATCAAATGGGTCATCTATAAGAATTCCTTTCATGCCTCCATATTTAATCAAGTCTCTGACAAGGTCACGTGCTATAATTCCCTTTCAATCTACCCAACATGCTTCCAACATACATTCACATATAATTACGAATCAAAGAACATAGATACGCCCTATTTACAAAAACATTCTGTACATCTCAAAAGTCATTAGTTACTGATTGTAAATATTATCTCATGAGTACAAATCAACTCATGGACATTTCGAGTTATCCTTTTTTTCTCAAGAACTCTTAATGACCTCCATATGCCGTCTCTGCTTATTATTACTAGTGATTAAATACATCTAGCTCCGTTTTTTTTTCTTCAAATCGGTCGATTTGATTAACGTCCTGCATCATTTTCATATAGGGCTTTATACGATACCACCTTTGATCATCAACAAGGTATTTATTATTTTAAACAAATTCCATCAGTGTCACAAAATTAGCCTTACTATTAGAAAATTCTGAAACGCAACTCCTCAACATAGCTTCCACCATGTGACTCGCACTTCTTGATAAACCGTTAATCCACGCATGAGATGAGGTATGAAATTCCAATTAAGCACCTTAAGGAGTATGAAAATTTGACCCGAACAATAAAATAACTATCAGCTTTTGTTACTACAGTTTCTCCTATACAGCTTTTCCAATAAAGAAATATTACTTGGGATTTACTACCCGACTTTTTATGTAAAAAACAAAACATGCCAATTTAAGTTAACACCCTTCACTACTGCATCAGTTTCCTCCACGGACGGTTCATATATTGACGGCTTACTTCATTTTGATAACAATTATTATCCAGATCACAATGCGGCAACAACACTTATGATTTCAGAATTCTATTTCCGAAATTTCGAATAACCGATTAATAAAATTCCAAGTCACTAATCCTTATCATTTTTTATTTAAAGGAATATCTTATCCCATCTTAATTTAATATTTGCATTGAATTGGTGCATCATGTAATCGAACAATCCCATCAACACATATATGTATATATACTGGGTATACGCACTAGGAGAATATTCCTCGAATTACTCTCCCCTTTTTCCTTCTGGAAGAGGTCAAAGCTACAAAAACCCACCTAGAGATTACACTACCTTTCAACCTTAACTTTACTAACAAATAAAAATGCCTAATTACAAATATTGCAATTTTCCATTTCTGTTACAAATTTATAAAATACTTACACAATTTCCAATTAATTTAGCATCACCGACATTGCATAAAATTATTCTAGTCACCGTTTTTAAGGTCTCTTCTATCAATTGACATTGTTAACCCTACACATTTTAATTTCCAAAACCTCACAACTTTATTATTCATTTGGACACACTTATCAGTTCTACAGTCAAATCCCTATAGTATCACAAAACCTTCTTAGCTGGATGTCCTACTCTCAAATCAATGCCATTTTCGAAACAAACTTTCACACAACATTACCATCTGACGAACCACCCACTAAACTTATAAGGCTCTCAACTCAACCCATAATTTAATATAGACAACCAACTTACCAGCTTCCGACCCAAAGTTTTTGCTATAGTCAACCCTACGACTAAAGCACAAATCTTGTCATACTAAAAATGTCGCTAAACATCAAAACAAATACAATCACTACTAGCTCCAGAAGGGTTCAAGTTCCAGTCACAAGTTCTAGACCTTCACAATAATTCGTCAACCCATCGCTTAAACTCCCTTTGTATTTACTTGAATACTATGCCTTAAGAGCACTAGCTCCCAAATTACCACTCCAACCAACCAATACTCATATTTATTACATTTAGCATACAATTTGATTTTCTCTCAGCATTTGTAACATACTCTAGAAATGTTCTATAGGCTCTTTTCTACTCTCGACTCGATTACCGTTTTCACCAAGCCACAATCTCTAATCCTCACTTATAAATACCTCACTCAAAAATCTAACACTATACTTCATTGCAATTGATTTTTAATAACCCATCCATTCTAACTGATGAGTTACCAACATCGAATCTTCATGAAGCAACACCCCAGGTCTGTGTAAATCATGAGTTGATGGTCTAACTTATTGTAACGACCCGTTTTCTCCAAGGTCGTCACTAGGTTTTTCCTATTAAAAACGTTCTTATTATGACGATCACCTTTAAAGTTCCAAGGTTATAAATTCAAAACTCAATTTCCCACGTTTTATCAACACGAGTATAATTAACCAACTTAATGAGCCAAATGTTCACCTCCTCAAAATTATGGAACTTATTTAATAGCAACTAAAATTATTAATCATGTCTACTAGCACCCCATCAATTTCTCGGACCTATATAGGGAAAATCCTTATCTACTACAGTATGCACTGCCAAAACTTGTTTGAACTGACGCCTAGCACCTGCATACTGAATTGTGATATCCTTTCTTTAACACTTTTCTAACCTCCTAGACCCACTACGGGAATAGCGGAGGTAAAGGATACGCCTTCCCCATGATACATACTTTTATTGATCACAAATTTGACTTCACCCGCAACTTTATATTACTCACTTAAATAGATTATATTTACACGCACCCACTATCCTTCCAGACCCACAATTCTCAGCTACTTTCTATATATCATCTTTTATTTCATTTGTTATATTTCCTCGTTCCCACACTTTTACTCTACCTTTTTGTCAACCCAAAACATTTTTCGCGCCACAGCTTTCTCACATTCTTAGTTCCAACTATTCAACTTCCCTTCTTAATATTATTATAAGATTCTTTCCAACTTCAGTGTTCTACTCTACTATCTGGTTATTAAGAACGACTTACTAAGTGCTACCGATCGTTATCTCATTCTTACGCCATTAGTATATAATTGTTTCCAAATTAACAGCTTACATTTTCCAGTAATGTATTCTTTCACCATCACGATGCACCTATTACCCTCACTAACATCATAACATTACTCAAATTCGCTACTAGCAATATCAACACAGGTCGTATCACTATTTGCAAACAAGACAACCCTCTATGCACCATACCAAAGAACAAAATAATGAAATGAAAGGCCTAATACTCACACACCAAAGTAACTTATTGACACCCTATCTCAAGTCCCCTACTGACTAGACGACTGTCACATCCTCCTATCTCATGGTCTTCTACTGACACAACCACTGACAAATCTATAGAACCTATAACCTAGGCTCTAATACCAAAATTGTCATGACCCGTCCCGGACACCCGTCATCCCAAGACCGGCATGACGACAACAGGACATCACCTATTACATTTAAATCTTCTTATACATTACAAAATTTAATAAATTACTATACAATTCACTATACAACATATACATAATCCTTCTCTTTCATATTGTTCCCCTCTGACAGCTCAACTCAAAATTATTCCCAGATGACTCCACCTAATGTCAGTAGGAGACGGTCTCCTAAAAGATTCACCTGCGAGTGTACTGCCTTCTTAGTAAAAACCATTTTTAACATAATAATAATACATTCTAAATAATAAAACATTTAATTGGATCAAGAGTAAATACATATATATATATATATATCCACCACACAGCTGGTAAAATCTCCAGTATCAAATAAGCAGTGAAAGTAAAATAGTATAAATAAGTTTCCAAACACCATAATGAATCACCCAATATATATATAAACCACCCCCAACTCATTCACACATCTCAATCCCATAGCCATCGGGTAAGCCATAGCCATCGGGTAAACCTCACGATTGGAGTTGCAACAGTACCGTAACCATCCGTAGGATATGCCTTCCTAGCGGACCTAACTGCGCAGATCACCGCCTACCGGACGTCTCCGGAGGCCAATAATATAATCACCATATAATAAATATCCATCTGCCGAACCACCCTCCAGACAGATCATCATATAAACCACCACCTGCAGGACCACCCTCCGGACAGGACATCATAAACTATGGCATAGTCAATTCAATGATATTATCACCAAAACACAAATAATTATCCATCTGCCGGACCACCCTCCGGACATACCATAATATAAATCACCACTTCATCAATATCGTCAAAATCACCAACGTCTACCTCTTTTTAACAAAAACCAACTTTTACATCTGAAAATCATATTTTTAACTTTTGATTGAAAACCGTCTAATTTTAACACAACCATTTTCCCCCTCTCTATTTTTATGGAAACCAAATATTTTCTGTCTTCTTTTAAAAACCACCAAATTCAACAAAACTCATTTTTCAACTTTCTTTTAAGACCACCATGTTTTAACGAAAGTCCATTTCCGCCAACTCACCCAAAAATCCACGATAATTATTTTAAATCCTTCTTTTTAGAAACCAACATAATTTTCCAAAAAGATCGTTTTACCAACTCACTCAAAAAACCTGCTTGATCCATATTATTTTGAAATCATCTAAATTAAACACAATCATTTTTCATCATATATATATATATATAGAATAATTTGACAAGAAGACAGTACACTCACCTGATATCCGCTTTATAAACTTTAACCGACTATCTCCTATCCGAACTCCGGTGCCTGCGAACCAAACGGTGACAAAGCCTAAATTAATATTTTTGTATAAAACAAACTAATCACGCCATGAAATCCTAATTTCCTTAATTTCCTATTTCTCATCTTTTATTACAAAATATAACTATTCAATTAATATCGTTTCGTTACGGTTTACTATATATAACTTTGTTCTTATAAACAATCTCATTATTTGTTTTCCATTATTTCGACAACTTCGACGCTAGTAATTAAATTAACAAATCACGAAATTTTAACGAGAAACGTTACCCGCTCCGAATCGGTTGTCGACCTCAACATGAATTTCTTGATTTTTGCTTACTGTTGCGTACCGCCTAAGTGGACGATCCACTGCCAAGGCGAACGAGCTCCTTTACAATTTGAGTTACACACTGACGACCCACTGCCTAGGCGAAAAACTTCCGCCTAGGCAAACTTTCTCTCATTCTACACACTGATATACCACCGCCTAGGCGAACTTTCCACTGCCTAAGCGGACGCTCCTCCTCCCTTCTACTCTGTTTTGTCAATTTTTCTAGCCGACCACTCTCTCTCTCCTCACTAACTCCCGCAGTCACCACCACCAATTGCTCGCACACAACCAACACCCACCAACCAACCAATCAGCCAACAACCAACCACCAACCACATCTAAAACAAAAATAAAATGGAAATAGACATGGAACGAGAGCAGAAACAGAATGAAAACAGTAACAAGAAACACAAACACACACACCCACTTACCGGCAACGAGGTATGCACACCGTAAGCCCACACACGCCGATGGAATGTGCAAACCCACCATCGGTGACCCTTCTCTCTCTCTCATTTCTCTTCTTTTCTCTCGCTTCCTTCTCTTCCTTTCTCTCTCTTCGGTTCTGGACCCTTATTCCCATCTCTATCATGTATGTGTGTATATATATACATACATACATATATATATACATGTGTGAAAGCTCACCCGGCCGGACAATGCCCATGCCTCCATCCATCATCAAATTCACCCACTCCCATTCCTTCTATATATATATATTAAGATATTTTTATAATATTACACAAACCTCCCCTTATATTATGTTGTGGTAGCAATTAAACCCAAATATATGTTTTAATGTTTATAAAAATTTCAATACAACCCCTTAAAATTTTAATTCACAAAATTAATATCGTAGTCCCCTCGATATTTTCAAATTATTTTTAAAACGCGACTTAAATTATTCGTATATAACAAATCGAGGGCTTACATAACAAAACACTCCAAGTATCATTTTCACAAGTAAGGATGGAACCTTTACAAAACACTCAAAACGCAATTCTTATCCAAGAAGAATCACTACCTCAATCTCTCTATAGGAAAAGACTGAAACCCAACTACTCTTGATTAAATATCCCCAATGATATTTAACCCGTCACAACTCACCAATACAAAAATTGATAAGAAGTAAATCTCACTCGGAACTTCTACCACGCCAGATAAACAATAACTCGATTAATATCCTAACTAGTTATAGAAATATGTGAGATACAAAAATTTGATTTTAATAAGAATATGGGTAGTAAATTGGTGCACATAATCAGATTCGAGAAATTGTTTGTAAAAATATTTTCTTCAAAAATCAGAAACAATTTCTAAGATCAATTTCCAAATATAAAATAATAAATAAGTATAGAATCTATTTCAAGTACCAAATTGAAAAACATTAATATTTAATGAACCATATTAATAGGATTTAATTAGTATATGAACCATATCTTAAATAGAGATAATATCTCACAAATCTCCCTTAAATCCCAACCAAAACAGCTACTTTTGGATATAATCTCGGATCAAACAATATCCTAAAACAGCGCATTCAGTCGACTGCCCAACTCAGGTTGCAGCCAAACCATCGTCATGGTGTGCATAGGTCGACCGCCCGATCGACTCACAGATTTTGAGAGTTCAGTACTACTTCACCGGTCGACCTATCGGTCGACTTGTTGATTCAGAGAGTTCAGTCTTCTTGGTTGGTCGACTTGTCGATCGACTTAGAGATACAGGATGTTATAGCTTCCATGTCCAGTCGACTGTTGTGCCTAGATCTCTTCTCTGAATACGTTTTTAACTTATTTTCTTTTACGTTTTCGCCCCTTTAACTATTTTCTTCTCTTGATTAGCTCCACTAATATTCTTATATTCCATTTTAGTCATTCAAAATTATTTCTTCTTATTTCACATAGGAGCAAATAATTTAACTTAATTAAAACACACATAAAAGATAAAATACATTTTGTGCCATGTGTGTGTTCTTAAATAGGATATTAAGAGTTAAGATTCACCTGGGTTGTTTTCCCTAATTTCTTCAAACTCTTCATTCTTCTTCGTTTCTCATCCATTCAATTTGACGTCTTCATTACTGGAACTTTAAATCACTGAAACACTCAATTAAATATTAGTTCCATCAAAACATCAATACTTAATTGTTCATCAAAATCATAGTATCAACAATCACATATAAAAATCATATTAGATAATCATGTCTATCTCACCTATTATTAGGATAGGATAGGCCCCGTTTATTATCAGGACTTAGACAAAATTATATCAAAGCAAACAATTCTTCAAAAACTATTGTTTGCACAAAAGTCAAACAAAATTGAATTTGATTATCCAATATTTTAGATCGATAAATCATTGGCATAGGTAAATATAATATAATTGTTGCGATTATTTTATGCACTTTGAATTACTCGCAAGTGCACGTGGTCAACAAGTAATACAGTATATCCGAAGATCAAGTATTTTCCACTGGGATTTATTGTTAGAACAAGCTAAGTACTACAATTGACATAACTCAATTTTATCTAGATGATTAAAGATTTGAAAGGTGTTCACCACATGGAAACTAATTAAACTAAAATGCTTGGAATAACTTCTATGAGAATGGATTATCTAGGGATTAACTTCATTTACTTAAACGTGCTTGATTTAGTCTAGTTTACATTAACAGTTATCAATTTATTCAACAATTTAGGTGTAAGAAATTAATACCCAAATTACAAATCAAAAGATTACATAAAATTCAATGCTAATATTTTGATTTTATGTAATCTTTTGATTTGTAATTTGGGTTTGTGTTTCTCGTGAATAATATGTTGGCTTGTCTGTTTATGCTGATCTTCCTCCTGGCTTAGTGGTTAAATATGTCGAGAAAACCCCAAGAATGGCTAGCACTTGAAGCGCTATTTTGTGTGAGGGAGAAAATTATTGTAAAAACTTTAAGCTTTGAATTCTCCAAGTGTAAGAAATTCCCCTTCAATGAAAAAAGTATTCAATGCAAGATGTGTCAATTACTCGTACGTATATCTATAAGAGCAGCATCCAGGTGCACAGCGTCGAGGGTGATAATCGGACCCCCTACACAGGTCGGTAGTCTAAACTTGGGGATAGACCAAGGTCATCCGCTAAGGGCTTGGCATCGATCGGGTCCAAGGGCCTATTGCCTAAGCATTTAACCCCTCACACCAAGTTGCGCTCAAGCGATATAGAGGGACAATACTCCTATAAAGAAAAAATTAGGATAACCTGAAAAGGCTTAGGGATGACCCTCACTAAGGAGAACCAACTTATGACCGACCACAGGGGATCGACCATAGTGTCGCACCTCTGGGGACTACGAGGGCCAAATGCCATGCGAGTACCACCCTCAGGCACAACCTACCACTCGAGCTCGCCATCCATAGCTCAAGTGCTAGGCTGGGGTGCAGGAATCATAGATATGGTGAAACAACAATCTACTCAGGGAGAAGTAGAAAATCGAGAACAGAAAACAAACTTTTTTTGAAAAAAAAAAACAACGAAACCATCTCCTTAAAGATAACTGACCAGAAATCCTAGCTTGTCGCATTCTGAGCTTCAAGATTGACCAGAGTCTAGCTTGAAAAAGAAGATTATGCCTAGCTGAGCATAGCAAATTGACCAGGATCGGTCAATCGAGCTTAGCTTAGGACCCTTCCCGTGTTGAGCACAAACCATGAGGAACCTCTCAGGAATACGCCTAAGCTGAAACACAAAATAAATTCTATAAATATCCTAATTTATGGGATTTAGCCGATTTGAGCTTAGCAATGCTAAGCTCTGGGATCGAATAGGGCTCACACAGGCATTATGTCGACCTCATGCAACCTGTTGAGATCAAGACACCTTACAAGTGGTGGATGATTTTTGGCATAGGAAGATACCCCTAATAACACGCCTAATCCTAAATAGAAGGAGAAGAAAAAATCCTATTCAAGAGAATCGATTGGTTAGGGCTCCGCACCACCGAGCCCCGTGACCGAGCAGAGCTCTGACATGAGAACCGTAAGACAAGAGTTATATCCGTCAGCCTAGGCTGACTATCACCATTCTCGGGCATCCGATAGGGACCGAAAGTATAAATTAGGGTGGCGACATCTTCCTAGAGATCCTACCCAAATGAAAGATAAAATGGCCAAAAAAGGCCAAGGTCATGGAAAACCCCGTGCTTAGTTGGAAGATTGTGCCAAGCTCAAGCACTATTCCGAGGTCAGGCACTAAGCTGAGCTCGGGAATCTTGCCGAACTCAGTCACCAAGCTACATTCAGGCCTATAGCCCTGTTCACCCAAACAAGGGTAGGTAACCCACCCCAATTTGGAAGACATTCAAACGAACAAGTAAAGAAAAAATTACAAGTCAAGAAGGTTTACTAAACTGAATAGATATTCAACTTCATCTTTAAAAAAATTGGGTGTACGTGTGTAGGGTCCTTACCCATTACAAAATGCCCATTCTGGGCAGATAAAGAAAAATAAAAAAGAAGATTACAAAGAAAAACAACGAAAAACCATCAAGTGTTCAAAAAAATTTAGCCCAAGAAGAGAACAAGCATACCTTACCCCTTATTGAGCAAGGCACAAGCGTTCTCTTCCTCCGAGCTGCGGAGCCCTTATTGCGCCGAGGAGGGCCTAGCCCCATCACTACTGATCTTATCACGAACCTCTACCCTTTGCTCTTGGTTGGCTTCCCCCTCCTCTTTGAAGTCAGATAGCTCTATTAGAATGGTCTCAAAGGGAAAGGAAAGGTAATCATTGCGGAGAGACCGAATCGCAGCATTGTAGCCACCAGTCATCACATCAACTCCAATCTCAAGCTTCAACTTCTCGATGTCCTTATTTTATTTCCACTTTGAGATAGCCTCTTGCTGGGCCTAGGTAATTAGCTCTCCTTGACGCTTCTCGATTTCCTAAAGCTTGTGCCTCAACTCAGTCAGGTCAGGTTCCAATTTACTAACTTGGGAGGTGAACTGCTCCTTCTTACCAGCCAATTCGTCTACTTGAGCCCAGAGATTACCCTCGTTGGATCTCACCTTCTTCATCTTCTCATAAAAATTGTTCAGGCCGGTATGTTTAATTTCTCCACAACCAAGGCCTTCTCCCGCTCATTAGCTCAATGAGGCCTTATCCCCAATGAGGCCACCTTGAAGAGGGTCTACATGAAGAATGATAAAATATGAGAACTTGGTAAAAAATAATAAACAAATAAAAAAAAATGACTCACTGACATTGCGTTCTTATAGAGCTTCGTGATGAGCTTGACGTTATTCTTGGCACCAATCCTCTGGCGATCCTCAAGAGGGTGATATGGTGGATGAAGCTTGGCATCAGCTCCGAGAATTTCAAAAATCCTCTTGTCAAGAGGGAGGCACGTGTCTTGCACTGAGAAGAAGCCCAGCACCATGGCTGAGCTGGATTAGGGGGTGACCTCCGTCCTTGTTCACTTTGGCCTCTGCTCGACCTCCACATACACCACCCTTCTCTTTCTCTTCCCATGGCAATCTCTAGGGTCTATACCAACCACAAGAGTGGGAGAGGCTAAATTCGACTGATGAAGGGTCTCCCTTCTCGGGGTATTGGCTTAGATAGAAATTCAATATGGCATTGTCGAGGTAGTAGTGAGCTCCCTCTCCTCAGTAGCTGTGACGGACTTGACCTGAGATCCATGCCCTTGATGTTATGCCTCCTTGGCCAACCTTTCTTTCATGAGTTTCTTCAGGGTGGTCTTATACATTACTGCCCAGGATAAAAAAATCAACAAACATCATCAAAAGTTGAAAAAGAGACCAAGTATAAACAATTAACCAAGTAGAGATGAAGACTTATGGTTGTCAGACTCGTGGTCGATCACGGGAGAAGGTAACGATGGTGCACGATAAAAATATAACTCATACAGAGTCGACTTAAGCAGTTACCTCTCGTCGGGGAAGACCATGAGGAGGATAGTGTCTCTCTGTTTGGCTATTCTTGGGCTCAAGTCGACCATCCTCTTCGTCATCCTCTTCTCGGGTTTTGCAAAACAACAAAAAAGAAGTCAAAAAAATATACCAAATAGAAATCCCCCCCAGGGCACAGAACATAATCTTACCAATTTTATCCTAGTCCATTCGAATGGGATTCAACCTTTACTCTTTTGGGGAAAACTCCCAATTTCTCCCCCCTGAGGTAGAAGTATTTGGACTTTCATTCCTTGAAGGACAATTCCAGATCGAGAAGGAATTGCTACCTAGATGTAAGATAAAACCAATCCTTACTCCAGGGTATCAATTTGGAAAATAATAGATCCTAGAAGATCTCGATAGATGGCTCAATCCTCTCTGCGTAAAAAATCATGTAGGAGGACACGACCGCCATCATGTTATTTAGAGCGAGCTGTGACGAACACAACCCGAACTCCGAGCAGACAGCCTTGACCCACTAGTGGAGGAGAAACCTGAGACCAGCATCTAGCTGTTCTAGGTAAACAGAGAGGTAGCCCAGTAGGGGCGAGAACGCCCTCTTCTCAGCTCGAGGACATCAGATAGTCATCAAACTAAGAAAGGTGCACTCGCTCCAGGCATCGCTGAGCTCCTTCTCGGGCACAATGGACTTTATCCTCTAGATCGAACTATCTTGAGGGATGGAACTAGTTAGGGTCACTTGGGGCTGAGGAAATACTTCCAGGATATCTATCGTCAAAGTGTTGTCTGATCCAGCATCGCTGGCTAGATCTGGACTGAGCTCAGCGAGAGGGTCTCAAGAAAGACTTCCCCCCCCCCCCCCCCCCAATTATGGAGTCATCACAAACGATTTGTCAATTTGGGGGACGAAACCCTCACCAAGCCTGAGCTAGGATCAATCTACTTGAGCGGTTAGACAAACAAAGTCTTATCAAAGGGAACGGACTCCAAACTCGAGCCTGGCCCAAAGAAGAGGATGGGAAGAGAAAGAATACGAATACATGGCTATGCGAAATAAGGCTACCATTTCCAGGTGGGGGAAGGGTGCTAAAAATTCTTTGAACTATAAAAATGAAGCATGGAATAGCCTCTTATTTATAGGAAATACTGTCCTACCGAAAGGTCGCCACATTCGACAACTCACCACGCCTCGACCACTATACCTGCTAGAGAAGTCATACCACATGTCATGCATCCAACAACTAGCCATGAAACTTCTCCTGGAAGCTACGCAATATATGCCGGGTAAACGCCTTTGTACTGATTGGGTTTTCTCGGGCCAGGTCGATTTCTTTGGGCTGATAGACATACCTACTTGGTAATACCTCTTGATTGGCTATTCGACTCTTTAATGGTCATTTATAATGTTCCTAATATCCCTAATAAACAAATAAATGGCCAATGAATGACACAAGCTATAGTAGAGTAGAGTCCCAGAGCCTCATGTTTCCCCTCGGCACTAGGGCCTGGGAGAAACTAATGAGTTTAAAATTTGGCCATTTTCCATTTGCCATACTGAATACTGTCATGTGTCCTCTAACCGAACCAACTGGGGTTGTTAATCGAAATTTGACATAAACACAACCAAATGTTTCTCTTGTTTCTATTCTCGTCAAAAAAAAAAAAAAAAAAGACAATGTTTGTTATCAAACATATTTCTATTTCTGGAATACTCTGAAATAGAATTCTCATCTCATCCTATCCTAGTTTATTACAAGTAGAAACAGAAAAATAGAAACACTGACCAAACTCCACCTTATCTACTACTAATAGAGGCACCAAGAATCTCTTTTATATTGTTGATTAATCTTAGGAGTTAGTTTAGGAAGATTTTCTCTCTCTATGATATTATTGATTCATTATATTTAGGAGTTAGTTTAGGAAGATTTCGCTGCGACAAAGCAACATTGTTTGTTCTTGCATATCCCTGAGGGTGGGCTTCGCTTATCACGCCACACAAGCTCTGCCGACCCCACCTTCCCCCAGAGAGAGGACTCAACCCTTGTATAGTATGTCTTGTTGCGGCCACGTTCTGCTGATTAGAGAGTTAATTCTCCATTGGATGCTTCAAATGACGATGACGCCCACTTTTCTTAAAGAGCACTTTCCTTGTGATCTTTAAATATGGAACAATGTTTGTATTCGGTGTGTGTGCTTACATTTTCTTCCCTATTCTCTTCACATCACTCTATATCGTATCAGAGTACTATGATTCATTTCTAAGAGTTACTATTATTCTTTTTTTAAGCCACAATCATCTAAATTCTTCAACCTCCCATACTACAATTCACAACACAAACGAGTCAAACCATACCCTAATCCCCATCAATATCTCAGCTCTAGCCCTACTCAAACTCACCAGCAACAGTTACATCTTGTTGATGTTGGATTTTGGATGACCTCAACCGTATGGTCTCGTCACTATTGATGGAGATCTTTGCCCTTGCTGGGATAGGGATGGAGAGGTCCAAGATTAGTCCATCTGGCTTGGGATGGGCAGAGGTAAAGTGATTCGGGATGGGAACATAGCAGTGAGGTAACATGGGGGTCTTTCGATCTGCGGAGAGTCTTCTTATCCATAAAGAGTCCTCTAACCGAGAAAGGATGAGTCTGAGCTGGAATGAGCTCAAATACCTTTCATTCTGGGAAAATATGGGTCCGAACAGGGATGAGCTCGAATGCCTTCTGGTCTTCTGATCCATGGAGGGGTGAGTACGAGCTAGGATGATCGACACTTGCACAAAGGACTTGTCGAGATGGACCTGGCGTTTCCCCTTCGGCTAGAGAATCAACGTTCAGGGGGAAGATTTATAAATATGCTACCGACAAGAGTAAGAAAAATTGGTGTACCTTTGGGTATTTGTATGCCCTCCTTTATATAGGTCATGGATTGATTAGTTTATGGGATCAATCAAGGATCAGTGTCCCATCTCAGCGCGTGGCCATTGAGAGGGCGAGTGGAGTGCTTAATTTCGTGTGCCGGGGTTTTTTGGCTCTTTTCCAGAGGCCCATGGCCGAAATTTTAAATCCTGTAGAAATGGCCTAGCCCATAATTTGAGATGGGTCTATTCTACTGCCCACGAGATAAGGAATTCTATCATCTACCCTTATCGGACAACCGGAGATGGGAAGGGAGAATTTTGTTGCCTGCTCTTCTCGGATAGCTGGAGACGGGAAGGGGAGGATTTATTGAGGAGCTTACAGAGTCAATTTCGAATTTGGGCAGTACTGCTGCGGAGAATGCCGAGATGGGATGGGAGGCTTCCCATCCCGGCAGAGGCTTGTCTGCTTTTCTTGAAGAGTGTTGCTGGTGTGGCCTTTGGAATGGCCGGTGATGAGTGGTTTATTTACAAACATATCAAGTACTTTTAGATTCAAATGTTTATGTGTTTTCAATCACTTTTGCTAGTTTACTGTGTTTTTGTATTGTTTTATAGATTTTTGAATAAATAGGTGAAAAGAGGCAAAGTCAGTACAGGTGCAGTAACTTCAAGGCCAATTTTGAACATGATTCTATTCAATTTTAGAAAAACTCAAAAGATGTAAGTTGTCTATCTTTTTTCTTAGGTTTCCATAGGTTGAATCACCTCAATCGGAGTTTGGATGAGAACGTTACAGCCAAAATACCAAATGGTGTCATGGGTACAGTAGTGACACCACCGTCACAGTGGTTAAATAACAAAGAGTTGCTAAACTCTCTACATTTCCACCATCGCGGCGTCCGACAGCTAATAGAATTGATATTTTGGGATATTTTGTGATATTGTTTTATCCATATATAATTTCTTCTTCTTCCAAACACCCTAGAACATTTTTGAGAAGGTTTTGGGAGTCCCTTGAGAGCTCCAAGGGCATACCAACAAGGATAAATCACAAATTCAAGAAGAGAAATCAAGCTCAGAGTGGAAATCATGGACGTATGACTGTTACATCTTCAGATAAAAGGCTAAACTCTCTTGTTTCTCTCTTTTATTCTTAAACCCTTGTTTGTATTTGTATATGTTTAGTTCGTATTTCATTGTATATAGGGTCATGGCCATGTGTATCTAAACATATATTGTCTAGAGCGATTGACTCCACGAGAATGTTGTTTGAATAAATTGATGTTTTGTTAACGGTTGTTCTTATTTATCCGATTGTGTTTACCATTTTTTCATGTTTATATGCTTGTTTAGATATACTAAGAAATTGGGGTTTGACACTTAGGAGAGGTAACCCCAAATTCGAACTAGGGTTTAAACACAACGGGACGACTCATGTAACCTAGTGTCGTATAGATGTTGAGGGGGACTTCAGCATTGACATGAAGTCACATATTCATTCACTTTACACTCGGGAGAGGTAGTGTTTGAGATTTTGATACCGAGATTGTCGGATATGATAAACACCGTTAATGTAAACTAAATTGAAAAGTAAACTAAATTGAAACGAACACGTTTAAGTGGACGAAATTAATCCCTAGACAATTTACTCCCATAAACATCTATATTAGTAATATTAGTTTAATTAGGTTAATTTAGATTAGTATATAATTATTATAAAAACTACAATTTTTATCGCCTAAATAAAGTTAGGTTATGATAAACGCGGTACTCAACGATAATCTCAACCAATCCCTGTGGATATGATAACCCCTACTCTTCCCATTATACTAAAACTTGACCCATACACTTACGATGAAAGTAGCAACGTATAGACGCGCTACCAAGTTTTTGGGTGGAGTTGAAAGTTCGGACCATATAATGCCAAATCTCGCCAATCTTGAGGGCGTACTGAATCAAGACCCGTATGTGGTGTTGTGTGACATGTACTATGGGCGGAAGCCACTCTTTGACGAGCCCTTCGCCGTGTCAAGCCGCCGACCTTAAATCAAGCGCTTCTTGGGAGGCAACCCAAGGTTAAAAAAATAAGTTAGATCCATCTCCTCCGACTTGATATGGAGGAGATATTCTCTCGCTGATAGGTGTGATCTACCTACGTATTTCTAAAGTGGTTTTGTTAGTTTTAGAGTAGTTTTATAGTTATTTTTATATGTTTTAATATGTTTTTATTTATTTTTGTATTAAAACAGGTGTATGGGTGAAAATGTATGAAATCGGAGCATAAACATTCAAATCGTATCGAGAACGGTCAGAGAACAGTGGAAAAATGAGCAAGGAAGCAAAATTCTAAAGGAAGCCCACTGTCGTGGCCTCCAAACCTCCGCCATGGCGATAAAGATGCAAAAAAAAAAAAAAAAACAATTCTGGCTGAAAGCCCACCGCCTAGGCGGTGAACCAACAGAATGTTTTCCCACTCTAGCACTGACTCCATTGCCTCGGCGAACCTTAACCGACATACCCCACCGCCTAGGTGGTCAGCTCTGCATAGTTTGGATATTTTTTAGATATTTTGTTGCCTATTTAAACCCTTCTCTCCTTCTCTCTTCGGAGAGCTTCGGACCCTAAGGCCTTAGGCTATATTTTGGGGATAAGATAAGGGATTTTTGAGGGAGCGCTCTCAACCCGAGGTGGAAGATGAAGAGGGAATCGATTGTTCGACGGTTCTAGCGCCAATTCTTCGGATATAGGCTAAGTCACTCATTTCTTATTTTTGTTTTCTTCATTTTGGTAGTTGTTGAGCATATTTAGCTCGTTTTACATTGTATAAACAATTAGGGCCATGAGCTAAACATGGATTGTAATGGGGATTAACTAATTATTTATGAAAATATAGTTTCAGTTGAATTTGTGTTTCATTTATGGTTGTTCCTTATAATTTCGATTGTGTTTCCGTGTTTTCTATGATTATATGCTAGTTTAGATATATTGAGAATACGGGGTTTGACACTCGGAAGAGGTAACCCCGGATTCGCACTAGGGTAAACACAACACGACAATCTAACGACCCGGGAGGGTGTTAAAAAGTGTGCAATCGATGACGTTGGGGTGAGACTCACATGACCTAGAGTTGTTAAAATGTTGAGAGAGACTTCAGTGCTGACACGAAGTCACGTGTTCTCTCGTCTTACACTCAGGAGAGGTGGCGAGGGAGTTTACGAACCGAGATTGTTGGATACGCTAAACGCCATTAATGTTAACTAAAACAAAACCAAACGCATTTAAGTAAATAAAGTTAATCCCTAGGCAATCTACTCCCCTAAACAATCTCAATATAGTATTTATAGTATAGTTAACATAATTAGTATTTTAGTTTAGTATTAGTATAAATTATATTCCCTTTTTATCGCCTAGGTAAAATTAGGTTATGATAATTGTGGTACTCGATTGTAATCTCAACCAATCCCTGTGGATATGATACCCGACCGAAAGGTCCACTATACTAAAACTTGATCCGTACGCTTGCGGTGAAAGTGGCAGCACTTAATTTGTGGCCACCAAGTTTTTGGTGCCGTTAACGGGGATTGGTTTGTCAAATACAGTTTTCGGGGATTGCGACCAAGTTTTTGGTAACGATTGTCGGGATTGTGTTTTGAATTACTATTGATATTGTAAGTAAATAACTTGATTTTAATCTAGGTATTTCTTTTGTATATAATTTTTGTTTGTAGGTTTGTTTTTGTTTTCCTACAAGATGCTTGAAGATGTTAGATCGATAGGTACTCTTGTGTTCCTTTCATTACAAAATCTCTCCAGTCTTGAGGGTATGTGTCAGGTCGAGGACATTAAACCAAGCGCTTCTTGGGAGGCAACCCAGGGTAAAAAATAAGTTAGATCCATCTCCGTCAATTTGAGTTGGAGGCGAGATTCTCTTGCCTCCTAGGTATGTGTCTAAACCCCCCCTGCCTTCAATATCATGCTATATACTGTCATTGGGATCGTTGATGGATTGTTTTGGACATCACCTATTTTAAGTTGGTGGTGATGTGTTAGTATGTTTTAGTATGTATTTATGTTATTAGTTAAGTTTTATTATTTTTATCGTATGCATGATTGTTTAGGATTAGTTTGTTTTGTTTAGTTGTTGTTTTGTACTAAGTTTTGACATCATTTGCGCCTTTACCCGATGATGATTCTGTCCCCTGATTATTTATTAAGGTTGAGTGTAATGCTCATTCATGTGTGTTCTGTGTGCTTAACGTATCATCCTAGTAAAAGTTATTGTAGATCCTAAATTCACGAGCACGTAAACTCAATATAGCACTCTCTAATTGATTTGAAACCGATTATCCTTCAATCAATTTCATGAAAATAGGGATTCTAGAACTTGATTTGGGGGAAATTCGAGGCGAAATCCTAGGCGAGGTTGTTTAAGAGATATAATTTAGGCATTCATTTGATCGCTTGAGCCTTTTGAAGCCTACCATGAAATATCATTATCCCTCGTTACCCTGTCAAAGCCAAAATGCCATTTCAATTCTGAACACTTAACAAATTCCCTGGCCAGTTGAGTTTTGTCCAAACCTATGTCGTCAAATTAAAGGTACATTTTTGTGAATCAAGTTAGCATTCATATATGCTACTTGATGTGAGCGGTTGGGTTTAGGGCAAACTTCTAAATTGGTTCAGTATTCGATTACTCGTTTGTCGTATGTCATTCATATTTTTTGCACATTCCAAAAATTGTGGAAATTCGAATGAGTTTGGGGGTGTGTTGTTACTTAATCCTTTTTGCACACTCCTAAAATTTAAATATTCGAACGAGTTTGGGGTGTGTTATGTAAAAAAAAAAAAATTACATTTCTTTTTGACATGACAAGTGAGTACGACGTTCTTAATTGTATTGTTCAGGGTTGTTCCTAATTAAACTATGGGGTTTCGAGTGTAAGAGACCCAAGCATGTGCCTCGGGTATCGTTACGTTAATGACGATTAACCTGTTTTGTATTTCTGATATACCCGTCGCCATTATTCCAAAACCAAACCAAGCCCTAACGATCTTCATGAAACTCTGAGCCTACATTAGTGGAGAATATATCCCAGGTCAGGCGTATAGATTCCCTACACCTAAAAAGTTTTAGTCATGAACTATATTTAGGAATAATCACATCTAATCAATGAATAGTAGTATATTTGAGTTAAATCCACACACTTAAACAGGATCTAGAATGGCGCTTACTATTTTTGAACGTTGAAATTCTAGAACACCACATGGTGTGATTTATACTTGAACTTGATAGGACTGGGGGCCGATGAGGGAAAAATCTTTCGGCCGGTAGATGATAATGAAAACTTACACATTTTTGTTTTTAGTGTTTTTTCGCTTTTAGTTTTTAGTTTCGTAACTAGTTTTTATATTTTCTTGTATTGTGTGGGTGTTTTGCTCGAGAACTAGCAAAATTCCGAGTTTGGGAGTAATTGATAAGTATGATCTACCTACGTATTTCTAAACCAGTTTTGTTAGTTTTATAGTAGTTTTATAGTTATTTTTATATGTTTTAATATGTTTTTATTTCTTTTTGTATTAAAGCAGGTGTATGGAAAAGGTATGAAATCGGAGCATAAACGATTAAATCGTATCGAGAACGGTCGGAGAACGGTGGAAAAATTAGAAAGGCGGCAAAATTCTGAAGGAAGCCCACTGCCGCGGCCTCCAGACCTCCGCCGCAGCGGTAAAGATGTAGAGAAAAACCAATTCTGGCTGAAAGCCCACCGCCTAGGCGGTGAACCAGCAGAATGTTTTCCCACTCCAGTGCTGACTCCATCGCCTCGGCGAACCTTAATCTACATACCCCACCGCCTAGGCGGTCAGTTCTGCACAATTTAGATATTTATTAGATATTTTGTTGCCTATTTAAACCCTTCTCTTCTCCTCTCTTTGGAGCGCTTCGGCCCCTAAGGCCTTAGACTATATTTTAGGGTTAGGATAAGGGATTTTTGAGGGAGCGCTCTCAACCCGAGGTGGAAGATGAAGAGGGAAGTGATCGTCGACTGTTCTAGCACTAATTCTTCAGATATAGGCCAAGTCGCTCGTTTCTTCTCTTTGTTTTCTTCATTTTGGTAGGTGTTGAGCATGTTTAGCTCGTTTTACATTATACAAACAATTAAGGCCATGAGCTAAACATGAATTGTAATAGGGATTAACGTATTATTTATGAAAATGTAGTTTTGGTTGAATTTGTGTTTCGTTTATGGTTGTTCCTTATAATTTCGATTGTGTTTCCATGTTTTCTGTGATTATATGCTAGTTTACATATATTGAGAATACAAAGTTTGACACTCAAGAAAGATAACCTCGGATTCGGACTAGGGTAAACACAACACGACAATCTAACGACCAGGAAGGGCGTTAGAAATGTGCAATCGATGACATTGGGGCGAGACTCACGTGACCTAGAGTCGTTAAGATGTTGAGAGGGATTTCGACATTGACACGAAGTCACATATTCCCCCGTCTTACACTCGGGAGAGGTGGCGAGGGAGTTTACAAACTAAGATTATCATATAAGTCGAACACCGTTAATATAAACTAAAACGAGATCGAACACGTATTAGTAAACGAAACTAATCCCTAGTCAATCTATTCTCTTAAAACTTCAATCTATTCTCTTAAAACTATCTTAATATAGTAATTAGTATAGTAAATTAGTATTTTAGTATTAGTATTAAATTATATTCCATTTTTGTCGCCTAGATAAAATTAGGTTATGATAAACGCGATACTCGATAGTAACGACACCAATCCATGTGGATACGATACCCGACCGAAAGGTCCATTATACTAAAACTTTATCCGTACGCTTGCGGTGAATGTGGCAACGCTTAATTTGCGGCCACCACTCGCCTCTCAGGTACGTGTTCTAAACCCCCGTCTTTATTATATTGCTTTATGCTATCATTGGGATCACTGATGGGTCACTATGGACATTGCCCGTTTTAAGTTCGAGGGTAATGTGTAGTATGTAGTATGCTAGTAATGTTTTATTGTTTTCTGTGTATGCATGTTTGTTTAGGATTAGTTTGTTTAGTTTAGTTGTTTTTGTGTGTTGAGTTTTGACTTCATCTAGGCCATTACCTAATGATGAGTCTGTCCCCTGATTGTTTATTGAGGTCGAGCGTAAAGATCATTCATGTGTGTTCTGTGTGCTTGACGTATCGTTTTAGTAAAAATTATTGTTGATCCTAAATGCACGAGCACGTAAACTCAATGTATAACTATCCAATTGATTTGAAAATGATTATCCGTCACCCAAATCCATGACAATAAGGATTGTAGAACTTGATTTGGGGAAAATTCGAGGCGAAATCCTAGGCGAGGTAATTTAGGAGATATGATTTAGGCATTCATTTGATCACTTTAGCCTTTTAAGCCTACCACGTAATTTCATTTATCCCTCGTTCACGCGTCCGTATGGCTCTGAGCGACGTGACAATCTAGGCAATTTTTAAATTGCCCGCCTTCAAGACGACTCGGATGGGCCGAAGATCCCTATATAAAGGGGATGCCTCAACTTTATTTTCCCATTTTTTCAATTTCTGGAGCAACCTTCCCTTCCCGACAGGTAACCCTTTTCTTTTTTCCATGTCTTCCAATTCCTCCTTCTCTTCTTCTTCTTCTTGGCCCGCATCGGGATCCTCTTCAAGGTCCTCGTCAGACACCGGTTCAAGGTATAATACCCCTGAACAAGCCTTACATGTCTCCTCGATTCAGCGGGTTGACCCCATGTTGGCACTACCCCCTGCCCAAAAGAACGGGTAGGTTCTTCAAGTGGCACTGGGCCTTCCGATCGTCATGAAAGTAACGAGGGTGCTGGGCCTGTTGGTGGCCCCACCATTGATGTCAACTCGGTTCAGGAAAGTGAGGCGGGTTCGGATCGCGAAGTGGTGGAGGCCCCTTAAAATAAGGTGGCCCAGGAGGATGTTGTTCCCCAGTGGAGCCTTGTCTGGAGGGTTGGATCCACAATGATGGAAGAGGGGCTTGGTCCCACCTGGAGCAAATACATATTCCTGGAGGGGGTGGAGGTCTGTCTAACCCTTTCTGAAGAAAGGGCCTGCGCTCCCTCCCAAAGGCTTTATCACCGTTTACATGGAGCATCTACGTCGAGGCATGAGATTTCCGATCCATCCATGGATACAGGCCCTCTGTGTAGAGTACCAGTTGTGTCCATCATAGCTTGCTCCAAATTGCATTAAGGCCTTCGTGGCCACATACATTATCTGTAAATCCGAGGGAATAGAGCCATCCATCGACCTTTTTAAGTCCCTTTTCTTTCCAAAATTAATGCCATCTGAGAAAGGTTAGTGTTACGTGGTGGCCAGGAAATAGTTCCATTTGGGAATTTAGCCCGTTAAAGGAGGAGGTCAACTCCATCCTAAGAGAGTGGGGTGTTGTGGGTACGAACAAGTTTGCCTGCAATTAACTTTCGGGTTCTACAATCTTTTTTGTAATTTAACTATTTTTCTGTGATTTCTTGTGTGCAGTTTAAAAAAATGTGAGTAGCACAAGAGTGCGGCCCAGTCTACTAATTCGACAGCAAAGGAATGTGATCCTTAACATAGAGTTCAAGAACGTTTATTAATTGTTGGACTCGACCCTTTATGATCGTTATGTTTATATTGCCCCAGGTTTTCCAGTTCTAAACATTGATAAGGATACCAAGAACGATAAGACCTTTCCCCTTCTCGAAATTTTATGAACACTTGGACTTTTTGCCTTCTTTTTTTTTCTTCTTTGTTTGTTTAACTGTCCTGGTGCCCCTTTAGCAGAGATGAATAAAGCAGCGCTAAGGAGAATGATGAAGGAGAAAGCCATCAAGGAAGCCTTCAAGAAGAGGCAGGCCTCTAAACCCTAAGAGAGAGCTCCTCAAAGGAAAACCCCAGAGGGAAGGGAAGCGACTACTGCAAGGAGTTCTCCGTACGATGCCCTAGGTTGGGTAGAAGTTGAACTGAGAAGGTCATCTAGAAAAGAGCAGCTAAGAAGGGAGGCAAAGGTCATGGCAAGGAGAGAGGCATCATCTGAGCTAGAGTAGACTCCACTGCCCACACCCGAGAAGAGCACCGCTGGAGGGAGCAAGGATAAAGGGAAAAGGAAGATAGAGGAGGCTGGGGTTAGAGAGAAAAAGAGAGCCAGGGTACAGAAGATCATATCGGAGGTCCCCACTAAAAGAGGAACAGCCTCGGATGCCCCGCAACCTAGCGAAATTCCTACCCCTACACCATTGTCAATTTTGGACACAAGCCTCCTCCAAGATCAGAAGGTCCCAGACCTTCCTGAACTGCTACCGGACTTCATCCATCTTATCCCTCGGCCTCATAACCAAGAACGAATGAACTCTGAGCTGAATGTGGAAATCACCACGATACTGCATAGTGATGCGATCTCGGTAAGGCTCTTCACGATACTAGTTTATTTTAATTCCCTTTTGGACTTTGTTTTTGGCTAAGTGGTTATCATCGATTGGGCAGACACTTTTCAGGGCTACCATCTTGTCTGCATGTTTCCACTCAACGCTGAAGAGGGAAAAGGACCTCAGGGAGGAACGTATGCAACACCTAGCTCAAATAAGGAGATTCCATGAGCAAAACAATAAGTTGATGAGGAGTGAGGGTGGTTTCAAAGCAGGCGTGACCAAATTGGCCGGTGAGAAAAAGAAGCTCGAATGTGAGAAAAATGAGCTCAAACCCCATCTCGGTAAGCTTGAGGCCGACCTCGCTCTCGTGCGGGAGAGAATGCAAGAAATGGAAGGAGAGCACAAAGCCACAATCACCAAGGCCAAGAAGGATGCTGTGAAGGATTGGAAGCTCATTGTACTCCGCAATTTTATTGCTCATGTAATGATTACTTGCAAGTGCACGAGGTCAAGTTTTAGTATAATGGATCTTTAAGATCGGATATCGTTCCACTGGAAAATTGTTTAAATAATTGAATACCGCAATTTGCATAGTTTTATATTATCCTGACAGTTCAAGAAATGTTTTAAATTAAATTAACTAAAAACTAAGTTAAACTAAAAACTATTGGATTCGTTCTAATTAAATTGATTACCTAGGGATTGATTTCATTCACTTGATACATGTTTGACTTCGTTTAGTTAACACTAACGGTGTTTTATCCTATCCGACATCTCTGTATCTTAAACTCATTCACTCTCTCTCCCGAGTTTTTAGTGAATGAATATGTGACTTCGCATTGACACCGAAGTCCCCCTCACACGTCTTTTTGAACACATAGTCACATGAGTCTTGACCCAACGTCATGGATTGCATACTTTCTAATGCCATCACAGGTCGTTAGAACATCGCAATGTGTTTATCCTAGTCCAAATCCGGGGTTAGCTCTCCCGAGTGTCAAAATCAACCCTAATACCTTAACAAGCATATTAAAATTGTAATAGAATGTTAACCACAATTGGATTTAGACAAACAACCATTAAAGAAACATATATTCAACCAAACGTGTATTTACATGAACTAAATCGATCCCTAGATAATATTTATCTAGCTTACCATGATCTTATCCATTGAAACATTAAAACAAGAGGGATTCATCATCATTCACAATAAAACGTTAAATTAAAAAAATAGAAACAAATAAAGAAAGATCAAATCTTAAAGTGGAGTGATCCACTGTCGCCAACGATCAATCCGAAAGTATTTCCTCTTCTTCGATATGTGAATCTCCTCTTTGAGCTCTTCAAGGATGGCCCAAGATCACTTCTCTAATGTTAGGGACATTAGGGGTTAGGAACCACCCTTGACAAATGGGGGAGAAATAAGATTAAATAGAAGGTTTCAAAATATCTAAAAATTAGATATTTTCTGCACAGAGTCACCACCGCAACGGTGCGAATCACCACTGCGGCGGTGAGTAAGTCGGTTCACATCACTACTGAGGCTGTGGCAGACCGCTGCGGCGGTGAGCTAAAATTTGAACTCTTTGGACTTTCACCGCCTAGGCGGTGAGACTGGCCTTAAGCACTGGACTTTCATCACCTTGGCGATGGTTGACCCCTGCGGTGATGCCTTTCTTCCAATTTTCCATGCATCTCCACCACCTCGGCGGTGGGACTGTTGTCCTAAAACCTTGCTTCTTCACTCCATCGTTTCTCCACCGCTTCGCTCGTTTATCACTTTGTTACGTCCCTACACCTATTTTACTTAAAAACAAACTAAAACGCAATTAAATATTACTAAAATACTCAAAAACTATCAAATACGACTTTAGAAGTCGATAAGTAAATTACACCTATCACTTACCCCCCGATTATACAGAGACGACGGTCATCGGTACACAATTTGCAACCTGCACCGTCAGCATCCAAATTTCCCCGTATATGAAATTGGAATGGATTATTCAGACTCTGAAGGAGAAGTTGGTCCTAAGCAAGGGGATGTTGAGTTCAGGCAGGGTGGTTCCGAATAAAAGTAGGGAGATGCTGAGATCGGACCTGAAGAGGCCAAGAATAGGCAGGGGGAGCCTGAGGTCAGAGAAGGTAAAGCAAGCCCCTCAACTTAAGCTCAGTAGGTAGCTGTAATTCCCCATAGCATCGCTCCTCTGCTGCCTCCTGGATCTTCCTTTTTCGCTCGCGATTTGATTTTCCACCATAGGGAATTACCGTGTTTATCGTGTAGATGACCCCATGAGTGTTGTTCAAGTCTCCATTCTTCCTCTCATTGTCGCAGTTCTTTGAACGAGCATTGCTTCTTGGTCTCTTCATTTCCCTCATCTACTTCTATAGATATCTGCGTAGTCGTCCCATATCAATCAATTTCTTAATCTCCCTTTGAAACTCCCAGTAGTTGTCAATATCATGTTCATGATCTTTATGGAATTCACAATACTTGGCCTTGTTTTTATGGATTTCGTCGAGAGTTTAGGAAGCCACTGCATGACCTGAAATGATCTGATCTCATGAAGTATTCTAAATATTAGCATACATAAGCCTGGAAGATCTACCTCCTGATGTAACCCTGCTCTTGTCGTTGAGCTCCTAGGATGCTCTTTCTACCGATCCGAGGTGTTGTTCTTAGTTCTCTGATGACTTGTTTCGCCGGTCTTGAGGTTGTCTTTCGTTGTTGTTCTGCCTTCATATGCGTATTTTACGTCTTCCAGTTTCATTTAGGGTTTTGCCTTCTCCATTAGCTCAGTCATGGTCTTCGGGGTGTGCTTTGTTAGTGAATCCTAGAACTAACCTAATCTCAGTCCCAAGGGGAACGCATTTATAATGAGGTTTGAATCACAACCCTTGATGTACGTCAGCTCTTCATTAAAGCGGTTCATGTATTGACGTAAAGAACAACCCTTTTTTTCCTATCGCAACGTTACAAGGTAGTCAGCGCCCTTCATTAGCCTTTGGCACATGATAAATCGGTCGATGAACTGCTTCCCAAAATCCATGAAGGATGAAATCAAGTTGGGTAGTAACAAGTGTAACCACTTCAAGGCCGACCCTTTTAAGGTCGTTGCAAAAGCTCTACACAGCACTGTCCGAACTATCAGATATGGTCTACCGAATCTGTTCTTTGGTCTTTCTTCTCAAATTTGGTGGGGTCAAATTTGTTGGATTGTAGTGCTTCTAGGATGTCTAAGGTGAAGGGCATCTCAGTTCCCGTTAGTAGCGCGTCTAGCTCGTCCATAGGTAGATCTCTGCCCTCTAACGGTCCACGTCATTGATGGGCATCTATTGTTTCTTTCCGGGTTAGCATTAGTCCCCCACCTAGGTGGGTACTCATGTCCCTCTAGTAAATTCGTTCTCTCTGCGATAGATCTGGAGATTCTGGTGACTCTGCCTGTTCTCAAAAGTCGTTATTAACAGGAGGGGGCAGTTGAGCATTCCTAGCAATCTGTCTAGCCATCCCCACCAACGTCCCTTCTATGGCAGTGATCTTCATTGTTAAGGAATCAATTCTTGTATCTACAATTTGTGCTTCAGGGGGAGGAACGGTATGCACTCCGCTTGAGGCCTCCATATGCGCTCCCATGCTTACTGGCAGTGAGACTTCACTGCCTTGACTCATACCAGTTATTCTTGATTGTAGTTCTCATCTTGTCAGCGAACCTTTTTTTGCTCTTCTTCCCACAGACGACGCCAAATGATGTTGCCAAAAAATTCCCAGTACGTGTTTCAACCCCTCACGTACCGAAAACCTCTGCGACCCGCAATCCGACCTACAAAACCAATTAATTCTATGGGGGAGACACTGGGGTGGTGTTGGCAAAAAAAACTCCAGCGTAAGAATAAGATCAGATTGCTCTAAGAGATAATGAAAGCTTTAGAAAGTATATTAAGTGTAATATAGAGAGTTATGTTATACCTTATTTCCTTCTGCATATATAAGTCTGGTAACCGTCCCTGCCATGATCTCCTCTACGTACAATACTTAACTGTCGTGAATGTTGCCTAAGCTCCCATTATCTGATGTCGCGTTAATCACGTTCATGCATGGGGAGGGTGGTAGGTGAGATAACGGTTACCGTCGACCTACCATCTTTGGATTTGATGATCATGCCTCACCTAAGAGCCCTTGCCATGTGCCGAATAATCCCATGTGTGGCTAATCTTCATTAGTAGGCAGAGTACCTCGTTTTTTGGGTTGTTAGAGTAGCCAACCCATGAATAATTATCAGGCTACTACTCCCGAATTGGGTCTCACCGGAAGCCCTAACCCGGTGTTCTACCATCGTCTGCTCCAACTCATGGGCAGAAATTTCTCCCATATCAAGGTGTACAACTTAAAAAAAAAAAAAAAAAAAAAAAAAAAAAAAAAAAAAAATTGTACGAATAGAATTACCCTTTTATAATATTTGAGACACCAGTTATCACATTTTATTGACAAAAATATGCTTGTCACATATTTTTTCTATTTTTTAAATTTTAATTTTTTATTTTTTATTTTCTACTCTCTTTCTCTTATTTTCTCTTTTTATTTTTAGTTTTTTGCTCCATATTTTCTATTATATTTGTTTTGTTTTTTTTAATTTCGATTTCTTAATTTTTACATGGTGTTTATAGAAAATTAAAAAATCAAGAGTAAAAATGATGAAAAAAAAAATGTTTTTATTTTTAAATTCACTTTTTTTTTTTCCGATTCCTATTTTTTGTTTTTTTTATTTTTGATTTTTGATTTTTTACTTTTTTTAATTTATTTTCTGGATGTATTTTTTTAATTTTTTAAGAACACTATACAAAAAAATACAACAAATAAAATAAAAAAAAATAAGAGAAAAAGAATAAATATATATATATATATTACGAAGAAAAACATAAAAAAAATATTATGTTACAAATATATTTTTATTGACAAAATGTGCTACTAGGTGTTTTAAGTAAGCAGACTAAAAAAACAAGCAACGTTAGATATATATGAAAATGACAAAAAATGTCTTGATATTTGTGAAAATAATAGAGATGTCTACAACTTAAAGTTAAACTCTAAAAAATAAAGATAATTAAAATATAATATTAAAAATAGATAAGGTGATATATTGAGTATTGAGAAAATTATTTTGTAAACATATTTTTGAATTGTGTCGTCATTAAAGAGAAGTAATAGTATTTTTAGTTTTTAAAAATTGAAAACACTACTCAAATTCTCAACTACACAACTTATGAGATCCCATATTGAAACTAGTAGAAAAGATTATCCGATATATAATGTACTACATGGGCTACTACTAGTATATTAACTTAAGCATTTTGAATGTAGACTAGATCTAAAAGTTACTAGGCCAGTGAGCCACCGCAAGAGACATTACAAATGGTATCAGAGCCAACCCTTATCCGAAAATAGTATAGTAGTGGTGTTGATAGAGGAGCAATGTTTTTAAACCCAAACCAAATATTAATTCAGAAAAGTTACTAGATCACGGGTCACTTACTCAACCAATAAACGAACTGTAATTGAATCGTGATGTCATAATTATGTTATAAAAAAATAAATAAATATATTTAAAAATAATAATTAACCAAAAAAAATAACTAACCAAATTTAGTATTTTATCTTACAACAAAACAAATTATACAACCATTACATTAAATAGATTAAATAAAAGAACAAGCAACAACCAAACGCATTATTAAACAACGGGAAAAAAACTGCGAGGAGCTTCAACTGCAAGAGGACATTGACTGGAGGCTGCAGTTAGGAGGAAAATCAAGGAACGTAAGGGAGCACCGACAGGAATTAGGTGCTGCAACGGCTTGGAGTTTGCAAATGGCACATCTGGAGTTTGCAATTGGCACATCTGGACTGTAGGATGGAATATATCCTTTTGAGCCATCTATCATCCGGTGCAAGAGATCTAATCCCAACGATGTTTGTGGTTGATCCTAGGAAACAAATGGTTCCCAAAGATATATGGAATACTTTCGATCTAATCCCAAGGTTAGATCCATAAAATCCATGGTTCCAAGCTCATCTTCCTTGCTATTTAGCTTTTCCCTCCAAGAGCGGGGTGGGGCAACAGGCTACGGATCGGGAGTGGGGGAGAGAGAGAGAACAAAGAAGTAGGGTATTTTTAGGGGGGCAATTTATGTTTATTGAATGATTGCAAAAAACAGTCAGTTTGTCTAGAACTATTCTACTGGTTAAACCGAATTGAACTAGCTGATTTATCGGTTTTCAGCCCTAACAGGTTCTAAACGGTTGACTGGACCAAAAACTGGTACAGCTGGATTTTCAACTGGTCCAACCGGCCAGTCCGAGTTTTTAAATATTGTAGGGTGGAAACTCCGGAGAAGAGTAAGAACCCTGTGGTAGGTACCTTAGATCTGCTTATGAGTTGTTCTGTGTTCGCTTATGGACTGTTCACTTATGGACTAATATCTACACCACTAACCAAGGGGGCAAAATGACCAACGCGACGAGGACATCACACCTTTAGGTGGAAGATGTAAGATCTCAAATTGAACTTATTAAAAAAATATTGTCTAATATATACGTACTATGTGTACTACTGGTAGTATCTTACCTTAAACATTTTACACTACATAAACTCGATCCAAAAGTTACTAGATATGTGAACCTACACAACCCCTGAAAACTGTAATACAATCAAAATATAGATTTATGAATCACGGCGCTCCCAGATTAAGCGGACTAGTGACAAGCCACATCCTAATAAATACATAAATTAAACAAAACTTATTTAACTTCAGAAAGTAGGGCCTTTGACGATTTATTCTGTAATTATTCGTACAACCAAATCTAAAGCCCAGCAGCAAGAAAAAAACATCAGGTACAAAAGAATATAAATAGACATTGAAAGCTTTTCCACAATAATCTCTCGAACATGAAAACAAAATTTAAATGTTCTTTTATATACACTGCTCCTCCCATAAGTCAAAATTCATTTCACAAAATTTCAAACAATCTTGGCTAATAGTAGGGTGTTAAAAGGGTAACTCTTCAGAGAAGGCAGGCAACCATTAGATATGGAGCTATCTCACCTCAAAAGCTTCAGTAACTCTTCGTTTGCCCTTTGGGCGTCCAGATTTCGTCGCATCCTTGCTCAAAAGAAGCTTTAAAGCCGTCTCGAGAGATATGTCATCTTGATTCATGTCCTGTTAAAGAAACCCACGAAATGAAAGGCAGTGAACTTATATACCAACATGAAGAAGAATAAGAAAAATACGGGTAATGATGCAATATTAGCCATGAACCCCTAATGTGTGAGAGAGAGAGAGAACTAGACCCACAAAATCGAAAAATACTAGGTTCTACAGAACCGCGATGTCAACATTAATATAAATAATACATCTCCAGTTCTCCACCGGTGGCTCCACCACCTTCAGTATCACATCTCACATTTGCCCAAACCCTCACCATTTTGCTATTGCCAAACCTTATTGCAATCAAACTCACCGATGACAGCTTTCTCCTGTCTCATCAAATTTGCAATCTTTTCTTTATAGTCAAAACTTCCTACGATTTGTTGATGACAGTCCCTACAACTAAACCACTCTATCGCTCTAGACTTACAAATGCAAGACCGTAACTACTATTTTTGAATTTAAGTTATCTGTTAGTTAGGATTTGAATGAAGCTGTTCATTAGTGTTTTTTTTTTTTTTTTTTTTAAATAAATATCAGCTTTATTAAATCAAAAGGCACCACATGCCAAAAGAATCAGAAGAAGCTAAACTATGGCAAAAAATTGCCAAGCTTATCTATTAGATAGATTATAATTTTAGAATTTCATTTTCTAGGAGTCTTTTATTATTTTAAGTGCCCATAAATAAGCTCACGTATATCTTTATTTAAGGAGACTTGATCATTGATTTGATTTCCTTATCAACTATCGCCGCTCGCTCTCCAAGTAAATTAGCCCTCTCTATTAGATTAGCAAAGAAGTGGATTCCTTATTTTCCTTCTCAAATTTTAGATAAGAAATCTACGCATATTGGCCACAGCAAACCACCAAGGTCAAACTGTAGCTTTCCCCTAGAACCTCTATTTTTTATCACGAAACGAAACCCCTAGAGCTCTCCTCAGAAAGCTCTAGAGAATTCGAAGCAACCTTTGTTGATTTAAATTTTTTAGACATTTGACAGTTCATAATATTTCTGGTGAAACAAAAAAAAAAATGGATTAAAAGAAAATTTTGGGAAACAAACACCCACCCTAGGGCCCACCCCAGAAAATCTCTCAGTCCCCTTCCTTTTTTAATTAATTCTAAGTTCTTAGTGAACAGTACACAAAATTAAAATTTACGCCCATAAAATCCTCCTTTCACGATAGCCAATGGTTTTGGACTTCTAACAGTATTATTGGGCTTTTAAAAACTTCATGTAGCCCGTGAGTTGGGTGAATAGTAGGCAGCTAAAATTTGCATCCAGGGAAAAAAAAAACCCTAATTCTCTAATTATAGTTAGGATTAGTGCGAGGAAATTCACTAGTTTAGTTTATATGTATGTGTGTGAGGTTGTAGAAGTGGGGGGGTCCAACACTGCTAATTTTAATTGGACTAAGACTCCGAAACATAAATAGCACCACTTGTACCAACTTATTGATCCACAACTCCATATGAGAAAAACCAGTCACCACTAATACCAACTTATTGATCCAAAACTTCATACGAAAAAAACATGTCACCACTTCTACCAACTTATTGATCCACAACTCCATATGGAAACAAAAAAAAATCATCAAAATATCACTTGATAAAGAGACTATATACTAAACATCCTCGGAAGCTCATCAAAGTACAAGACACAAAAAGAATGTTTGGCACACGGGATTCGACAAGTCAGGAGAATTAACCATTTCATTCCTATGTTTAGTACATGAAATTAAATTTCATTCTCATTACTAAATTTTTCCTAATCCCACAAAATAAGAGATTAATCAATTTCAAGATAAACTTAATATTAGTTAATCCTAATTACATGGGATTAGGTTTTATTCCTTCATCGGTCAAAAAACACAACCAAACACTAAACAAACATTAGAATGGGAATACGATCTAATTAATGTTTTACCCTTTGAAAATTTAATTAATTACTATTTTACCCTTTGAATTTCAGACACATATCCCTCAATTTATTTTTTTACACTTCCCTTCCCGTCCTTCCTCCCTACACTATCTTCTCCGACGAGAATCGGGCGCGGCTGCAAGCGCCGAATTTTATACATCCTCTCTCTCTCTCACTCTCTCTTTCATCTTATAACTAACCCCCTCAACCCCCACCCCCATCCCCTACAAGTAACACCACCGCCCACCCTGCCAACCCCCCACCCCCTATCCATGTCTTCCTCTTCTTCCTCTTCCTCTTCCGTTTCCCCTCTCTCTCTCTCTCTCTCTCTGTGTGTGTGTGTGTGTATATATATATATATACTTCTTATTTGGAACTTCATTTGGTTTATGTTCAAATATTCTCTACTTAAAAATATTTGTACGTTTTCCAAGTGGAGACTTTATTAAATATATGCATTTCATTCCTGATTTATTTCCAACACCAACTATACATTAGAATGAGAATGGTCATTCCAATACCACATCTAATCTCTTTTGTCAACAAACATAGGAATGGTAATAATTATTCCATTCTATTACGATAATAATTCCAATTCTATTATCATTCAATTCCATTCCAACATACCAAACGTAGCAGAAGATGTATTTGATACGAAGTTTATTAACCAAGTTCCACATCATGTTGCCTCCAAAATTCTAAAATCGTTCATCTTCTGGTCATTCAATTGTACATGAACAAAAAAATGATACCTTCGGTACAGGAGAAATTGTACGTCTATGTTTAACTGCAAATCCAAGCTTCCAAAGCCTTAATTCCACTGGTTGACCATCATCTGGATGGTTTCCCTGAATATTATATATATCCACACACACACACACACACAATGAGTCCAATGATAGTAAACTCTATTGAAAAAAATTATCAATAAAGCCTCCCTTGCACTGCCGAAGTTTCAAAAAAAATCTAAAAACAAGGAATAAAATTAAGTAGACATACCAACGTGATAGGGAAACGCAGCAACTTAAGAGCATCTTCCACAGTAAAGGAGCTTAAATCCTTAACCTGAAATAGACAAGACATTTTTGCTTATTCAAAGGTTACCAATATGTGATGTAAATAATATGTTACAAAAATGAGAATAAATTAATTAATTAAACAAACGAATAGAACGAGAAACAAGATATATGCAACCAGCTAGGTTGTACACAGGTTACCATAGCTAAACTCCCATTTGGCTTTTTTTGTTGCTAAGAGCACCTACATGCGTAAAGATATTTCTTTAGAAAATTGATTTGAGTACCGTATATATTTCATATATAATACATACCCTCTATAGGAAAAGGAAATATTAATACAGTTTTTTTAGATGTAGAGAGGTTTTAATATTATAGACAGAAGAAATGTGGTGTTTTTGGAAATAAGCAAGTATATGGTGTTTGTATTGACATGGAAAGTAAAATATAGGGTCTACAAATGAGAAGACATAATTACAATATCATCCTCTCCCACTATTTATAATCAAGGGATAGTTAATGATACCTTAAACACAAGCGAATGACTAATATACTCTCTTATCACACACCCTTAAACTGGAATATATATATATATATATATATATATATATATATATATATATATATATATATATTGTATCCCTATCAAGTTATACATTTGCCATTAAACAACAGTTTAGGAAAAATTCAACTAATTGATAAATAGAATACACTTCTAATCCATAATTGTCGAAGGCATGGTCAGGCACACGCCTAGGCTCCAGGCGCATAAAGGCTCACACATGTGCCTCGTCATCCTCAAGCAAGGTGCATTTGACGATACACGCGGAGCCTAGGCGCAAGGATCAAGATAGGTGTACCTTTTTGAAGGTATCCCAGGAAGTTTCATTTAACCTTGTTATATTAGTTCATGAGTCAACTTGAAGTGATCAATTGTAGATTGCGTGTATTGGAGTCTTGGAGATGATAACAAAAATATATCCAGTTACCAGAACCAAAGTCTTTTATGTTCTCATTATCTCTCAGTTAGAAAGATTGAAACTCAAATTTTCAGAATTAAAAGAAATTTACATGGTGGACACAAATATATAGATTATTTATCGCTTTGATTTTTCTTTTGGCACATAAACAATCTCAATTTTGTACCTTTTTATCCTTCAAAATATTTTACAATTGTGATATCTGCACCATATTGCAGAGTATATATTGTGTAATCTCAATTTAGAATAGCAATGTATCCTTCCAAGGGTATGTAACGTTAAAATATATACTTTATATGTTGTATAATATGCGCCCAACTTCAATCAGGCACTCGTCTCACCTTCACCTTGCGCCTTGCGCTAGGCTTCACTGAGACCTTGGTGCCTTGGTGCACCTTGAGCCTTTGACAACTATGGTACTGCCAAAATGCATCAGTGTGTTCCCGAGTAAAGTGTTCAAATAAAGATGAGGATGAGAAACCGCAGCCATGAAGAAGTCATCTTTAATTCACTTATGAATCAAAAGTGGCAGTTCTAAAATTGTACATTTTATATTAGATACAATAACGAAAGTATATGGCTCCACCACTTTAACAGTTGACCTTGGAGGCCAAAGAAGTTTCTAGATACCTGGGCAACAGAGACACGTTTAGGCAAGTGACCCTTCCTGTCTTCACCGAGCTGAACGTAGAATCCATACGGCCCATTCTTCAAGAGAATCTAAAAGAAAAAGCTTAGGTGTCAACAAATAAGTAAAAAACAATGTAAGGGTAAATGAAATGAAAGGTTTTCTGTTCCACAATTATAATTTAAAAGTATAAACCTTCTCGTTTGAACTGGGATGAAGACCTAGAACCTTTGGCTCCTCCACGTTCTCTTGAGTGATCTCTTCATCATCTTCACCATATAAAGTCTTGGCAATGTACCTGTACAACAATCCAAATATAAAAGATATACATATCAACCACAACATAAAAGACAGTATCTGCTGAAATTTTCCAGTATAGAGACTAAAGTGTTTGCAGTTGGCAGGGAGCTGGTGAGAAAGACCTCATTAATTTCCAAATTCCTGAGGAGCTTCTCAATGTTTTCCTTCTCCCATGCTGGCAGAATTTAATTGATCAAATAAGTGATTTTTAGAGTTAAAACTTTCTGGACTAGTGCCTACATTCTTCCCGAAAAGGTCATAAAGCATATTGAGCAAGTTTTTTTTTTTTTTGGCTCAAGTAAACGCAGGATTCAATTAAGTATGCAAGGGATGTCAGACTCTGTACAGTCAAAAAGGGTTTATGAAAGTCCCACCTCATCCAGAAAATCATGGAGAGGCACTTCCTGAAGGATAACAGCCCTTGGACCAAAAACAAAGCATAAAGAGAGGAGAACAAAATGAAAAACTCGCCAAAAATGAATTTATTAAATTCCCTCCAAATACACCAAAAAGGACCAAAAGAACCAATCCCCCACCACCCCCCCCCCCCCCCAAAATACACTAAAACTACTTATCCTCTAAATCATTTACTTGCTTTCAGAGGAAATTCACCAAAAGAAAAGCCCCCGATGCTTAAGCTGCTGCACAGCTTAGGTTTGCCATGCAAGACCAAGTGGCCATTCTATTTGATCGATCCAGATTCCGATGTCAATTAGGCTACTGGGAATCCTTCCTCTTCACATTTGTAAGGATGAGAATAGAATCACACAACATAGACAAGGAATAAATATCACTTTCATGGGGCCTTAGTCCTCCAAATATCCTACTAAGGGAAAACAATAGCCATGTCTCCAATCATCAATAGAACTATTTTCCGTCTTTTAGGTCCTAGAAAGCACAAACCCATAGAACTATTCCACAGCGTTAAAGTAAAAACAGACTATGGAAAGAATGAGAAGGTTTAACTATTGTGTTAACCTCTTTCTCTATTAAGAATAGAAATTAGGAAACAATACGAAAAACCCTAAATAATACAAGAATGACATAAACACCCTTTAACACAGCAATAGAAGTGGAGGACCCTAAACACCTATATTCTTCAATATTCCGGCCACTGTTATTGGAGGGGGGATGCTCCTGCAGCTTAAACACCTTCTCCTTCCTCTTCTAAGATACCAGATTGGCAATGGGAGACAGGCCTTCATTCTGGTTTGATTGTTTCTTACTGTCTTGTCCCATTATGCCTCATATTTTTAATATATGGAAGTATACAATTTGGCCTTCCTAGAAAATATTCTTACAGCTATTGGAGGTGTAGACGGATATAGACTGCAATTATTTCACCTCATCTTTTTTAGGTGAAAATAGCTGTTCTGTTCACCTTACTGCCAAACACTCAGCTAGAAGAAAAATACTTCAGGAGCCAAGCAAATGGGAATCCAGTACTCCCCTTCTCCTCGAAATTTGGTTCAGGAAGGGGACCCAGGAACTACGATTTAGGTAGTTCAGGTGAGCGAAGGCAATGCTTCCTCCTCTCAACAGATCTGCCATGCTACACATGCCTCATCACACAGGCATACAACCAATAGAATTGCACTCTGAAATCTAATAATCCTCTCATACCGACTAATTGATGTACAACAAAGAGGCTTAGAAAGGCCCCTTTACAAGCAAATACACGGATCAATTTTCGCAACCTAAAGAAATTAGAGAGAAACATAATTTAAAATGTAAAAATATAAAAAACTAATATAACACAGGCTCCTCAAGTAAGATACATTTTAAGCTAACTCAAACAAAATAGCGTGAAATACATTTTGCTCCATGTACTTTTGATGTGAGAGCAATTTATCCCCCTCAGCCTTCTAGGACCACATATTTAAAATGCTTTGGGTTTTTCAACCTCATTCAAGCATAAATCTGATACATTGAAAATTTTAGTTCGAACTTAATTACTTTAAAAATCAATACAAATAACACAAAGGGCCTTCATACATTTGAAATTGCTCATATCTATGTGTATCAATGCGTTTAAATATGCCATAAATGCATTTTGACTTTCATCCTTAATGAAAAGAATTAGAATATTCAATTTATGAACAATTGTGCAAGTAAAAGTACTGTTATATCTATGTATCATTAGACCAAAATTTTCCATACATGCATTTCTAACAGTCATAATCAATGACTAGAATTAAAAGATACAGAAACTTATGGGTCATTTGTACTATATGGCTTATATGTGGGGGCAAAGCCTGCTTTGACATTTTATATTGTTGTTTTGTGCACCAGTATTTAGACCTTGGTGCCTACCTCACGTCATATTTTGAGAGCGACTGCAGAACAAATCAAAGAAAATAATGTGTAATGATTGAGACACATTTATATTGAAAAAATAGAAGGGGGTCCCTAGAAGTGAAGTCATGCAGCAGAGAGAGAGAGAGAGAGAGAGAGAGAGAGGGGGAGACGAGGGGGGCAAGAAATTCTTAGAGAAGTAAAACAAAAAACTTAAATATTTTTTTGCAGAATCTTTTTGAGACTTTTTTGGAAACAAAAAAAAAAATTTGAAAATTTAAAAGAAAAAAGAGTTTCCAATAACAAAATCAAGCAATATAAAGTTTTCAAAAAAAAAAAAAAGGCGTTTCCAACAACAAAACCAAACAAGCCAATATTGCAATTCTATAATTGTGTAACTTGAAATCTCCTATCTGTTACCAACTAGAAATATGTGCCTCATTGTCTTCACTCTTCATGTATGCAACTTTACACCTCCTATCTGTTACCAACTAAAAATAGAAAGCATTATTGCGCACAATCCATTAAGAACAAGAGTGAACTTTAATTACTTATGAGTATGACTTGATGAAGTCTTGAACTTGACACTCCCTATGCAGATAAGAAGTTCCTAAACACTTCTCTCAAATGGGACTGCAGTTGAAAGGCTCAGACTACCATATGCAAGATTGCAAGAGCATCCCAGATACATTTACACAAAAAATACACCAAAAGAAACCAACACATGAAAATGGTCGAGAAACTGAAACTACCAGAATTCGGACTTACTTGCATTTTGGGTGCTGATCACAACCTATAAAATAGCCTGCACCAAACCTGCTGACTTTGAAAATCAACTTGCCCTCCTGACAGCTTGGGCATGTCCTACTTTTATCAGCGAGAGAGGCAAACAAGAAACTACCAAATGTTTTTTCCAACATCTTCTCCACCTCATGAATTTGGACATTACTGGTGCGATCACAATAGCTGCTAAATCTTGTCCAATAGTCTCTTAGAAGGCCTTTCCATTCAGTCAATCCACCAGAAACATTATCGAGCTCAGTCTCCATATCAGCGGTGAAACTATAATCTGTTACCTCAGAAAAATGGTGTGAGAGAAAAACTGACACCATGCGACCACGAAATTCTGGATACAGTGTCCGGCCTTTCATTGTTACATAGTTCCTATCCTTTAAAACTTTCAGTGTGGATGCATAAGTAGAAGGCCTACCAATCCCAAGCTCCTCCATCTTTTTAACCAGCGATGCCTCAGAGTAGCGCGGAGGAGGTTGCGTATGATGTGGCTTAAGTTGTATTTTATCAACATGCACCAAATCTCCAGACTTCAAATTGCTGAGAACTTCGAAAACTGTATCATGCTTATCGCTTTCATTTTCTTCGTATCTTATTGCTTTACTTTCCACATCCTCATAGACACCCCGGAATCCAAGAAATTCTACTCTAGAGCATGTAGATCGAAAAACTATGGACTTGCTAGCATTCCCAAGATCAAGTTGTATCTGATTAATGCTAGCATGTTTCATTTGACACGCTAGTGTACGAGACCAAATCAGAGTATATAACTTCAAGGAATCTTCATCGAGCACTCCAATAAGCATTGAAGGTAGTCGCCGAACATTAGTAGGCCTAATAGCTTCATGAGCCTCTTGAGCATTCTTGACCTTCTTAAAATATTTGCGAGCAGTGTCCGATGCAAAACTTTGTCCATACCTTTCTATGACCAAGGAGTGAATACCATTGGCAGCTTCATCAGAAATGTGTAATCCATCAGTTCTGATATATGTTATCAATCCTGCTACCTCGCCATTTGATAACTGAACACCCTCATAAAGTTTCTGAGCAAGTTTCATTGTATATACTGCACCAAAATTTAACTTATTTGCAGCATCCTGCTGGAGGGTTGATGTTATGTATGGACTAGGAGGATTTCTTCGCACTTCGCTTCTTTTCACACCAATTACTTCGAACTTCGATGAATCGATCTTCTTTTCGATATCATTTGTTTCTTTATGAGAGCCAATTGAAAGCTGGCTTAACTTTTTGGAATCAAAATGAGTCAAGTGAGACAAAAAAGAAGAGCCCTTTGCCGATAGATCTGACTCCATTTTGTTAAATTCAACCTCCACTGTCCAGTATTCCTGTGGTTTAAATTGATCGATTTCCATTTCTCTATCACATACAAGAGAAAGAGCAGCAGATTGTACTCGACCAGCCGACTGGCAACCAGGCAATTTCCTCCATAACAATGGCGAAATGTTAAAACCAATCAAATAATCAAGAGCACGGCGTGCAAGATAAGCATGAACGAGATTCACATCTATGTATCTTGGAACCTGCAGTGCACTTTTAATGGATGATTCAGTTATTTCATTAAAGGTTACCCTTGCCACTGTGATATCATCCCGCAAAGCATCCTGCTGCTGCAACATCTCAATGATGTGCCAAGCAATGGCTTCTCCTTCCCGATCAGGATCTGATGCAAGAATGAGATTTTTTGCTCTGAAGAACAAAGAAGAATAAGTGAGGACAGGAGTAATATCATATAAACAGGCCTCAATACTAGCAAATCAGCTTACAAAGAACCTGAGGTTACACCTAAAGGCATAATAATCAGACTACCAAGCAAAAGGCAGCAACTTGGGGTACGCATATGGTACAATAGAAATAGTCCAAAACCAAAAACCGAAATTGACCGTGTTTATAAAAAACAACAGTAATATTCAACGTGAATGTGTATTATATTTAATAATAACACCTGAATCTGGCGTTAGATTGCTTTAAAGTGAATATTTATAACTCATCTAACGAATTATTCAATAAACAAAATCTGTTTATGACACATGATGACACATCAGACTCCAATGAAGCATTTTTTACACTTCTGAAAGGCTGCAGGATTAAATAGGCAATTCAAACATGAGCCCACCAAGTGGACGTATCCATCAAGATACCTCTATAGGCACATTTCTGCTTTCATAGGTAAATGTGTTTTATATAAACTTCCATGTACATTGGCATTTGTTCAAGTGATAGCAGACACGATTCCTTTTCTCCATCACTAATGGATTGATTGCCCATATTTTCCCAAAAAATAGGTAATATTCTTTATTAATATGATTTTTATATTCCAGATGTATTTTATTTCTCCAAATTAGCCATGCATATCCCAAATGTGTTGCATGGATTAAGATCTAGTACATCACAGCAATAAATTATCACCTATGTTTCATTGGGAGAGACATATCAAGAATTAACCACTTTTATGCGAACAGATTCAAGTAGTTGACCCAACTTAAACAAAGTTTTTGTTGTTGCAGTTGTCATTTGTTAAGTTGTCATAAACCCATGAACTTACTTATAATGTAGCCTTTTTTCTTTATATTGATTATAGATGTGATAAATATGTTTTTATGTGTACGTAAGTATAGGAAAATATATGCAATTCGATTTATTTTTTGTGTTCATTCCAAACAATCGAATCAAATAGAATTCAATTAAAATCTATTTTACCCCATACAAGGGAAATAGAATTGTAAATGAAATTGAAATCAACTGCATTCTAGCTAGAATTAAATTCAAACAAGGTGTAAGAATTTCACTTTTCTTGGTATCTATTATGAAAATATCCTATATTTTGCTTCTCTTAACAATTTTACCTCTTCTACATATCGGAAGGAACTCATCTATAAATCTAGGATTTAATGTTCACTCGAGTTGGAAGAGTTAAAAAAATGAAGAAGTCTCAAATATGTCATTTGGACTTGGGAAGTATCAACAAAATGTTGAAAATATTTTGGAACAGCTTCCAAAGAACTTATGGCAGCAATTCAATAACCGAAGAAATTAACTCGTAGGACCAATATGGCAGCAGCATTTGTTTCTTCAAAATAGAATAACAGCTCCTACATAGTCACTATAGTGGGGAAAAAATAATAACATACCCACTCAGTGCAACCTTGATACTCTTAAGATGAGTCCAGGCAGAAGCTGGAACCTCCCACACCATACCAAAGTCATCGTCTGGCCGCACAGATCCAGACCTTGCAGCCAAGTCCCTTACATGACCATAACTAGGAATGACTTCAAACATATTGCCAAGGTATCCTTGAATAACTTTTGCCTTTGTGCAAGACTCCACTACCACTACAGTTTTACCAGTAGGAGGATATAATGGCTGAATTTTCTTTTGTCCCTGATGCTTAACTTTGGGCCGGGGCTCATTGGATTCCTTGAGCACAATAGCTTCTTTTTGGGATTTTTCCTTTTGCCTAGAGTTCTTAGTCATAGAGGACTTCCCATTTGAACTATTCTGAAAAACTACAACGTTAGCCAACATATTGCAATGAGATAAGCACATGACTAACCTAATTACAGTAAAAGTAAAACATTTCTAACCTCCGGAAGCTGAAAAGAATGATTGCTTTTTGTGGGTTTAGTCTTCTTTGCTTGAGAAACCTTTTTAGATTCCTTTGGCTGATCGCCTGCAACAGAAGCAACAGCACCATTGGAAGATTGCTCACCGCTCTTCTTGCTTCTCCATTGCTGCTTTAATTTTCCTTTGTTCTTGGAAGAAGCTACTGTACTCACATCCTTCTCCCCATGACCATCTGACAGCTTAGCCTTGGGACAAGTTTCACAAGTTCCACCATCAATTTTTTTTGTTCCACCGGCCAATGACTTTGCTCCCTCCCATGGTCGATTCAAAACCTTGAAGGACTTACCACTGACATTGTTATTCTTATTCCTTGTTACTCTGGGGGGCTGCGAAGAAAACCTCTTAGCAAACGCAGGATATTGGGAATCAAATGTACCACCTGCTAATGAGCCGTGACTGAAAAAATTCGTGGACATCGATGTACTCAGCGGACGACCTCTTAATTGGGGATGAATTGTGGAAAAAGGGACGTTAGAACATCTTCTTACGATACGAAAATTCCGTTCAGAGTCAAGTCGATGAATTTTTGGTTTAATAACTTTGAAAATGCTAGATACCCCAACTTTTCTGAAGTTGAGCTGAGAAAATTTATCAAGTTTATCACCACTTCCAAATGGTGAAAATCGTAAGAACAACCCCAAGGCGCTCGCCATCATCCTCGCCAAAAGAAGTAACCGCCGTTTTGGCTATGCTTTTTTTAATTCATTCAATTTTTCATCCTTCAATTCTTCTTCAAGAGTTGGCCTCCTGGCGCTTTCTCTCTCTCTCTCTCTCTCTCTCATCGAACAATGCTTTGTCTTCTCTCCCGGCGGCTCGCTCTCTATCCGAAGGTGTTTTTGATATGGAATTGGGCTGAACCTAGAGGGATTGTAAGGAAAATTGCATTTCTGACACTTCAAATTTGGGGTCGTGGTTTATCTAGTGAATTATTCAAATTTTTCATTTAGTTTAAGGTTTGTGTCAAAATTAATTAAAAAATTGAATTCTATATACCTCGTGAAACATTAAACAAAATTAGGAGTACTTACCAAGAAATCCTCGTATAAAGACAAAACTGCCAAATACATTTTTTTTAAAAACATGTTACAAAATAGTCACTTTATCTTTTTGTGACGATTTTACCTCTCATGTTATATTCAACATGAGAGTTATGTTATATTCAACACAATCTCAAATCATGTTACATTCAACACAATCTCGTGTTGAATATAACACGAAACCGTGTTAAATTCTAATTTTTTCATTCAAATTGATAATTTCTTTATCCTACATTCGTGTTATATTCAATACAATCTTGTGTTGAATATAACACGCGATCGTATTACATTCT